>CACRXE010000059.1:5000-145000 GCA_902685375.1 Neostethus bicornis | reverse complement strand
CAAAGGGACTCATTGTTTCCTGTTTTTCTCAGAAACTGTTGGGGCGTCTCTGTGAGCAGAACCAGACTCTGAAAGACCAGGAAGCTGCGGTCTACCGGCTGAGGAGGACCAAGGTATGGAGCCGGATCAGACCTGCACGCGGAACCAGGGACTGACTGGTTGTGGATCTCTCTGCAGGACCGACTGGAGGAAGACCTGATTCTGACACACCAGGACATGGAGGTCTACCAGAACCAGCTGGTCATTCTAGAAAAGCTCCAGTTCCAGAAGGAGGCCCAGCAGAGCCAGCTGATCCACATCCGGGGGGAGCTGTCACACGCCTCCAAGGTAAGACCTGGAGGCCCGGAGTGAGACCCGGTCTCTGTAGACCTGTACTGGGGCTTCCCAGGTTTGAGAAGAAGTTGTTTATTATTATTTTGCTTCATATGGTTTTGTTGTTTATCGTATTTTTACGACCATACGGTGCACCGTGCTAAAAGCCTCCGTTACCTGTGCTATTAACTCATACATAAGGCGTACCTGATCAGAGTTTACAATCCACACCCACACGTCCGCCTTACACCAACAACAACACACACAAGCTTTTAAAACTGAGTTTGGCTGTGTTTTATTTCAGGATTGATTATAAAGTACTAATAGTTTTTAAATCATTAATCAAGTCCTTCTGAATCTCCATCGAGCACGCCGGGTTCACTTCCTTCACAGTCGAAGTGACTTCTCAAACGTGCGGCTCCTCAGAAATGATACCGACTTAATTGTGAATCTAGAGCTTGATAAATCGTGCCAGCAGCCACGTTAAATCATCTATGATCCATTCATAAAGTTTGGCGTAACTTGCCCGGCCGGCCGGCCGGCACTGCCTTCCACTCATCCATCGCTCCCACGCCGCTCGCAGCCTTACTCTGAATGGGTGGTTCAAGCCGGTGTCCAGCAGTTGGAGCTCTGTTCTTTTATAAACAATCCACGCCCACACTTACCCCCTTAATGTTCTCATGGTGTTCTCTACTACGTCCATCTTAGAACAACACATGACATAGTGCAATCTGGGGCACGCCACACATTTTAAATAAATAAACAAATGAATTACTCTATTCATCCCTCACCGGGGAAATGTGTGTGCTGCACTCCTAACACCGCAGCAGGCTGCCCTTCGATGGCGCCAATGGTAGGAGAAGTGGGGGTTAGGTGTCTTCTCCAAGGACCCTAAACGTGCTCTCCGTGAGACACAAACCCGCGACCTTCCGCTGACCACTGAGCTGCCGTCTCTTTTAAGACTTTATTTGCGCCTTATTGTTGTGAAAATATGGTAATTAATTGGTTAAAATCTGTTGTAGTTTGTTTTTATTGGGCAGGGTTTCGGCTTTTGGCCAATCAGCTGTGTTTCAGGTTCACAGTTATAAACTTGTAGTGTGCACACAGAGAATGTTTAAAATCAGAGACAGTCAATAAAACCTCAGAGCGAAAAAAATCTATTCAGGACAAAAATAAAAATAGATGTGTTTCAGTCAGAAATTTAACTCTGTGGATCAAACTGACTCTCTTTAAAATTCAACCACCTTAAAAACATTTCAAATAAAGTATAAAAAGTAAGATAATAAATAATCTAAATATATTGGAAATATTAAGTTAATTAGCACATCAAGAAAAAGGAAAAGTTTGTTGGTTGATTTTGTTGTTTCTGCTAAAATTAAAAGAGAAATTGTAGAAAACTGTGGTGAGAGCGGCCATGCTGATTGGTTTAGAAACAGTGTGGTGAGAGCGGCCATGCTGATTGGTTTAGAAACAGTGTGGTGAGAGCAGCCATGCTGATTGGTCTAGAGACAGTGTGATGAGAGCGGCCATGCTGATTGGTCTAGAGAGAGTGTGGTGAGAGCGGCCATGCTGATTGGTTTAGAAACAGTGTGGTGAGAGCAGCCATGCTGATTGGTCTAGAGACAGTGTGGTGAGAGCGGCCATGCTGATTGGTCTAGAGACAGTGTGGTGAGAGCGGCCATGCTGATTGGTCTAGAGACAGTGTGGTGAGAGCGGCCATGCTGATTGTTTTAGAAACAGTGTGGTGAGAGCGGCCATGCTGATTGGTCTAGAGACAGTGTGGTGAGAGCGGCCGTGCTGATTGGTCTAGAGACAGTGTGGTGAGAGCGGCCATGCTGATTGGTCTAGAGACAGTGTGGTGAGAGCGGCCATGCTGATTGGTCTTGAGACAGTGTGGTGAGAGCGGCCATGCTGATTGGTCTAGAGACAGTGTGGTGAGAGCGGCCATGCTGATTGGTTTAGAAACAGTGTGGGGAGAGCGGCCATGCTGATTGGTCTAGAGACAAGATAGGAAACAGAGATGTTTTTATCAGAGATGAAGATGCTGAGGATCTCTCTGGGAGTGACCACGATGGACAGGATCAGAGGAACAGCACATGTTAGAGGTTTTAAAGTCAGAGAGACCAGACTGAGATGGTTTGGACATGTGCAGAGGAGAGAGAGGAACTGCCAGGCAGGAGGTCTAGAGGAAGACCAAAGAGAAGGTTTACGGATGCAGTGAAGAAAGACATGAACCCAAGAAGATGCAGGAGACAGGATTAGATGGAAGAAACTGGCATGATCTGGCGCCCCCTGGAGGGGAATAATGGAAGAAGAAGACGTGCATTTTTTGTCTTCAATATTAATAAAGTCCGGCCAAATTATTGGTTTCTTTTAAACAGAAACTTTAATTAGGGTTTAGGCTTAAAATAAGTATTTTTTTGAAAATACAGTCTTTTTCTTCTTTTTTCCCTTTTGATTTTATACTTGTTTTGCTGTCTTCTGATTGGCTCTAAAGAGTCGTTCAATAAATTTAATTTTGCTCCTTTAGGCTCTGAACGGGATCCGGATGGAGTTTGAAGCTCTGGAGGATGAAGCTTTCGCCATCCACGGAGACCTGTGGGAGCAGCTCAACGCCGGAGGCCAGGTCTGGGACCACAGACCAGAACCTGGGGTTTAGATTACCAGGACCAGGGTTTAGATTACCAAGACCGGGGTTTACATTACTGGGACCAGGGTTTAGATTACCGGGGCAGGGTTTAGATTACCAGGACCAGGGTTTAGATTACCAGGATCAGCACATCTAAACCCCGCCCCTCTCTCCTGCTGTGTTCCAGAGCGAGCTGGTACGTCGACATGTCCAGAAAGAGTTCTGGAGAGTCCAGGACGTCCTTGAAGGTCTTCACAAGGATCGCCAGTCCCGCTGGCCTGCAGACCCAGGTAGACCCGGGTCCTGTGGTAGACTGGATTCTGTAGAGGTTCTTGGTTAACCCTGTTCTTGCCAGCAGGGGGCAGAACTTCCTTCACTAATGGGTCTACGAGTCCTCGGAGCCTCCTTAGTCCGCTCCTTCCCCCAGAGACTGGATCCACACACCCTCCTCTGGACCTGCAGGTAAGCCACGCCCCCATTCAGAACATAGTTGACTTAGGACTGACCCTTCCCCTCCTCCCTAGGGATGGTATATTGATACTGTTTGGCACCGGTGCCACGTCAGAATGTTTTACCCGACCGAAAACATTCAACCTTAACCATATCAGCAGAGAGGCGGCGCAAGAGAGCAAACATGGTGTACGCTAGTTTTTTTCTTGTATGCCTCATAAAGACGTATGGAAAACCATCAGGACAAATATTCACGCAACAGGAAGCACATTAAGAATCACATAAAGAATGCGCTTCATTGCAACGCGTGTTTTAGACAGATAGACAAACATTATTGATCCCATAGGATATTAACTTGCAGTCTGTTGCTCCCATTCACACATCGAAATGAACCGTTAAGAAGAGTTCATAAATGCAACAGCTGAAAATAACATTTTTTTTATACTGATTGCTTATCCCTGACGGAGTCGCAGGGGGTGACGGAGCCTATCCCGGCTGATTTCAGATGAGAGGCAGGATACACCACAAACAGGTCACCACGTCTGTTAGGGGTTCACACACAGACAACCATCCACACACATACATTCCTAAGGAGCAATTTCATAGCAGCCCATAAGCCTGACATGTATGTTTTTGGAGGATACCAGTGAAAACCCACACATACATGGGAGAACATGCAAACTACAAACAGAAAGGCCTGTGTTTCAGGCCTCGTTCCCACTCCGGGATTTGAAACCCCAACCTTATTGTTGTGAGGCTACTGTGCCAACCACTGCACCACCTTGCAGCACTAATTTAATCATGATACCAGTGTTTTAAGCCTGGTTCCCGATTCGGTACTGGAACCCCTGACCTCACTGTGAGGCCACGGTGCTACCCACTGTGAGGCCACGGTGCTACCCACTGTGAGGCCACGGTGCTACCCACTGTGAGGCCACTGTGAGGCCACGGTGCTACCCACTGTGAGGCCACGGTGCTACCCACTGTGAGGCCACGGTCTACCCACTGTGAGGCCACGGTGCTACCCACTGTGAGGCCACTGTGAGGCCACGGTGCTACCCACTGTGAGGCCACGGTGCTACCCACTGTGAGGCCACGGTGCTACCCACTGTGAGGCCACTGTGAGGCCACGGTGCTACCCACTGTGAGGCCACGGTGCTACCCACTGTGAGGCCACGGTGCTACCCACTGTGAGGCCACGGTGCTACCCACTGTGAGGCCACGGTGCTACCCACTGTGAGGCCACGGTCTACCCACTGTGAGGCCACGGTGCTACCCACTGTGAGGCCACGGTGCTACCCACTGTGAGGCCACGGTGCTACCCACTGTGAGGCCACGGTGCTACCCACTGTGAGGCCACGGTGCTACCCACTGTGAGGCCACGGTCTACCCACTGTGAGGCCACGGTGCTACCCACTGTGAGGCCACGGTGCTACCCACTGTGAGGCCACGGTGCTACCCACTGTGAGGCCACGGTGCTACCCACTGTGAGGCCACGGTCTACCCACTGTGAGGCCACGGTGCTACCCACTGTGAGGCAACAGTGCTACCCACTGCACCAAGTTTTACAAGTAAAACTGTTAAAAAGTAAAGTGAAGTAAAATAACGAATTAACGTAAAGATCCAAACAATCAAATGAAGATTTTATGGCTCTCTTCTATTCCTGACCGACACGACTCTGTTATAGACTCTAATGAAGCAAGGTACCAAAGAGTTGCTAAGTCTGTCTTTAGAGCAGCTCAGCGAGAGAAGTCTAGTCTGTCTGAAGACGACACGTGTCATGACATTTTTAAGACGTACGTGGAAAACATGCCTCTTTCTCGCTTAGCCAATCAATGTGAAAAAATCTGGTCCAATCAGACAGCAGTAATCCATCCCTGATCCACTCTGATAGGGATTTTAACCCAGCTTTAAGCATTAACAATAACAACATTCAAATATGCCCCTTGATTTAATAGAACCCTAAACCTAGAGAAGGGTAACCCTAACCCTAGAGAAGGGTAACCCTAGAGGAAGAGTAACTCTTACCCTAGAGGAGGGTAACCCTAACCCTAGAGAAGGGTAACTCTAGAGGAAGAGTAACCCTAACCCTAGAGGGAGAGTAACCCTAGAGGAGAGTAACCCTAACTCTAGAGGGAGAGTAACCCTAGAGGAGAGTAACCCTAACACTAGAGGAGAGTAACCCTAGAGGAGAGTAACCCTAACTCTAGAGGGAGAGTAACCCTAGAGGAGAGTAACCCTAACTCTAGAGGAAGAGTAACCCTAACCCTAGAGGAGAGTAATAGTAACCCTAGAGGAGAGTAACCCTAGTGGAGAGTAATAGTAACCCTAGAGGAAGAGTAACCCTAACCCTAGAGGAAGAGTAACCCTAACCCTAGAGGAAGAGTAACCCTAACCCTAGAGGAAGAGTAACCCTAACCCTAGAGGAAGAGTAACCCTAACCCTAGAGGAAGAGTAACCCTAGAGGAGAGTAATCCTAACCCTAGAGGGAGAGTAATCCTAGAGGAGAGTAACCCTAACTCTAGAGGAAGACTAACCCTAACCCTAGAGGGAGAGTAACCCTAACTCTAGAGGAAGACTAACCCTAACCCTAGAGGAGAGTAACCCTAGTGGAGAGTAATAGTAACCCTAGAGGAGAGTAACCCTAGTGGAGAGTAATAGTAACCCTAGAGGAAGAGTAACCCTAACCCTAGAGGAGAGTAACCCTAACCCTAGAGGAGAGTAATAGTAACCCTAGAGGAGAGTAATAGTAACCCTAGAGAGTAACCCTAACCCTAGAGGAGAGTAATAGTAACCCTAGAGGAGAGTAACCCTAACCCTAGAGGAGAGTAACCCTAACCCTATGGGAGAGTAATAGTAACCCTAGAGTAGGGCAAACCTAAGCCCTAGAGAAGAGCACCCGGTGCTCTAGTTTCCTCCTAAACTCCAAAAACGTGCTTTTCAGGTTGAAGACCCCTTGAAAACGAGACGTCTCATCTTAACGGGGAAGTGGTTAATAAAAGGAATAAAACAACAATAAAATTAAAAAACATTGTTTCATTAACAAAGTATCTTATATAAATTTGAACGTAATGATTTGTAAAAAAAATGTATTTCTTAAACCCTTTTAAAGAAGCAGGTGAACAAGTATTAATATTTATTTAGAGCATTTTATTGAAATTGAGGAGGTTAGTTGATATTTTGTTTTAAATTGTTTTAAAAATAAAAGGTTTGGTTTAAAAATAAAAGGTTTGGTTTCAAAATAAACGGTTTTGTTTCAAAATAAAAAGTTTTGTTTCAAAATAAAAGGTTTTGTTTCAAAATAAAAGGTTTGGTTTCATCTGCATAAATTCTTTCTTCCTCTACTTGTTTTTACATTAAAAATGTTTCAATAAAAGTACTGATAACCATCCCTTTTTCCCCCAAAGGAGACAGTTCCTCCGAGACCGCCCCTTCCTACCTCCTACTCGCCGTGGGAACCTGTCCTGCCAGTAAACAGCGCCCCCTGGCTGCACAGCTTTGCCATGGACCACCTGGAAGACCTTAAGGTACTGGACCCTGATCTGGGATCTTGGTTGGTTGGTGAGAATCTCTTTGGGTTTATGAACCTGCAGACCTCCCATTTAGATGGTTCTGTTCTTCAGGTGAGGAACGAGGATCCGAGCAGCTCCAGAGAAGCCGAGGAGTTTCAATCCGGATTAAACAAAGGTACTGAAACCAGGAAGCAAACAATCCTACAAACTCCTAAAAACAAAATATTTTGTGGATTTTTTCAATAAGAAGACAAAGAGATTTTTTTTCAAATTTAAGTAAATTTTGTAAAATTTTGCAAAAAAGGAGAATTTTTTAACTATATTTTTCTTTTTCCAATTTTTTAAAATATATTTTTGAGAATTTTTACAAAATTTTTGAGAGTTTGTGCAAATTTAAAATTTTTTCCATTACGAAAAAAAAAAAAAAAGTTAAAAATAAGTAAATTCTTGTAAAAACATTTTTTAGACATTTTTGGAAATTTTAAACAATTTTGAAATATTTGCAAATTTTCAAAAGTTTTTGAGAATTTTTGTTTATTTTTGCAAACTTTTATTAATAAAAAATACTTGTAAAACAACACAAAATCGAACTAAAAATGGCCGCAGTTTAACAGAAACATTAGCTATTGCTGATGAATGTCATGGTCGCACAACAAAAAAATTGCACTAATATTGCACCACCTGGTGAATGAAGTGTTGGAAAAAAAAACCTAACCACCCACTGTTTATGTTTTAACAGAAGAGTTACTGCTGATCCAGATTCTGATTGTTTTTAAACTGCTGATGGATTTTTTTTCTCACCAAACTTCTGCTTTGCTACCAAACACCAGTAGGAATCGTTCCTCCAAGAACTAGATCTCCTAGTGAAGAGTTTCCTAGAACTTCTGCTGCAGTTCCTTCGCACGTCTCTAAGGTAGTCGACAATAAGACCGTATGCTTCATTCAGTCTGGATTTCTTTACAGAAGATTTCTTTGCAGGAGAGTCCAAAGAGCGGTGTGTTTCCGGCAGAGATGAAGTCAAGGATGAGTCTAGAGGAGCAGAACAAGCGAATCAGGAGGAACCAAAGCAGTTCTCTGAGAGACAAGAGGTGCAGCTTGAACCTCGGCCAATCTCCAGCCAACTACAAAGTGGTACGAACCTCCATCTTTCAAAACCTTTCTGTATTGTTTGTGGGCTTAAAATTTCCTTCTACAGTAAGGCCTGCTGGATGCCATTTTCATCAAGATTCTGCGCAGTGGAGGAGTTTAAGTATCTCTGGGTCTTGTTCACAGTGGGAGAGGGATGGAGCAGAATATCAACAGACTGAGTGGTGCACTGTCTGCAATAATTAAGACGCTGCACTGATCCGTCGGGGTGAAGAAAGAACTGAGCCGAAAAGCAAAGCTTACCCTCTCCATGGTAACAAGGATCTACGTTCCTACCCTCTCCATGGTAACAAGGATCTACGTTCCTACCCTCTCCATGGTAACAAGGATCTACGTTCCTACCCTCTCCATGGTAACCAGGATCTACGCTCTTACCCTCACCATGGTAACAAGGATCTACGTTCCTACCCTCTCCATGGTAACCAGGATCTATGTTCCTACCCTCACCATGGTAACCAGGATCTACATTACTGTCCTCACCATGATAACCAGGATCTACGTTCCTACCCTCACCATGGTAACCAGGATCTACGTTCCTACCCTCACCATGGTAACCAGATCTATGTTCCTACCCTCTCCATGGTAACAAGGATCTACGTTCCTACCCTCTCCATGGTAACCAGGATCTACGCTCTTACCCTCACCATGGTAACCAATGTGATGAATCACAGATTCAACGTCTGTTTCACCTGGCGACCCGACCCTGGATAAGCGGAGGACAGCAAAATGGAACTTTCCATCATGTTTTTTAACATCTTGTTAATTTCGGCTAAACTCCCCTGATCTCATCTTGACATTGTGTTTGTAGGTTCGGAGGCGAATGACGGCGCATGAAATTGACATCAAAGACCTGGAGGCTGCTGTTCGTGGTGAAAACCAAGAATCTCCAGGAGAGGAAATAGCCCGTCTGAGACGGTTACAACTGGAACCAGAACACTGCAACCTTAGCAACGAGGTGACTTTCTACCATCCGTAAAAACAAATGAAAATAATTGGGATCGTCTTCCTATTCAAGGGTTTGCCTGAGCCACGTATCGAAGGAACAAGTGGATAGGGGTAGTTCTGTTGTGGAATGAAGGTTGGCTGCAGTGAGAAAGGAGAACGTGTGGGTGAACGGGAAGGATGGAGCTCAGTTGGCCCAGGTTTCTACTGAGGACTGTGGTCCCCTGCAGATTGGAGATCAGTGGGTCCATGGTTCTGCTGAGATCCATGGTTCCCTGCAGATTGGAGATCCGTGGGTCCAAGGTTTCGGTTCTCCAGCTCAGACCGTGTTGAACTTTGGTTCTTTTCTCTCTGTTCCATCAGATGGCTTCTGAAGTGTCTCTGATCTCGGAGCGAGGCCTGGACCCTCCCCTGAGCCCTGAGGAGCAGAAGGAGAAGAAGAAGAAACTGGATCGAATCAAGACCTTGATCGCCAAGTCAAAGTAAGAAGCCTGAACTTTTAGAAAATGTTGTTTTTGGGCCACAAACATGCTTTGAGTAACTACTCCGTGAAGCTCCGTCCTTATAAACAAATCACGTAACACAGAGACAAAGTTCATTTCTCCAAACCAGAACTCAGTCGGTCACTTTCTAAACCAGTTATCTCAACAGAGGTCACAGACCTGCAAATCTTGTTTGAATGAATTTGATCCTCAGATGTTCCCTCTCTTACGCATGTCGGTCTCTCTGTCAGTTTGCAGAACCTGGTTCCTGTCCTAGACGGTCCAGCTGAACCCGGAGGTCTGACCATCTCACTTCACCAGCTCCAAGAACAGGAGAAAAGGATTGAGATGTCATGTGCCCTGGCTGCTGAGGCTTCACGTCGCAGCCGCCTGCTTACAGGTTAGAACCACGGCCCCACCTTTAGATTCAGGAGCATTCCTACTGGACCAACACTGGGCCAACACCGGGCTAGAGTCTGGCATCAAAACCGTAAAAAAGTCACTGCTGTGACCTTCATCCAATGAGAATAAAGCTGTTTGCATAAAAAAACAATAAAAATAATAACTGTTATAAACCAGATAAAAAAATAATAAAAGTGTCTGTTTTTAAATTATGTCGTTAAATTTAGTAAAAATGTATTTTGATTGAGGGGTCGTACCAGAGTCGTATCAGGTCAGAAACCATTAAGATTTTCAAAGTAAAACATCCCAAGTTCAGTTATAATAAAACTTGTGTTTTATTTTGTAGAATTTATTTGTTGTAAAAGACATTTCTATCTCTTTCAGCTCAATGTGCTTCCAGCCCCCCCATGTCTCCGACAGGCCGGGACCCCTCCCTGTCTCCGACAAGCCAGAGCCACCCCATGTCTCCGACTGGCCGGGACACCGCTGACCCTCTAATGACGTCTCCCACTCTACACACATCCTGATGGCATGATCAGGTCAGTGTCTCGTTTACGACATGATGGTGTCATGTTTTTAGTTTGCTGTCATGTTCTGGGTCTCCTCCTGCTGGGATGGATCACCTCACCAGAGGGGGAGGCATCCTAACCAGAAGCCCGAACCACCCCATCTGGCTTCTCTCGAACTGGAGGAGCAACGGCTCTACTCCAAGGTCCTCCTGTATGGCAGAGCTCCTCCCTCTATCTCTGAGAGAAACCCCGCCCACCCTGCAGAGGAAGATCATTTCAGCCGCTTGTCATTAATCTTCACTTCACAGGGTAGGAACGTAGATCCCGGTTACCAGGGTGAGGGTAGGAACGTAGATCCTGGTTACCATGGTGAGGGTAGGAACGTAGATCCCGGTTACCAGGGTGAGGGTAGGAACGTAGATCCTGGTTACCATGGTGAGGGTAGGAACGTAGATCCTGGTTACCACGGTGAGGGTAGGAACGTAGATCCTGGTTACCACGGTGAGTGTAGGAACGTAGATCCTGGTTACCACGGTGAGGGTAGGAACGTAGATCCTGGTTACCACGGTGAGGGTAGGAACGTAGATCCTGGTTACCACGGTGAGGGTAGGAACGTAGATCCTGGTTACCACGGTGAGGGTAGGAACGTAGATCCTGGTTACCATGGTGAGGGTAAAAACGTAGATCCTGGTTACCATGGTGAGGGTAGGAACGTAGATCCTGGTTAACATGGTGAGGGTAGGAACATAGATCCTGGTTACCATGGTGAGGGTAGGAACGTAGATCCTGGTTATCATGGTGAGGGTAGGAACATAGATCCTGGTTACCACAGTGAGGGTAGGAACATAGATCCTGGTTACCATGGTGAGGGTAGGAACGTAGATCCTGGTTACCATGGTGAGGGTAGGAACATAGATCCTGGTTACCATGGTGAGGGTAGGAACGTAGATCCTGGTTACCATGGTGAGGGTAGGAACATTGATCGACTGGTAAATCCAGAGCTTTTCTTTTTGCCTCAGCTCTTTCTTCACTATGATGGATCGATGCAGTATCCTGATTATTGCAGACGCTGCAGCGATCCATCTGTAGATCACCCTCTCCATCCTAACCCCAATGTGAACAAGACCCAAAGATATTTAGACTCCTCCACTTGTGGCAGGACGGTGCTCCTTGGGCTGCAGAGGGAATTCGACCATTTCGGTGTTCTGTCAAGTTGTGAGGCCTCATCGAGTCGAGCGACCGCTCGCTCACATTAGTGTAGAAACACTAATATAAACTCATCTACAGAGATGGTTAGGGAGGGGGAGGGGATTCTGAGTACAGGGCATGCTGAGGAGCGTTTCCCGATGGGGGAAGTCGCTCAGTTCGACCGGGATTGCGTCATGGAGAGGAGTTTGATGCAGCGAACAGGGTTGGATGGAAGAACCTGACTTGCTGTGGCGACCCCTGAAGGGAAAGGCCGAGAGAAGAAGAAGAGGAGTTTGGTTGCGTCATGGCGAGCCTCTCATCTCGACGGTCAGAGCAGCTGGAAGTGAGGTGGGAGTGGATTACGAGTTCTGAGTATGCTCAGAGGCGCTAAGCCTCACGTCTCGATGGACACCACTCTGGCTTGGAGGCACTGATTCTGCTCTCGGTCACTTCCCCTTAGCGGCTAAATCAGTCCAGTTTGAGTCGGAGATCCCTGCTCATTCATCCATCTACCGTACCCCTTATTGGTCCTGGGAATGCAGGTGTGACAGACCATATCTCGGCTGATTACAGGCGAGAGGCAGACGGGGATGTCCTGGTTCTGTTTAATTATTACTCTACCATTTATGTGTCTGATTCAGTGTGTGAGAAACACTCTGAGCTGCAGCCTGGAAGAAGACATGAGGAAGGATTTAAAAATGATAGTAAAATGGAAAAAAAATGAATGGATTTGTTTGACGTTTACTGTGTTTTTGGTTCTTCTTTGTCAGGTTTTGCTTTTAGAAAAACTCTTCCCAAGGAAGTTTACAGACACATCCACAACTTTACAGAAAGAAATGGAACTTTACGGAAGCATCTGGAACTTCACAGAAACTTCCAGAACTCGATTGAAACGTTTTTACTTTGCAGAACTTTACTGACACTTTCAGAACTTTGTAGAAACTCGGGGAAGAACTGATGGATTTGTAAGCTAGTTGTTAGAAACCAAGATGTAAAAGTTCAGATTTGACTAATCTTCAGTTGATGTAAACACTGTGACAGTGAGCGGTCCCTCCACAGACTCAACAGACGTCTCATCTCTGTGACGCCTGTTCCCTCCACACTGCAGAAGAACCAGCTTCACCACGACGACGCCTGATGGTGGCTAATTTATTTATGAAGCACAGTTTGTGTACCTAAAACTTTAAAATGGTAAATGGACTCTACTTAACCAGCGCTTTTCTATTCAAAGCGCTTTACATCGTAGCTCACATTCACCCATTAACACACACATTCATTCCTGAGAGTAGAAGCGGCCATGCAAGCCGCGAACCCCCATCGCTCGGACACAACTCGGCATGAACTTTGGGTGGAGGATCAACCTAGCGACCGTCCGGTCACAGAACGATCGCTCTACCCACTGAGCCATCCTGCATTTCCCCAAAGCACAGTGAGAAAAGGAAAAGTACGTTTTTAATGATGAAAGAATTACACGAGTGCGTTGTTGGTGAGGTGTTTCAGATACGTTCCACCTGGAGGAGACCAAGACGCAGACCCCGCACCCGCTGGAGAGACTATGTCTCACAGTTGGACAGGGAACGACTCGGGACCCTCCCGGAGGAGCTGGAGGAAGCAGCTGGGGTGGGGGAAGCCTGGGAATCCTGTTGCCCCCACAACCCGGCCCCCACGACACAAATCAAAGATGCAGAATTCACCACTTATGTGCATTTCCAGTTTTGGCCTCCTTCCATTTAGAGATGCTGAGGTTGTTTTTCGATGAGATCTGTAACATGTTTGAGAAGCCGACAGGAGAATTATAAACAATGTTTTTTGTATTAAATTAAAATGCATTGTTGGATTATTTAAAAAAAACATCTGTAGCAAACTTTGTGTAAATTTTTTCTGAAATGTTCCGAGTTTGTTTGAACAGAAATAATGGATTCAAACGGTGTAGAACTGTCCAAGCAGAAAATGAATTAAACACTGAAGAAACGACTGTGGTTTGTTTTCTAAGTTCAGCTTCTTTATGTTGGTGAAATAGGACTGGTACAGTGAGTCTGGTCCAATAATACCGTTCTCTTTAAGAAATCACACACAGCAGCAGGTGGACCTCTCAATCTGTCTGCTCACTGAAAACGTGCATGATTTGCCCCCACAGGTCCTCAGACAGACTTATCTGAATAATAAGGGACCAGTGTCGCCAGGGGGGAGATCTCGAATTATTGTGCAAAAGACCAAATTGTTGTATTTGATAAAAACAAATCACACTCCCATTAAAACCATAATGACTCTGTGTCTGTTCATGAGGTTTTAGTCCCTGTCTTGTTGAAAAACACCTTTTACACGCACTCGCAAGAAACCCAGAGAAGCTACCAGTCGGACCGATGGAGGTTAGAATGGCAGCATGGAGGGTAGAAACGTAGATCCTGGATACCATGTACATTTTTAAAAACCAAACAGTATCCATGACTGAAAAATAAAGATTCGGCTACACATTTAAAATTTTTTATTATCAGTGCAACAACATCTTTTTTTTCTTTAAAAAGAGTGAAAAGTAAGGAACAAACAAAAACACAACCTGATTTCAATCAAGTTTTAACATAAAGTACAAACACAACCTGTCAATAAATGCACAGTACTTGGTTTTTCTCACATTAACCCAAAACTCTACCGTGTAGTCCCAATCATCTCAGTCAGTCTTCATAAACTGATAAGCAGGGCTGTGGCTGGCATTTTGGATGCACTAAGCACAGATAATTCTTGGAGCTTCCAGCCAATCATTCATTTGTTTCTGTGTGATGTCACACTTTCGGTGCGATGCATTCAGGATTCATCTTGGCAAATGAATAAAACTAACTCAATCGCACAAACAAGAAATGTTCCTCCGGGTACTCCGGTTTCCTCCCACCCTCCAAAGACATGCATGCTGGTTGATTGGCCGGTGCCAAATTACCCCTAGGAGTGAGTGTGTGTGTGTGTATGGTTGTATGTGTGTGGCCCTGCGACAGACTGGCGACCTGTTCGGGGTGTACCCTGCCCCTCGGCTTGAAACAGCCGGGAAGGGCTCCGGCACCCCCTGCAACCTTTTAAGGAATAGACGGATAAGAAGGTGACTGCCTGACTTTGAAATGATGGCAGAAGTTCGGTTTCCTCGATAACCATAGGAATGTTCGTCCTATCTCCCATCCCAGCCCTAGGATGGTAGATAGCCCTACCATCCAGCCTCCCAGATGATATGACGTTAAGACGTGGCTTCACCTTATCTTGAAAATTTAGCTGAACTCAACACTTTTTAAAATTTTGTTCATGCTTTTGATTGAAAATTGTCTTCTCTGCTCGTCCTTTTTTAAAATATGTAAAATACATTTCATTTATTTTATTTTCATGTAGAGCATCGTTAGAAAGAAAATTAACGGTGACAATTATAAACTGTTGGATTTTATTACAAATGTGCGGTATAGCATCTCTGGTGTCTGTTCTTTGTCCTTGTTTTTTTTTTTCCATTTGTTTCTTCCAGGTACTGTGCTGTGGTGACAGCTGATTGGAGGACTGGCCTGATTAGGCTCACCTGCATCCACTTTACTCCATTTCACAAAAGATCCGGTCCTACCGCCACTCATCGTCAGTTCTTCAAAACAATCCCAGACCCAGCTTAATACACAGTAGTGCCCATCTCTGGAACTTCTCATTAGTTTTTCTCACCCAGGACCCCTCAGTACTGGTCCTCCTGAGTTCCTCTGCTACCCAGCCCCACCTGGCTCATCTTTTAAGTCTAATAAAATGTTTGTTTGTGGTCTACTACCTTCACCTGAATCTTCTTTCTCCTCCGATCTGTAACAAAACTGTTGTCTCATAATTTTTATGGGAATTGAAGGAAGAACCCCTGAGGAATTCCAAAGTTCATAAAAACTCACGTACTACATTTACAGAACGCACTGAATGTTTTAAGCAGGACTTTAAGCAATGCTGCAGAAAGTCTGCAAAAACGACGTGACCAACTAACGGTCGCCGAGTTCAATATTTTAAAGTCAAATCAGACCATAAGCTTTACTTTAAAAATCCCACTAAAAAGATCTACAATGATTTGAAATGTAACATTTCAAACACATCAGAAAACAAAGGTTTTCATCACAGTCTGCAAAGTTTTCAACCTTTATCTTTTATCCTGCATGTCGTCATGGTTTCAGTCCCTCTTTGATCTCTGCTTAATCAGGCCCTGGAACCTCAGCATCTCCATTGTGTCTCATTCTGGAAAATCCAAAGTTTTACTCTTACGTCTGCTTGGTGTGTACCTGTGAGCGTGTGAGATTTCCCAGCATACCTCCTGGTTAATCTTCACCTCAGAATCATCGCGTCACCAGTCAAAGGTCACACATCCTGCAGGAACAAACACGGATGCACACAAATGGCCGCCATCACAGAGTTCCAGAGTAAGTTTCCTCTCAAACCGGTTCATGAGAGTTTTCCTCACTGTGAAGAAGTTTAAGGGCAGGAATGTACTGAAATAGTCTGGTTAGCTTTTAGCCGTGTGTGTGTTTATACAACGTTCTTCTTTTTTGTTCTGTTTTTGTACCTTTTTATTTTTAATCCACAAAGCGAAGCCTGTTTAGAAAATTGTTTTCTGATTTTGGGCAGTAAAAATAAAAATGAATGACCCTGGTCTGCCAGGACCCTCCATCAGCACCTTCACCTGGTCTACTGGGACCTCCAATCTGGGTCCTCCTTCAGACCAAAGGATCATTTAGCCCTGTACAGCTCCTCGCAGCCCATCAGCCAGCTCTCAGAAAAACCTGTATAAATACCCAGCACATAATCAGTGAGATCAGTGTGTCTGATGTGATCCTGACTAAAGAGAGCTGGTCTCACTGGAATAGAACCAGCATCGCCTGCAGGTGGCGCTAAAGCATCAGAAGGCATTTTAAGGCAAATCTGCAGGAGTGACCAAATCCTGCACCTGAATGTTACCATAACGATGAGTGTCCACGATACTCAGGTCACATAATCCCGTGGGAAATCACGCCGTTCGTTGCCGACTCGCGGTTCTGGAAGTCAGTCTGTTGTGTATGTAGAGAAAAACCATGCATGTGTGTGTCCTCCAGAGGTCGGTGTGGGTCTGGTGGGATTCGCTCTGCTCTTCCTCCTTCTCGGAGTCCTGCTGTACTTTGACTCGGTCCTCCTCGCCTTTGGGAATGTGAGTTTTTCACCTGATCTGATTATAATTAATCTTCACCACAAAGCCCTCCCTTTAATTCTTTTATTTTCCATCAGCTGGAACACCCTTGTTTCTGGGTCCCTGCTGTTTAAGCTCAACACGGTGCCATTAGGGCGGTTGATAGCCAGTAATAACTTGTCTTATCACACTCAGATCTACGTGTCACTGATAGCAGGTGAACATGGACCTGTGGATTCCCTCTGTCAGCTCAGTGGTAAAAATGTTTGCTCTTGGACCAGGAGTTCACCAGTTCAAATCCCACCGAGCTCATGTCTAGGTGTCCATGGGGAAGAGACCAAACCCCCCGTTTCTCCCACCATTGGCGCCGTCATGGCAGCCTGGTCTGATGTAATGCAGCACACAAATTTCCCCATTGAGGGATGAATAAAGTACCGTAATTTCACGACCATTAGGCGCACCGTACGAAAAGGCGCAGTCTCAGTCACACACCGCCTTACAACAACACACACGCAAGCATGCAAATGTGCGTGTTAAAAAATAGATCGGGAGCAAAACTGAGTTTGGTTGTACTTTATTTAAGTAGTAACAATACTAAACAAACACATTACCGGTAATAGTCTTTATTCAAATCCGTCAAAGTCCTCATCCTCTGTTTTGGAATCGAGCAGCTGCGCAAAATCCAACAGAGCAGGTCCACTTCGCTCCTCGCTGTCAAAGTCACTGTCTGTACTGTGCGGCTCCTCAGAAAGGATACCAGCTTTTGGGAAAGCTCGGATAACAGTACCAGCAGACACGTTAGTCCAGGCATCTACAATCCATTGGCAAACTGTAGCGTAACTCGCCCGGCGATGCCTTTCACCCTTCGTGAAACTGTGGTCTCCTTCGGTCATCCATCGCTCCCACGCTACTCGCATCCTTAATTTGAACGGCCGGTTCACGGCAGGTTTTTTCAGGGTTAAAACAGCAATGTTGTGCATACAGCACATACCGTTCTTTTTTTACACACAATCCACGCCCACACTTCACTCTTTAACGTTCTCATGCCTTTTGCTTCAGGTCCGCCTGACGGGCACCGCGTTTTCTTTTAAGTCTGCCTTTTCTCACACACAAGGCGCACCGCACGAAAAGGCGCACCACTCATTTTGAAGAAAATCTAAGACTTTTATATGCGCCTTATAGTTGTGAAATTACGGTACATCTTTTTTTTTTTTACTCCGCCCATCAGGGTCTGGATGCAAACCAACTTTCTGCAGCTAAACTCAGAAAAAACAGAAATACAGAGAAAGTGTTTCTCTTTCTAAAACTGTCAAACCAAGTTAGAAATCTGGGAGTAAAAATGGACTCAGACTTGAACTTTAATACTCGAGATTCTCCTCTCTTCTGTAACATTTCCTCACATCAAATCTAATTCTCTGCCCTGATTATGCACACCTGGTCCTAACTGGCTCTCCCTGATGTCTCCACCTGTGTCTCGTCTACCCCCTGGTTATGTAACCCCGGTGTCATTCATTCCGTGGTCAGATCATCTGCTGTTCGGCTGTCCTGCTGCAGCCATGATGGTGTCCTTCCACGTTGTCTGGTCCTGCCCAGGACGGCTTCCAGACTGCATGCCTACCCCCCCTTCGTACCCCTGATTACCTGTAATAAACTAATTAATAAACATCTGAGTCCCACATGCCCAACTTCACCACCTCATGTTATTAATAGTTACATCAGCAACTGTTTATCACCTTAAAAACCGCCCAAATCAGAGGTTTGGTGTCTAAAACAGACTTAGAGGTTCTTATCCATGCTTTTGTTTCCAGTAGGTTAGATTAATCTAATGGTTCTACTCACTGGTCTGAAGAAAAAGGCCTTAAAACAACTAGTTTATTCATCAGAAAATATGAGATTAGTCCTGTGCTCAGGACTCTGCACTGGCTTCCTGACTTTAAAGCTCCTCTGCTTTTCTTTAAGTGTGAAATGTTAGTGTCTTATGAACCATCTAGAACTCTGAGGACCTCTGGGACCGGCCTCCTGCTGGTGTCTAGAGTCAGGACTAAACATGAACCATCTAGAACTCTGAGGACCTCTGGGACCGGCCTCCTGCTGGTGTCTAGAGTCAGGACTAAACATGAACCATCTAGAACTCTGAGGACCTCTGGGACCGGCCTCCTGCTGGTGTCTAGAGTCAGGACTAAACATGAACCATCTAGAACTCTGAGGACCTCTGGGACCGGCCTCCTGCTGGTGTCTAGAGTCAGGACTAAACATGAACCATCTAGAACTCTGAGGACCTCTGGGATCGGCCTCCTGCTGGTGTCTAGATTCAGGACTAAACATGAACCATCTAGAACTCTGAGGACCTCTGGGACCAGCCTCCTGCTGGTGTCTACAGTCAGGACTAAACATGAACCATCTAGAACTCTGAGGACCTCTGGGACCGGCCTCCTGCTGGTGTCTAGAGTCAGGACTAAACATGAACCATCTAGAACTCTGAGGACCTCTGGGACCGGCCTCCTGCTGGTGTCTAGAGTCAGGACTAAACATGGACCATCTAGAACTCTGAGGACCTCTGGGACCAGCCTCCTGCTGGTGTCTAGAGTCAGGACTAAACATGAACCATCTAGAACTCTGAGGACCTCTGGGACCGGCCTCCTGCTGGTGTCTAGAGTCAGGACTAAACATGAACCATCTAGAACTCTGAGGATCTCTGGGACCGGCGTCCTGCTGATGTCTAGAGTCAGGACTAAACATGGACCATCTAGAACTCTGAGGATCTCTGGGACCGGCCTCCTGCTGGTGTCTAGAGTCAGGACTAAACATGAACCATCTAGAACTCTGAGGACCTCTGGGACCGGCCTCCTGCTGGTGTCTAGAGTCAGGACTAAACATGGACCATCTAGAACTCTGAGGACCTCTGGGACCAGCCTCCTGCTGGTGTCTAGAGTCAGGACTAAACATGGACCATCTAGAACTCTGAGGACCTCTGGGACCGGCCTCCTGCTGGTGTCTAGAGTCAGGACTAAACATGAACCATCTAGAACTCTGAGGACCTCTGGGACCGGCCTCCTGCTGGTGTCTAGAGTCAGGACTAAACATGGAGAAGCTTCCTGAGGCTGTGAGACAGGCCTTCCCTCTGAAGGGAACCACCAGATTGTGGTGGTTAGAATCTAGGCTGCAGATTGTGGTGGTTAGTTCTAGCTGAGTTCTCGCTGAGCACTGTTCTTAGAAAAACAGGAGTACTGGTTCACTGTAGATATTTAAATTGGGCACAGATCTTGTGGAGGATTAGAGAACTTCCTGTGTTCCTTTGCAGATTCTCTTCCTCTCTGGTTTAACCTTCATTATCGGCTTCCGGAGGACTGCCAGCTTTTTCTTCCAGAGACATAAATTCCGTGGAACGTTTTTCTTTTTGGGGGGAGTTTCTCTAGTTCTTCTGCGCTGGCCTGTGGTGGGCATGCTAGTGGAGAGTTACGGGTTCGTTCTGCTGTTCAGGTAAGAACACACTTCCCATCAGAACGCCGTCACAGTAAATAAACATCCTGCTTTTCCCTGCAGGTCTTTCTTTCCCATGGCTGTGGGATTTGTTCTGTCTCTGGTGAACATCCCATTCCTTAGTGCTGTAAGTTGTTTTTTTTTTTTTGCCAAGATTTGATGAGTACTGTACTGTTGGCTCAGAAATGTGAAGTCTGTTTTTTTTTCCCCACTAGTTTGTCTCCAACAGCCAGTCTATGGTGTGAGGGGGGAGGACTTTTTACTACCCATTACAGGTTCCACAGATCCACCGTTTCATCTCATTTTAGCTGCAAATTCGGACTGAAATACAAGCAGGTTTTGTAAAGATTGTCAGGTTCTTCCAAGTAAATACTTTGTACTAACATTCAGAAACAGTCATGATCCTCCAAATCTGATTCCTCTACCCTAACTCATCACAATTGGTCTCAATTGCTTCTTCCTGATGTCTCCGGCTGTGTCTCGTCTTCTCCCTGATTATTTAAGCCCTGGTTTCCTTCACTTCTTGGTCAGATCATCCTTCTGCAGCCATGATGCTGTCTCTCTGCGTCTGGACCCTCACACTGCTGTCCTGCACTCCTTTACCTGAAATAAACTGGTTATAACTTGCTTTGCATCTGGGTCCTACTTCCCCACTTTTACCACCTCATGACAGAAACGTGTGATCAGATCTGTTCTGTTTTCTGGGAGAAAAAAACCCCCAGTAACACTCAAGCCAAGTTCACACTGTATAGTTTCACCAGTCTGTTGTAGGGAGGTTACTGGAGACTGTTAATCCCTCGGGATTAATAAAGTATCTGTCTGTCTGTCTGGTAATCCATCTGGAGAGGCAGAACCAGGATACTGGAGAGACTAAAACGAACCAGACCTAGTGGGTGGGCTCCCAGACCAGTCAGGAAAAGACCAGCTAGGGCGACCAGATAGACTGCAGAGAACAGACAGATGGGCCACAGGGAATGATGAGATACAGGTGTGACACACACGGGACGGTAACTGGGGAAAGGTGAAAATTGGGTTACGGTGGGAAACACAATCCCAGAGAAAGAATCCAAAAACTTTGCCAAATAATTGGTCTAAATGAATTATACGGTTTGATAAGTGGTAAAAAAATATAAATTTATGGATTTCATGAGCTGTTTTTTCGTTTTCTAGAAACTTCCAGAACTCTCAACTGTGAACATTCGTGGGTCAATTTCACTTAATGTTCTTTCTTAAGAAACACACCCCTACCCTCCTGGCACCTCTCCATAAGCCCCCACCTTCAGGACTTTCAGGATGCTCACCCATGACTCTGACTCCCTCAGTGAATGTTCACAATGTTTGGACTCCTTTAAAAAAGACTGAGGATGTTCTTTTTTAATAAAGCTTTTAAGAAATATCGAGATGGATTTATTTTTCAGTTTATTCAGTTCAGATTATTTTATTTCAGTCACATTTGACATTTAACATCAACAAAACGTATCCTTGAGGTGAGACTGAAAAGGCAGAAGCAAAGCTCATTGATGCTCCATTTTATTCTGGCAGATTTTTTTAAAACATTGAGGGAAAAAAGAAAAAAAAAAAGCAACAAACAAAACCAGGCTGCAATAAACTTATTTACAAATCAATTTCATTTACAGTCATATTCTTTAATCAATAATTTAAACAGTAAAAGAACGGCATGCCTTTAATTCTGACTGTGCGCCGTTCCAAATCTGTACTCCTGTAAAGAACACACATCTAGTTCTAATAAATTTGTTTTACTCTTGGTCTCAATGTTTCTGTTTATGCTCAGAAATAGAAAAAACAGTTGGAAACATTCAGGAAGGGTTTATGTTTTAATTTAAACACAAGCTGCATAACTCGATGCTAATGAAGGTTTTTAATTTAAAAATAATGAGTTTGTGTGGAAAATAAATGATTAATTATTCTTATGGCTCGTTTCTGCTGCAACACAATGTTTTCTAAAGTGATTTTAAAAGTTGATCCCAGATTTCTACAAAATAATTTAAAAAAAAAAGCTGTATGAGTGAATTATTAAGTATAAATCTTAATAATTTAGCATCTCTCTTTCTTTTAATAACATTGTTGTTTATTTAGATATTTTTCTACATGTTTTTACATTTTAATTGATAATCAATCATCATTCCAAAAAATTTGATCTCCCAGATTCGTTCTATTTCAACGTCTGTAATTTTAAGTTTTTTTTAAAAGTTTCCTTTTTCTTGATTTTTTTACTCAGTCCTGATTTTTTTCGGTTACCTGTTATAAATAGAAAGTAATTATAAGTTTGAAAGTGAAAGTGACAGGGTCCTGCCCCAAGTGGAGGAGTTTAAGTATCTCGGGGTCTTGTTCACGAGTGGGGGAAGGATGGAGCAGGAGATCGACAGGCGGATCGGTGCAGCATCAGCAATAACTAGGACACTGCATCGGTCCGTCGTGGTAAAGAGAGAGCTGAGCCGAAAAGCAAAGCTCACGATTTATAAGTCGATCTACGTTCCAACCCTCACCATGGTAACCAGCTGTGGGTGGTGACCGAAAGAATGAGATCGCGGGTACAAGCGGCCGAAATGAGCTTCCTCGCAGGGTGGCTGGGCTCTCACTCAGAGATCGGGTGAGGAGCTCTGCCATCTGGGAGGAGCTCGGTGTCGAGCCGCTCCTCCTCCAGGTCGAGAGGAGCCAGATGGGGTGGTTCGGGCACCACCGAACCACCCCGGGCGAGGTGTTTTGGGCACGTCCCACCGGGAGGAGACCAAGGGGCAGATCCCGGACCTGCTGGAGAGACTATGTCTCACAGCTGGCCGGGGAACGACTTGGGATCCTTCCGGGTGAGCTGGAGGATGCAGCCGGGGAGAGAGAGGCCTGGGCTGCCCGTTTGAGGCTGTTGCCCCCGCGACCCGACCCCGGAACAAGCGGAAGATGACGGAAAGGAAAGTGAAAGGTTAAATAGTTTGATGGAGGATGGCAGAAATTATTTTCTGTGCCGTTCCTTTGAGCAGCGGGGTGAATTTGAATCATGAATTAGTTTTGCAGATATTGAGACTATGCCTCACAGCTGGACATAGAACACCTCAGGATCCTACTGGATGAGCTGGAGGATGCTGCCCGGGGTGAGGGAAGCCTGTGTTTCTCGACTGAGGCTGTTCTCCTCGGCAACCAGGTCCTGCATAAACGAAATCTGATTAATCACACCTGAGGCTTCTTTTGAATTTTTTTGATCGTTTGTCCTTTAAAAAGTTAAAGATGGAACAACTACCTGATATCGATAAAAACAAACTGCTGTTTTATGTATTTTCTTTTATTCATAAAATTTATTTATCCCTGTGGACACAAATTTGTCATGGCAGAAAGTGGGCTGCACCCCTCCCCAGAATGAACAGGAAGTGGTTAGACAGGAAATGGTCAGGGTTCAAAACCCTTTTGTATTGAAGACGGTGTGTGGGTTATCATTAACTCAGAACATGAACTGACTTTATGACTCTCATGGTAACAGTTACCATCCTTCCATGTTTGATCATTTGAAGCCATTTCATTGCATCATGGATAAACAATGGGTTCAGTCGTCCATGTAGTGGGGACGCTGGCTGGTGTGCGGTGAGTCTAAGTCTGCTGCAAACGGGTCGGAGGGGTTTCCGAACAGGCTTTCGTCTCTCTGATGGACACACAAGGATTTAACAAAAGGAATGTTGGGAAGGAGTAAAATATTTCAGGATAACATTTACGTTATTTTTTCTTACTCTCAAAATGGCCTCGGTGTCGTCTTCGGCCAGCAGGTCACCAGAAATGGTTCGGTGGAGCTCTGTCGGAGCTTCTTCTGCGATGTTTCTTAGTCCAGCCTGATGGTCACAGGAGGATTTAGAGGAAGGTCAACCAACGCAAACTTTTACCACATTAAAAAAAAAAAAAATTGCTGCCAATGTACACAATAACACACACTCATTCCTGGGAGCAATTTCCTATAATAATAATAATAATACATTTTATTTATAAGGCGCCTTTCTCGGCACTCAAGGTCGCCGTACATCACATTAAAAATATAAAGAAATACAGTAAGAGTTAAAAACAACATAAAATATTAAATACATACAAATTAAAAAAATATCAGTATAAAACATAGATTTAACAAAGAGAATAGGCCTGTTTAAAAAGATGAGTTTTTAATCCAGTTTTGAAATGTGAGAGTGTGTTAGTGTTGCGGAGGTCAGGAGGGAGTGAGTTCCAGAGACGAGGAGCAGTTCCAGAGACGAGGAGCAGAGCGGCTGAAAGCTCTTCCTAGCAGCCAATCAACCTAACATGCACATTTTCGGAGAGTAGGAAGAAACCGGAGAAAACCTAACATACACGGGGAGATCATGCAAACTCCACACAAAAATGCAAGTATCTTAAACCTTGCCCCACTCCAGGACTCAAACCCCGACTTTCTTGTTGTGAGGCCACTGTGCTAACCACTGCGCCACCGTGCCGCCCAGTTCACGTCGTCTAATAACTAAATATATTTTGTCTTAGAAATTTTCAAAACCTCAGACTCAAAGAAACCATAAAAAAATGAATTATTTGGGAATAGCGGTTTGGTCAGAAATCAGGAATCATGGAAGTTTCTTCTAAAAGGTCTTTTAACTGATGATGTTTTGCATAGACCGGCATATTTTACAGAGGTCTATGTAACAGAATGACTATCGTGGTCACTGGGACCCACCTGAATTTCATTGCTTGCGCTCTTCTTTGTGGGACGGTAGCCATAATACTCTTCCTGTCTCCTCTTCAGTTTCCGGAAATATTCCTGGATTAGAAAAGTAGCGTAGAACTTTCCCACGGTGACTTCATCATCTATGTAACACAAACATTTGATGAGATGTTGGAACTTCTTATCCACCAGAAAAATGTCCCTTTTTAGACTGGAGTTTCCAACCATATTCATCAGACTACGATATTCTACCACACATTAAGACCAGAGCAAGTTTATATAAATCCAGAACTAGAATCCAATTAGAACAAACCAGAGCATATTTATAGATGATAAACAAAAAAAACATATGAGATATATTTTACATTGTATCAAGGATTCATTACTCTGCAAATTTTGTAACTTATTCAACATTATAAGTTTGTGTAAATTTGTAAGTTTATCTTCTATGGATCATTCACGTTTGTAAAATGTCAGTGAAAGAAATAAAATCAGTTGGATTTGGACAGATGGCAGGACTGGCAGCAGTCACAGGTTGCAGGGAGGTGAAAAAGCCCACAAGCAACCAAACTGTTTAGAAAAACAATAGTGAAGGAAAGCTTTATGAACACTGAAATGAGAATAAGAAAGAACCACTGACAGAAAAACAAGCTAAACATTGTATTAAAGAGGACATTTTGTATTTGCTAAATGCAGCTTTTTATCTCTTTGTTGTGGTTCCCTCACCCGCCAGCAGAGGGAACCTTAGATCACATTTTCTTCCTCCGATTCCTACCTGATTCTGCACACCTGCACCTTGTTTAACCTGCTGCCTATCTAAAGGCAGCCTCTCTATGTGGTGTGAGGCCTTTTAGGCCTGCTTGTTTGTTTTTTTTTCTCCCCCAAAACTCACAGGTGCTGGATGGCTTCTAACGGGAGGATTGGCTGATTGCTCCCAGCTGCACAGACTTACCGGTGGCTATAAAAGACCTGGTGTCACCCACAGTCTCTGTCAGGTCTTCAACGATTCTAGTGGTAAACTGACCACCTCTAAGCTGAGTCAAATTTTGATATCAGACTAATTTTCTTATTCTCCCCACAGGAACCTTCAGCCCTTCCTCTTGGCCATCCAGCACTGCCTGAAGCCGTTATCTCTCTGCTGTGGATTCCTTTGTTCAGCACTTAATAAACTGTTAAACCTGCATTTGGATCCTCCTCATTCCCTCTCCCACACAACAGAAGACCTGACCACTGTGGTGTGAGGCCTTTTAGGCCTGCTTGTTTGTTTTTTTGGGTCTTTACAAAACTCGATCTGCGTTGCGCCTACCATCTCGTCCGAATGCGGGAGGGGGACGAGTGGAAGACGGCGTTCAACACCCACCTGGGCCAATTCGAATACTTGGTCATGCCTTTCGGGTTAACTAACGCTCCCGCAGTCTTCCAGGCATTCATCAACGATGTACTGCGTGACTTCCTTAATCGTTTTGTCTTTGTTTATCTGGACGACATTCTTATTTTTTCGCCCACTGTTGAGGAGCAATCAGCCAATCCTCCCGTTAGAAGCCATCCAGCACCTGTGAGTTTTGGGGGAGAAAAAAAAACAAACAAGCAGGCCTAAAAGGCCTCACACCACAGTACCCCCCCCCTCTACGGACGCCACCTGGCGGACCACCAGGCCTGTCCGGAAAGCGGCGGTGAAAGTCCCGGACCAAGCCAGGGTCCAGGATCGCTGAACGGGGCACCCAGCACCGTTCCTCCGGGCCATAACCCTCCCAGTCCACGAGGTACTGTAGACCCCGACCTCGGCGACGAACATCCGAAAGACGGTTGACCGTGTACGCATCCGAGCCGTCGACAAGGCGAGGAGGCGGAGGGGGAGCAGAAGGAGGCTGGAGGGGACTGGTAGAAACCGGTTTGATCTGAGAGACGTGGAACACAGGATGTACCTTCATGGAAGAGGGCAGGGCGAGCTTTACCGACACCGGGTTGACCAGCTGCAGGATCCGGAAAGGGCCAATGAAGCGGGGAGAAAGCTTGCGAGACTCTGCCCTGAGGGGAATGTTCCTGGTAGACAGAAGGACAGACTGTCCAACCTGATATGCTGGGGCTGGCTGACGGTGGCGATTAGCTTGGCGCCGAGCCCGGCCGCAGGCCTGTTGCAGGGCCCTCCTGGTTTTCCTCCAGATCCGACGACACCGTCTGATATGGAGCTGCACCGAAGGGACGGCCAGCTCCTGTTCCTGATCCGGGAACAATGGGGGTTGGTAACCCAGAGAAGCCTCGAACGGGGACAATCCTGTGGAGGAACTAACTTGGGAATTATGGGCATACTCAATCCACGGGAGATGAGACGACCACGTGGACACCCGGTGGACGTTGCGTCTATCCCGGCAGAGTATCATGACCTCAAAGAGGTCTTCAGTAAGGAGAGGGCACAATCTCTCCCGCCTCATCGGCCATATGATTGCGCCATCGACCTCCTCCCTGGGGCAACCTTACCCGCCAGTCGCCTGTACAATCTGTCTGCTCCAGAGAGGGGGGCGATGGAGAAGTACATCAATGAGTCCCTGGCGTCGGGGCTTATCCGCCCTTCCTCGGCACCCATAGCAGCGGGGGTCCTTTTTTGTGGGTAAGAAGGATGGTTCCCTCCGTCCGTGCGTCGATTATCGGGGTCTTAATAACATCACCGTTCGCAACAAATACCCGTTGCCCCTCATTAATTCGGCGTTCGAGCTACTTCAGGGAGCCCGGGTCTTTACAAAACTCGATCTGCGTTGCGCCTACCATCTCGTCCGAATGCGGGAGGGGGACGAGTGGAAGACGGCGTTCAACACCCACCTGGGCCAATTCGAATACTTGGTCATGCCTTTCGGGTTAACTAACGCTCCCGCAGTCTTCCAGGCATTCATTAACGATGTGCTCCGTGACTTCCTTAATCGTTTTGTCTTTGTTTATCTGGACGACATTCTTATTTTTTCGCCCACTGTTGAGGAGCACATCGTCCATGTCCGTGCGGTACTCCAGCGACTCCTTGAGAATCGTCTGTTTGTAAAGGCTGAGAAGTGCGAGTTCCATTCTCAGTCCGTCAACTTCCTTGGTTTTATTGTACACGCTGGGCAGGTTTGCCCGGACCCCGAAAAAGTTAGCGCGGTGGCTGAGTGGCCTCGACCCGACACCCGTCGCAAACTACAACAATTTCTGGGTTTCGCAAATTTTTTACAGGCGTTTCATTCGTAATTACAGTCAGGTAGCTCTTCCCCTTACCCAGCTTACTTCCACAGCCAGACCGTTCGTTTGGTCTCCCCAAGCAGAGGGTGCATTCACTGAGCTTAAAAAGAGGTTTACCTCGGCCCCCATTCTGGTCCAGCCCGACCCCTTGAGGCAGTTTATTGTGGAGGTGGACGCCTCGGATTCAGGGGTGGGTGCTGTGCTGTCCCAATACCATCAGGAGGATGGCAAACTCCATCCCTGTGCCTTTTTCTCTAAGCGTCTCTCTGCAGCTGAACAAAACTACGATGTGGGGAATAGAGAACTGCTCGCAGTCAAACTGGCACTCGAGGAATGGAGGCACTGGCTCGAGGGCGCAGAACACCCATTCGTGGTCTGGACAGACCACAAAAACCTCGCTTACATCCAAGCAGCTAAGAGACTCAACTCTCAACAGGCCCGGTGGCAGCTGTTCTATACACGCTTTAATTTTACCCTCACTTACAGGCCGGGCAACCGCAATACCAAACCTGATGCCCTCTCCCGCCTGCATGATGGTCATCAGTCCAGATCAGAGCCAGAGCCCATTCTACCCCCCTCCTGCGTCATTGGGGCGATCACTTGGGAGATCGAGACTGCAATAAGGGATGGTCTGCAGCATGATCCGGACCCAGGTACTGGCCCAGCTAACCGTTCGTATGTGCCATCCTCTGCCCGCTCTCAGGTTCTCCTATGGGCACATGCATCCCGGTGGTCCTGTCACCCTGGGATTCGCCGTACAATGGCGCTTCTTCAGCGGCGGTTCTGGTGGCCAACGATGGAGGCAGACACTAGGAATTTTGTCGCTGCCTGTTCTGCCTGTTCCCGGGGCAAGGTCCCTCATCGTCCTCCTGCGGGGCTGCTCCATCCCCTACCGGTTCCCAGTCGTCCCTGGTCCCATATCGCACTGGACTTTGTGACCGGACTCCCTCCCTCAGAAGGTAACACTGTTGTGGTCACGATTGTGGACCGATTCTCCAAAGCTGTACATCTGGTGCCTCTTCCTAAACTTCCTTCAGCCTTGTAGACTGCCCAGCTCATGGTGACCCATGTGTTCCGTCTGCATGGTATCCCTCTGGACATAGTCTCTGACCGGGGTCCGCAATTCACATCAGCTGTTTGGGAGTCCTTCTGTAAGGCGCTGGGGGCTTCCGTCAGCTTGTCATCTGGTTTCCACCCCCAATCCAACGGCCAGTCGGAGCGGGCTAACCAACACCTGGAATCCACATTACGGTGCGTGTTGGCCTCTGCCCAGTCCACGTGGTCGTCTCATCTCCCGTGGATTGAGTATGCCCATAATTCCCAAGTTAGTTCCTCCACAGGATTGTCCCCGTTCGAGGCTTCTCTGGGTTACCAACTCCCATTGTTCCCGGATCAGGAACAGGAGCTGTCCGTCCCTTCGGTGCAGCTCCATATCAGACGGTGTCGTCGGATCTGGAGGAAAACCAGGAGGGCCCTGCAACAGGCCTGCGGCCGGGCTCGGCGCCAAGCTAATCGCCACCGTCAGCCAGCCCCAGCATATCAGGTTGGACAGTCTGTCCTTCTGTCTACCAGGAACATTCCCCTCAGGGCGGAGTCTCGCAAGCTTTCTCCCCGCTTCATTGGCCCTTTCCGGATCCTGCAGCTGGTCAACCCGGTGTCGGTAAAGCTCGCCCTGCCCTCTTCCATGAAGGTACATCCTGTGTTCCACGTCTCTCAGATCAAACCGGTTTCTACCAGTCCCCTCCAGCCTCCTTCTGCTCCCCCTCCGCCTCCTCGCCTTGTCGACGGCTCGGATGCGTACACGGTCAACCGTCTTTTGGATGTTCGTCGCCGAGGTCGGGGTCTACAGTACCTCGTGGACTGGGAGGGTTATGGCCCGGAGGAACGGTGCTGGGTGCCCCGTTCAGCGATCCTGGACCCTGGCTTGGTCCGGGACTTTCACCGCCGCTTTCCGGACAGGCCTGGTGGTCCGCCAGGTGGCGTCCGTAGAGGGGGGGGGTACTGTGGTGTGAGGCCTTTTAGGCCTGCTTGTTTGTTTTTTTTTTCTCCCCCAAAACTCACAGGTGCTGGATGGCTTCTAACGGGAGGATTTGCTGATTGCTCTCAGCTGCACAGACTTACCGGTGGCTATAAAAGACCTGGTGTCACCCACAGTCTCTGTCAGGTCTTCAACGATTCTAGTGGTAAACTGACCACCTCTAAGCTGAGTCAAATTTTGATATCAGACTAATTTTCTTATTCTCCCCACAGGAACCTTCAGCCCTTCCTCTTGGCCATCCAGCACTGCCTGAAGCCGTTATCTCTCTGCTGTGGATTCCTTTGTTCAGCACTTAATAAACTGTTAAACCTGCATTTGTTCCTCCTCATTCCCTCTCCCACACAACACTCTAGGATTTTTGTCGGGTTTTCACTCCTTCCTGCCTTGTCTGGCTCCCTACCAAGAGAATATCCTTTTGAACTTTGAGAAAGATACTCTAGAAATTAACTCAGAACACGAACTGCCTTTATGACTCTTGCTCCTTTTTACAGCCTTGCTGGACTATCTCTGTTAAATAAATTGTTTGTTGATCCACAATTGGGTTCTCCTCCTTCTGCACCCTCACAACACTTGTGGATCATTTTAGTGAGTCTATGAAGTCTGTAGTTACACAGAAAATCTTAATTTAATCCATAAAGTAACATCAAAGATATCTTTAAATAATCTCTGTCCTTTTTCTGTTCGTGCTCAGACGCTTTGTTTTGGTCCATCTGTTACGTTTTTTTTCAGTCTGTTACATCATATGTTTTCAGAGAAAAGCACCAGATAAGGAGAAACAATGTCTGACTTGGGTGTCAGAAATTTTGGTGTCCAGTCTTTATGTCTACGTGTGGGTGTGGCACACATAGACACAAAGAGTGGACACCATATTGGTTTAAGTAGATACGATGCCTGAGCACTGTGTGTCATATTCTGATTCTAATCATAGGACTATTGAAAGCAGGACTCGAGATTACTTTTTATATGAATATAATTTTATTGTTGTTTATGTCCACTAATGAAATCTTATCGTGTGAGTGTTAGCTCCATTTTTACTGCTGGGGTTTTCACCGAGACTTTATAAATCACAAAAACCATAATACCGACTTAGAATAAAACAATATTATTGGAATCATCTTTCATGCCTCATATTACCCCCCTCGCCCTCTCCCTCCATCTTCAACTTTAAAATACACACAACATCTGAATGGAGAACTGTTTGCAAAGTCTGGTATGTTTTTGTCTATAGTTGCTCAGGTTAGAAACACAAAGGTGTTTACATGGAGCGGTGCAAAACAAGGCGTGGTTTTTCACGAGTTGGTGCAACAATCACACATAAATAAACATTTACACATCTGTGCAAAAAAGCTCATTAACATTTATAACTGATCACAGAAATCAGTTGTCTGATTTCTGCCAGGACACAAACAAGCTCACATGAATTGAGCTCCTGAAATCAGCTGAATGCCTTCAGGACAGAATATAATGATAAATATCATTAATCTGTGAAAGGATGTGAGTCTCCTTTTGGCAAATAGCACAAAAAAGTAGTGAAAATGCATCCTGACCTCCAATTGGTGGAATGACTTGATCCAAAAGCTTCATGCTGGTGCGTTTCCAGATCTTCTTGATGATCCCTCTCAATTCCTCATTGGCTCGTTCAAAGTTACCTACACAAAGATACAAGAGCATTACAGCAAGTTACTCAAGTTCTGTTTGGACTGAGCATGTGTCCCAGAAAGCAGCAAGTGTGTGTGTGATAGGGAAACGGGGGGCATCAAAGATGGTGAGACGAGATGCCTAGGTAATGGTTAAGATTAACAGGGGAAATATTTTCATCTACATAGATGGCAAGTAAGGAACAGAAGTATCCCACGATGAGAGATTAGGGAGCATAAATGGAATCACAACGGTAAAGACTGGTAAAACATGGATCACATGATGGTTAAAGAGAGAAGAAAAAAAAATGGGCACAAACCTTCTGTCTTTATTTTGAGTGCAGTTCGCACCAGAGCAAACAAAGTGGCATTGAAGGTAACGGTTCCATCACTGTTCAGAGGCATGTTCATGGAGACCAGCCTCTGTAGGGAACAAATATTCTGAGTTTGCTACGAAAATAAGGGTTATGACTTGGAGCAGAGTTGACAGGCAACACTGAGTGAAATCGAAGAAGCACAGAGAGCTTTTTAAATTGATCCAAAAGAGAAGGGATCTCAAATAAATTGAGTTGATGTGATGGAAAAAAAACGAGAGAACGAGTTGAAAAAGAGGAAACGAAGTAAAAGTGGAGAAGGACAGGTGGAAGACATACTGCAGGGTAAGAGAAGAAATGAAAAGGTGCAGAGGGGGTTCCTTACCTTACAGGCAATGCGATGAGGGCAGAACTTTCCAAAACCTAACGGAGGAGGTATTCTGCGAAGGAGCGTTACTACATCGAGGTGTTTGATGCGGCCTCTGGAGGAATTTAAAAAACAAACAAAAAAAAAAAAACTCTAGATGCCAACAGATATGCCAATAAGTAAAAATTTATTCACAAAGACTTTTTACAGAAAAATTGTATTTATTGTGAACTGATTTGTTCTTTTATTTATGTCCAGCTCCTCACCATTCTGTGTGAAAAAGGATGGACACCTATATGTTTGGACAGGAAGTGTACCAGAAACAGAGGTACAATCTAGACGCTCCATCCTTTCCCCACTCCTGAAAGACCCCATGATCCACTTGGGGCTGGATAGTTCAAGTACTTATTTCCTGGTGTTGCAGTTTTATTGTATTTGTCAACCTCACTTGTCCGTTTTTAAATTTTTGGTGGTATTTCAATTTGATACTCTATTCAAGCTTTATGTTTGATTTTATTTGTTCAATTCAAATCTTTTTGAATTTGTTTCTTTATTCTCTCCAAGCATTTTCAACACTGTGATGGATGTAGTGTCAGTAACCTTCTTAACCGTCTACCCCTCGTATGGTTGCGGGGGGTGCCGGAGCCCATCCCAGCTGATTCAAGGCAAGGGGTAGGGTACACCCCAAACAGGTCGCCAGGCCACACACATACACACACACTCAATCCTAGGGGGAACCATGTCAAGGCCAATCAACCTAGTATGTATGTTTTTTGAAGGGTGGGAGGAAACCGGAGGAAACCCACGCATACATGGGAAGAACATGCAAACTTCACACAGAAAGGCCAGTGTTCCAAGCCTTGTCTCCACACAGGACTTGAACCCACGACCTTTTACGCTGTGAGGCCACTGTACTAACCACTGCGCCATTGTGCGGCCCATGGCTGCAGTGATAACAGTTACTTTGTAAACTTAATCATTTAATTATGTGTTTATGAATGAATCTTTTGTTCATGTTTAACCAGTTTTATTTAACATGGGTTTAAGACACAAAATAGGTTCAGATTGGTGAACATTTTGGTTTAACACTGTGTTTATTCAGATTAATCTAATCTTTTTGAGTTTGACAGGTACTCCAGTCCCTGCAGTCCACAGGTTGGAGCTACCTAATTGGAATGTGCCATTCACCTTGTCTAGGGGTGGAATTGGTTTGATTTAGTCAGATTTAGTTAAGTTGTTTTGTTTAAAACCCTTTTTAGTGTTGGCAGTGGTTTGGTCAGCCCTCATTTAAGTTCAGGTTTTTCTCATATAGTCTGTTGATTTGAGTTCATTTTATTGTATTAAATCTTACTCTGAGTTCAATTACTTTCACCTCATTTATGATCTTCAACCTTTATTTACTTTTACATTTTTTTGGATTAAATAAAAAAACATTTTTTACTTAAAACTCTTTTTAATCTCACTTTTAACTAAGTTTCTCATGTAGTTTTATTTATAGTTTTAGTTGATCTTAATTGATGATTTATCTGAACATATCTCATTACTTGTTAGCTTTAATTACTTTTTTCATTTAATCTTTTATCATCTCCAGTGTTTCCTCTGCAGCGGGAGCCTGTGGTCATTAGTGGCTGCTGGTCCTGGCTCCGAGGCCCTGGTGGGGATCTGGCTCCGGCCTCGTCTCTTATCGTTGGATGCTGGCCAGTGATCGAAGCTGTGCCTCCGCTCCTGCTGTGGTGGCTCCTCAGACACAGTTTTCTCAGGTGTTTCATCTGCATCCAGCCTGTTTCATTTTTATGTGAGTGTGTATGTGTGCCTGTGTACATATGAGGGTGTGTATTTGTACTTGTATGGATGTGTGTGTGTGTGGGGGTAAGTGGATTTTTTTTTATCTTTGGGTGGGGGACTTATTCTGTTTTTGTGTTCTGGGGTTTTTAACTTGTAAAGCGCTTTGTGTTACATTTTATGTATGAAAAGCGCTTTATAAAGTTTGATTGATTGACTTCCCTGCTTGGTCCATCACAGTAAAATTGTTTATTTAAAGTAATATCAAAGAGTAAACAAATCAACTTTCATATGTAGTGGAATATAACACGATATCAGAGCCTGTCACCTAAATTCTTGCTAGGGGCACCACATTGATTAAGGTCAGGCCTGTCTGCAGGCTAAGTGGCCTCCCATGCTAACTACAGGCATTGAGGCTGACAAGCAGTTAATTGCCAAAATCTAAAGACTCATTAGAAACTTACGTGGCTTCGGGATCGTATTCCGCCCAGATCTTCTTAAACTCATCTAAATGCTGAGGGCCGAGGATGGACCAATCCCGCGTCAGGTAGTCAAAGTTGTCCATGATGACCGCCACAAACAAGTTTATGATCTGTGCAATAACACAAATTGGGATTAAAGCAAACAACATGACTATTTAAGATCCAAATTAGTGGGTTTTTTTTTTTTTTTGGTTCTGAAAGTAATCCCGACTCATTGAGCTTAAAAAAAAAAAAAAAAACTCATCTTAAGCTGGACGACAAAAATAAAAAAATGACCTCTTTTGTTTTATTTCCAAAAGAGAAATAATGCCGTTTTACAAATAAAACCGAACACGTTGTGATTGATTTATACCAGGTTCAAAGGTTTTTAATCTTTTTAGGTGTCTCTATTTCAGCAAAGACAATCTGATTTAAAATGTAAATCAAAGAGAATTTGTTAAATCTGATTCAGCGCTTTATGCAGTCTGTGCCACTTTATTTCTCAATATTAAGAATATTAATGTATTTATTTTCTCTTTTGTGTATTAATCCAATCATTTTGTATGATTGGGAAGTCTTTAATTTGTGGATTCAGATAATAGAATCACTTTGTGGATTATTATATTTACTTTTTTGTTCTTACAGAACTAAATTCAGTTGAAAATGTTCTTAAAAGTGTGAACATTTAACCTGAAAATGTTTGTAATATTTTACGTTCTGGATACACATTGGTTAGACGGTACATTGATTTTTGTATTCATTACATTACCTGGTGAATAAAATGACTCAAAGAACAAAGTTGCTGTTTTTATGACTAGAAGGGTTTGTCCGACTCAAAGAGACCTGCTAAACCCATCGTAACATTTGATTCTAAACAAATGAAACCATCAGTTGATTTCTTTCATCTTTATGCATGCGCCATGCGCCAAATATTCAGTCATTGGTCCAGTTTGTATTGGCATTGCAATCACATTGCCAACCAGGAGGAAGCTTTTTGAAAAGACAAATCCCTGCCACAGAAGACCTTAACGGCAGCCCAATGCTAATGTGCTCGCTCTCTTTTCTCCAGTTTCTGTTTTTGCTGAAAAGTTCAGTTTCTTTTCATCCATAAACTAATGTGTAGCAGTGCCCTTGGCGTTGGATCGGGTTCGTATTTGACTTGGTGCCTTACCAGGAAAGCACAAAGCATGTAGAAGCTCATGAAGTAGATGATAGCAAAGTTTGATCCACAAGTGAATTCCTCCCCTTGCAGGAAGTCTGATTTAGGATCACACTTCTTCCCATACATAGACGCCAGCATGACTTCGTGCCAGGCTTCTCCTGTTGCGCACCTGCACAGATAATCGCACACCTATCTTCAGGTAAAAACAGTCCTTGTGTGTGATGTGCAGTGGATAAGTGTGCTACCTGAAGAGGAGCAGCACAGCCTGAGGAAACGTTTGGAAGTTATTATTTCTGTTGATAAATGTTCCGTCAACCAAAGCAATTTTACCAAAGATCTGCAAACAGAAAAAGGAACACAAGGAGGACAAGATGTTTCTGATGTTTATAAGGAGTGGATTAATGATGAAAAACGATGCAGGAAGAATGTAGGGGGGATGAAGGGAGCATGGAGGGTGATGGGAAGGAGGGATTAAGGAAGGATTCAAATATTTTTGTCCTAACGCAAGCGTAGTGAAATTTGTATAAAAAAGATACAAAATAGATGGAATGGTGAGAGTGTGGCGCAATCATTCCACATCTTTGTGTGGTGCTCAGTGTGTAAATGAGCATTTTTATAACATTGCCTTAATTCTGTGAAACAATTATAAAAGGGAAAAAATACAAGATGGAAAAAGTTTGGAAAGAGAAACTACCTGCATTCCAACCACAGCGTAAATAAAGAAAAGCATGAGTATCAGTAGAGCCACATAGGGAAGAGCCTGAAAAGAAACCAGATTGTTGATGATGTCATTGGTCCACTAGCCCACAATGCAATCAATCTGGGTCTTGATGAGCTTGGGTGACATACCTGGAGAGACTTAATGAAGGTCCACAAAAGGTTGCGAATGCCTTCTGATCGGTTTAGAAGTTTCACCAGACGCATGACCCGGAAGAGTCTGAAGAAGGTGATTGAGACGCTCATGTTCTCAGAAGACTGTCATAGAAGACATGATGGAGATGAAAAAAAGGGAGACCAAAGAGCTGAAAAAAAGAGGAGAAACTCACGGCAATGGCTTGCATGGGGTCCACCTCCTGCAGAAAAACATGAAAAGCATGGTTTCATGTAAAACTTTCTTTTTGATTCGGCATCAGTTAGTTGATTTTAAAAATAAATCCACTTCATTTTACAGAGCCTCTAACCCTCATTTTACCAATAAATACATTACAGGTATTACTGGTTTTAAACAGCTAGGCCTTACAGGTGTTAATAATTTTGTCTGGTTCTGCATTAAAGGTGTTTGTTGTCTTACTTAGTCTTGTGTCTTTCTGAACCAAGCCCTACTTTGCAAGTTAACAAATCCTACTTAACAAGTTCAGAAATTAAATGGTTCTAATGTAAAGCAGAAGAAGAAAATGGATATTTACGGCACAGTTGTGGAAACAGTAAAGTCCACCAGACGACTCCAGGGCTGCCTAGATATAGAAACACCACATCAGCAACCAGAAACTGATCCAGTAAAGTTTCTCTGAATCCTCAAGTAGATGTTCAAATCTGTTATTTTCCCGAGTTGTGAGGTCTCGTCGAGATGAGAGGCTTGTCACTTCTGCGCATGCTCACGACGCAACCAAACTCTTGTGATGGAACCAAACTCCGCCCCACTCTGTTGGACACCCTTGCTCTATGCGGTTTTCTCCATTTTACTGACACATAATAATTAATTTCAGCTTAACCTTAACCACCACCCTGATTTATGCCTTAATCCAACCCCCATCCTAAACAGAAGCTCAGTTTGACAGGGATTGCATTGCTAGAGCGGAGTTTGGATGCGTTATCGGCAGGCACAGAAGCGTCAAGTCTCTCATCTTGATGAGTCTTCACAACTCGACAGGGGACTGGGTTAGGGAGCACTGAAATGAACTTGCAATTTTGTGAAGTCATGCTCAGGCCTCAGAGCAAAGTATGTGTTTTGTGAGATCAGGCACAGGTATTCGTTAGGTCTGGCAAGTTCAGTGTAGAGGGTCAAAGTCACGCGGTCTGGTAAGGTCTGCTGCATGGGGACAGACTTACATCGATCTCGCTCAGTATCACATCTACAACACTTCCGATAACGATGACAAAGTCAAAGACATTCCAGGGATCTCCAAAGTAACCCTTGATGGAAGAAGAAAGGTAGCCGTGTTAGGACCTTGAGATGTACGCTTAGACAATCAGTCTACAATGGAAGACTAGTCCTCAATCATCTGGTACTTCTGGACTACTTTAGCACTAGAAGCCCCAAGATTTTCTCAACCTCCTCTTCACTCCAGAAAGGGGTTATCTGACCTCTCTACCCAGCCTGCACACTGAGGAGCAGAGTCATTCAAAGTGAGAAACGCAGCTTATGTAAGTTTGAGTGCCTTCCAAATGACACTTGCCTTTAACAACGAAAGCAGAAGGCCTGGGGTCTGGAAACACCATCATGAAGCTTTGAGGTAGCAATGGTAAATTTACCCCCTATTGTGGCTTCTATTTTTGATTATTTGATTATTTTGAATTACTCTATTCATCCCTCACCGGGGAAATTTGTTTTGCTGCACTCCTTACACCGCAGCAGGCCGCCCTTCAACGGCGCCAATGGCGGGAGAAGTGTTAGATCCCAACACCAGTGAATAAATAAAGTAGGAACACCAGAAACAATTGCAGCATGGAAGACTTTTTCTTTTTTTACATTTTTGGTGCTAAAAGTTTTGTGGACTTTTTTGTGGACTGCAATTTCCCCATTATGGTACAAACAAAGGTTCTCTTGATTCTTGACTTCTGATTTGTTCTGCTTAATTTAGGGCTCTAATCGTGGTTTGGTTCTGGTTCTAAGTCAGGGCCAATTCAGGTTGAAATGACTGATTCCCTTCTGTTGCTTTTTAAAGTTCAGTTAAAGTTCAGTTAAAGTTCAGGTGGGGTTAAATAAGTTTTTTTCCCCCCCACTCCTTCTTGGACACTAGAAACTTTGATTTGTGCACTTGTCATACCTTCTTATTATTTCTATTGAGTTTCTGTACAAAATAATGTTTATGTTGATTTGAGAACATGCTACCTTGTCCAAGATAAATAATAATAATAAAAAAAAAGTTCTAGAAGAGGTTTTTTTTTTTTTTTTTTTTTTTTTATTTCCAGGAGAGGTTAAGAATAATCAGAAATTAAAATCTTTAAAGAATATTTTGCATTAGACTCTTTGAACTAACCTTAGCTTTGAAGGCCATGAGTTTTAGAATCATCTCTACTGTAAAGAGCACAGTGAAGATGACGTTTAGCATGTCGGACAGGTGAGTTATGTGCTCTGACTGGTTGCAGTGCTGTGAGACAAACAAATATAGGGCAGGTCTTACAGGTTGTGGTCCAACACTGTTCAGATTTCTGAACTAGAGATGTGTGAGAAGAAGCACACACCTGCATTCCCAGACACATGGTGTTCAGCATAATGAGGAGGAACATGAGGTACTCGAAGTAGCAAGAGGTCACTATGTACCACACCTGGTATTGGTAAGGATTCTTTGGGATGTAGCATCTCAACGGCCGGGCCTTCAGAGCATACTGCACACACTGACGCTGTAGGGGAAGACTTAGAAATTAGAAAGAAAATAAACAATTCCTGAGGCTCAGGATAAACCACTGCATGTCCGAAAGAATAGCAAAGCATCATCTTCAGAATTCAATTTATTGATGAAAGTGTGAGCACACACAAGGACTTTGTTACATTGGAACATGGGGCAGGGTTGGGCTGGAGGAGGACATTGCAAATAGACAAAGACAAATGCGAAAAATACTTAAAAATACAAAAAAGATGCAACCAGTACAACAGAATGTGACACAGTAACGGTGCAAGTGTGATAGTGCAGGTAGTAGTATGAAATGGTGAGAAGTTAAAGAATTATATGGCTGATAAAAGAATGTTCCTCTGTGCTAGGCAGTCTTGAGGTTTAGAGCTCTCAAACACTGGGCTTTAGGTAAGAGCTGGAAGAGGTGCTGGATCTAGTGAATTGCATCTCGAGGGATTTTTTCGGGTTCTGTTTCTCGCACTGGAAGCGTGCAGGTATTGGAGGATGGGTATGATTTTCTCTCCTTTTTGTTGAGACTGAGTAATGAGAAAAATGAATCAGAACCCCAGTTGCAACTTACCTGATTCTTGTCCAATTCACAGTTCTTGTACTCCTGCTCTCCTTGTTCCTGAAAGGTGACGATGACGAAGCCCACGAATATGTTCATCATAAAAAAGGCGATGAGTATGAGGTAGATGATGAAAAAGATTGAGATTGCCACTCGGTTGTTGTACACAGGGCCTTTATCCTCCATGTTGGAGTCTATAGCTTTATATAAAATCCTTTTTTTAAAATAGAAAAGACATAAAATGGTTATTACCCAAATTCCAACAAATCAACAGGCTCTCATTCCACTGCTGTATTAGTTGGGATCAAGTAAAAACAGATGCTGACTTACTTTGGCCATCCTTCAAAAGTGGAGATGGTGAAGAGAGCCAGCATGCCATTGAAAATGTTGTCAAAGTTCAGTTCAGAGTTCATCCACACCCTATGACGTACCTCCATCTCATGAAGAGCTCCCTCCTGAAACCTTATATACCAGCCCCTGAGTCACAGATGAAACACACTGGGATCACATTTCTGACATGGTCATCACTGAGCCAGTCAACCTTTCCTCCGTCTGTTCCTTGACCATCAAAGGCCAACATGCATGCTTCCTTCTGACTCCATCCAGTGTGTTCCTGGATCATCCCAGGATCTAGATGATTTCTGGGCTAACCCATTTTATTCTGTTCATAGGTGAACACAGGATCTACGTGTTTATGTTGAAGAGGCAACTGACTGTTTAGGTCAGATATACATGAACCTCTTCTGCCAAACAAAACAAAAGTGCGAGACATGAAGCACAAGAATTAAACATAATAGACCCAGTATCCAATTGAAAGACTATGTCTCACAGCTGGACAGGGAACACCTCGGCATCTGCCCAAGTGAGCCAGAGGATAGAACCAGGATGAGAGAAGCCTGGGCTGCCCGTGTGAGGCTGTTGCCCCCCGCAACCCAACCCCGAATAAGTGGAAGACAATGAAATAGAACATTGTTATGAATCTTTTTGAAGCAGAAAGCTTTTATCAGAGGTTAAGCCAATGCACTCATCAGAATTCTTAAACAAGATTATTAGTTTAAGACCTATGATTTGAAGAGCAGACATAAACCTCCAAAGATATGGCAGAAACTTACTGACATGCTTCTTCTGTCATCTTGTCGGGGTCTGAGCAAGCATAAAATTTTCCCTGAAGAGATAATGTTAATGAGAACCTCCTGTTACAATCAAATTGGGTACAATCAAAACTGGGTACAATCAAATTATACAAAAATGTGGTTTTCACTTCATCTTACCCTGAAAAGTTGGACTCCTATGCAAGCAAACATAAAATCCAGAAGCACTGTTACCAGGACAATGTTTCCAATTGTCTTGACCGCAACAAAGACACACTGAACAACGTGCTGTGGAGAGAAATAGACTTTGTATGACATAAGAATAACTGGCTCAGCAGCAGGCCCTGTCCATGCAGCTCTTCACAGAAAGTACTCCTACCTTCAGACCTTTCGCTCTGTTGATGGCTCGAAGAGGACGGAGGACTCTCAACACTCTGAGAATCTTAACCACAGATATGGCACTTGACCTGCAGGACACAAACATTGCAAGACACGATTTGATGAGACATAGTAATGTGGAGTAGGTGTGTAGAAGCCAACATCACCATTCTCCATCTTGTGAACCCCACATGGTCATCTAAAATATAGCAGGAGCTAAAAACCAAACGCTTGGAAAGCATACTTACTCCATACCCATGGACAGAAGAGACACGCTGACCACCAAGAGGTCCAGAATGTTGAAGGAGTTTCTACAGAAGGATCCTTTGTGAAGGATTGCACCATACGTTGTCATCTGCAAACCGAATTGTCTGAGTTATCTGCAACATCTGTTTGCATATTTCTGCTGGCTGGCAGCCATTGGTGGGTAGTTAACATACAAGTAGGTGTTGCAGATAAGCGAGCATGCAGCTTATCACCATGCACTTGTTATACTTTGTTATTACTCTTATTAATTGCTGTACAGAAATCAATGTTGATTTTAAAACATGCTACCCTGCCCAAGATAAATAAATAATAAAATAAACAAACAAAAAAAAACAAAAAAAAAAAAACCTACCTTCAGCACAATCTCTGCTGTGAAAACCGAGGTAAACACAATGTCAGCATAGGCTAACACCTGAAAAAGAACATCAGCATGGAAGGTTCACATTAACAGTGATTGACAGCTGAGCTAATTTAATAAAAATAATAATACATTTTATTTATAATGTGCCTTACATTAAAAAAAAAAAAATCCCAAAGTGCTACATAAAAACTAGGCAAGGTAAAAACAATAAAAACAGTTTAAACACTAAAATCCACATTCAGAAAACAAAGAACCATAAGGTCAAAAGTCATTTCCGGGGGAGAATAACAGGGTTTGATTTTCACTGCTGCTTGTATGTTGTCTGCCTCAGTTTCATCTGGTCGGGAATTCAATTTATCAAAGTACCATCTTTAGCAAGATAAGTAGAAAACTAATGTGAGTAGCTGTTTGCTGTCCAAGTCACTCTAAGCTTCTGGCTCATTGATTTTTTTCTTGTAAAAAGCTCTAATTTAGGATTAACATTAGTGTGTATTTTGTGAGGAGTCTGTCACCTTGTTTCTGAAAGACAGTGGGTCGATGGGATCCTCTGCTGCTAAAGAAATTGATGAAAGCAGGATGAAGAGGAGGATGATGTTAGTGAAGGTTGTTGCATTAATAATCCGATGACAGAGTTTCCGAAATCTGAAAAATGCAAGCGACAACATCCATGTGAAGGTAGATAGTTACCAAGGAAACCATGAAAGCAACAGTTATTTCTGGAGAAAACTTTAAATTTTCTTGTGTGCAATGGAAAACTAACAGTCATTAAATTTGTCTTGTTAATTTATGAAGCTTCATTTTTATTCATGTTTTCTGTGACTATTTGGTAGGTCCACACCGTCCTGGCTCGTGTTACCGCTCTAAATAACCACCTTACAATGACGTTCTTGCGCATGTCATGGCCAACAAAAATAAACACAGCTGTCTGAAATCTATTTTTGGTTCAAACAGTGTTTTTACTGTCTCAGGAATGTGAAACCACTGTGAAACGTTTTATAGAAGAACTTATTTAGGCCTTTGTCAGCTGTTGGTTAGACCAGATTGGTAGTCTGCTCTCTTGACTTAGTAAACCAGAAGTTATGCAGCTGCAGAACATCTAGAATTTGAATTATATTTTCCAATGCCCAGGCCTTTCCTCTGGCCTCCTGTAGCTCGTTGGATTTTAAGTGCAACTTAGCAAAACCCTTCATATCTTTATGGAGTGTCAACGTTTGATGTAAAAAAACTGTTTGAGTGTCGGTGAAAACTAACCATTTTTAGACCATTTTAGATTAGAATTACTTTACTGATCACACACTTGGGCTCAATAAAGCCCATATTGAAAACCTCTGAAACCAAAGTATGACTTCTATAAATGCCAATATACAGAGACTTTGACTCAAAAGGCCTGAATTTCTGTTTTTCTGTAGACTGACATGGCAGGATGTTTTGTCAATGTGTTGTACAAGTTTACCAAATTTGATCATTTTTCCTCCACAAAATTTGCAGAGCGCCAAATTGTTTCCAACCTTTCTCAAATCTTAAAATAATAAAAAATATTGCTGCCTTCTGGGAGATGGATTTACGCCAAGTTTTACAACTTTTTTCTTTTAAAAAGGCACTTAAATGCATGGAAAAAAACATTTAACAGGAGACGTACTGTACATGAAGGTCTTTGTCACTTTGCTACTTAATTGTAAATTACGACAAACAAATTGTAATTCTCTCCAGCTGCTTGGAAGTGTGCAAAGTGCAGAATCCTGCGCAAAGTGCAGGATTCTGCACTTTGATTCAAATTGCTAATTCAGAGTTTGGCTTGTAGTTGCTGACGTCACCAAGTGAAGTTTCGGCTTCACCCCCTTCTGCTTTTTATGTATGTCAATGACGTCAATGTTTGGAAGCATTTCATTGGCTCAATGAATGTTCCGCTTTGTGATTGCTTCAGAGGACTTTAGTGTTCAGAGCACTTCCGTCTTTTGATTCCTTTAATAAGTAACTTGCTATGATCCAAAGTTTTGTACATGTGTGATAGTGGTGTGTGGCCTCAGCGTCCACATTTGATGTTGCACATAATCGTTTTTAGTGTGCTCAGGAAGCTGGTGTGTTTGCTCACATGTTTAAAAATTTTGAGGGCACATTGTTTGTAACACATATCTATTAATGAATGCAGAGTTTAGTAGTTGTTTAGATGTTTGGGGACTAATCGAAAAGTGTTTTTGTTATTGTTCACCTAAAGGAACACGGGGTGGAACGCCTGTAGACCAATATCTAGCAGTTTATCAAATTTTCTCTGAGTTTCTCGAGGGAATACCCAGTCCTGCATATATCAAATGCTTGTTTAAAAATTTAATCAGTTTATCTGTAAAAAAGACCGTTGGGTTGTACTTGTTCTGAGGGCCAAAAATAAAGAAGGAGCTGGCTTCTGGCATTGGAACAGCTTCCTCCTTCAGCTGCAGATCAGCCATGGGACGAGGTCGAGGGCTTTCTGGAATCTCAGGGTCCTCCTCCTCATCGTCACCTTCAGAAAAATAGAACACTTTCCTTTTTTATTTCTGAAAAACTGAGATCAAATGTGTTGAGAAAAATTTACCCGGAAAGTCAGCTGGTGGAAAAGGATCTTTGATTTCATTGACATTGGATTCAAACTCATCGATTTTCAGCTATGGGAAAGTATAAAGCAATGAGAGTATAGAAGTATCAGGCGGCGAAAGGGGAAATGACCATTTCCTATGGCCTACCTTGGCTGTCGTTGGCATCCCCTCCACTCCTTTGGCCCTTTGCTCAGCTAACTTCTTGGCTAGATTTGCCTTCTCTTCTGAGGCCTTGTCAGAGATGTTGGCCCTGCAAATTAAACAACAAACATTTATACTTTCAAGTTTTAATAATGTAGCCACAAGGGTCACTCAAAGCAGTGTGTTCTTGTACCGGTTCAAAACCCAGATAAATACAGAGGGTTCTGTCTGGTTGGACATCCGACATAAAAGCTGTGCCACACTAAAATCATGAGTCAGTGTAACTTCATACAAAATGGATCAGTCGAGACTAACAACCACCTTTGCTGCAGTCTTATTATTTTATGAAATTTTTTTTATTTTTGGAAGCTTTAAGAGAATTAGTTGATCTAATGCTGTTTGGTCTGGTGTCTTTTTGTGTTACATCTTGAACTCCAGTGAGTTACTTTGAGTCAAAGAAGGCAAATTCCTCTTGTCTCTCACCTGAGCGCCCTCTTTCGTTTCTTTTCCTCAGCTTTCTCTTTCTGGGCTAAAGTCAACGATTCAGCTTCTGCCAAGTTATCAACAGCAATGGCCAGGAAGACATTCAAAAGGATAACTGGGTCACAGCCAAGTCAAAGATTGTAAATAAAAAGGAGAGAGCACTACAAAAAGCTTAAAAAACGTAAGCAGAAGTAGAGGATACAGTTTCCACATACAAACAGAATGATGAAGTAGATGCTGACGAGGATCCCTGGCATGGTGGGTCCTCCATGAGCCATTATGCCATCATACATCACAGCATTCCAGTCTTCACCTGTCAGGATCTGACACACATAAGAAGCTTTTCAGCAAACAAATTGACAAGTAAAAAAACAAACAAAACTAAAGCATTATTTTAAAACAAAATGACAAATATTTAAGTAGAAAAAAATCCACAACTACAAGTTTAGATTGTTAGATTTTGTCTTTCTGTCCAGTTCTTCAATAGGACTGGACTCATGCCACAGGAGGCTAAGGAGACATAGGTGAAATATTGGACCCTAACCCTAGAGAGAGGGGAGATGGAATACATAAACCCAACCTCTTGAACTTTTGCATTTTCGGCCAGTTTCTATTTATTCACTTTGAGCCTTTTCCGGAATATTTTTTTAAATGATCTGACTTCAATTTTCAAAGCATGTTTCAGAACACAAGAGGAACGATTCCAGCTGACTCACATGCTGGCTTGTACCTGAAATACAGTGATGAGGGCTTGGGGAAAGCTGTCAAAGGTGCTACGTGGTTTTGGCTGGTGGGGAAAATTGAATTTTCCTCCAAACACCTGCATTCCCAGAAGGGAAAAGATGACAATGAAGAGAAAGAGCAGCAGCAGCAAGCAGGCGATGGAACGGACCGAGTTCAGGAGAGAAGCCACCAGGTTACTCAAAGATGTCCAGTACCTAGAAAACAATTTACACCAAGTTTAAAAGAAACTGATGATTATCTGTTTAGAATAGAAAAGAAAGCTTTTATTGTCACTATCCGTCTCACAAACTGTTGACACAACAATTGAAGGGCTACAACAAAAGTGTTGGTCTTAATTCAATTCCATTCAATTTAATTTCTAGAGCCCAAAATCACAGAATTTCTGTCTCAATGGGCTGAAGTGAACATTGGAGACTCAGAGGGAAGAAAATCAAGAAAATAGAAACGCATAAACTCAACTAGAATTAGAATTGATTCAGTACAAAGTGATGTAAAATAGAAAAAAATGTAATGTGCACAAATTTTTTTAAAAAAAGGTAAATGTTTGAGCACTTTAGAGAATCCTGAATGGTGAGTTCAGGACGGTTCAGGATAATAATGGTGGGATGGCTACAGCCTCACAACAATTTAGTTTGTAAACTTTAGATATATAATTTAGATCCTTTGTTTGTTAAACCAGTTTTACTTACTATGGGTTTTATACACAATAGAGGTTTAGATTAGCGCACATTTTTGGTTAATGTTGTTGATTCAAACTAATTTAAATTTCTTGAATTTTGCAGGTGCTCCAATTACTGGGCTGAAGGATCACCTGCTGTCCACGAGGTGGAGCAACCTAAATAGGTTTGTGCCATTCACCTCCCTTCAGAGTGAAATTGGTTTTGGTAGTTTAGATTTAGTTAAGCTGTTTTGATAAAACCCTCTTTTTTGTGTTGGCTGTGGTTTGGTCAGCCCTCATTTAAGTTCTAGTTTTTCTCAGTCAGAGAAGTCTGTTTGTTTGAGTTAATTCTTTTTTGTTAAACCTTATATTGAGTTTAGTTACTCTGCTCTGTCCATCCCAGATGGCTTTAGGGAAGAAATTGTTTTTAGATGAGTTTCGTTTTAATTCGGTCCATTTGTAGCACATGGGCGCAAGGGAGCAGGTGGAACAAGTAGTGGTCATCATGGATACTGTGTCTGGTCATGGACTGCGTTCTGGTAAAGAAGCGAGATGAGGGAGGCAGCCAACGAACTTTTGTATGTTGTTGACTGCTTTCTAAAGCTTCTTCTGATCTGTCTCAGTGCAGTGGGAGAAGCCCATTGAGGTGCAGATTATCAGGATGCTCTTCATGGAGGATCGGTAAAAGGTTATCTGCAGGTTTTTGATTAACGTAGTGTTCATGGTCACTACACACAATGCACTGCCCTGTTTTACACTGATTGTAACGGTTCTGTATATATTTTTTGGCTCAGCACACTTGCTTATTATTTTGGATTATTGTTTTGTTTACTTTCTCTATTTTAATTATTGTTGTACATTTTTGTACATTTTGATTTAATCTCAATTTATGACTCTGATTTTCTAAGCACTCTCAGCCACTGTTTAATCTTTTATCCTTTTGAGTGGTTGTCACTCAACATGCCCATATCCTAATAATACTGGGATATGGGCATGACAGAGAACAAAAAGTGTGGCAGAGAACAACCTGTTCAAGAAATATACGAATATTTCTTGAACAGAAATATCTGAATCTCACTGAGTATGGGGATGCTCACAAATTACTCAAAGATGCATAAATGAATTAAAACAGCAGCTTGATAAAACAGACACTTTGTGGAATACAGCTGAAACAGCCATTGGTGGAACACATGACAGTTGGCTCTGCGCTTGGTGGAATGTGGGTTACCGTGGCAAAAATGTTTGAAAGCTCCAGTGGATCAGAATAAGATCTTAAACTGTCACCAAAAGTTCCACATTTTGGCAGCAACTCACATCCTTCACTGTGGTGAGATATGAGACAGTTGTCGTGAGCTGTGTCATTTTATCACTTTAACCATTTGAGCAGGTTTTTAACAAACCTCTGGTGTCATCAATTTGCTTGCAGACATATTGAGTCTGTTATTAAATATCAGGAAAGTGGTAGTTAAACAGAAAAGTTCATTATTTTTCTCAGTTATGCAAACTTTATTCATCCAAAATGAGCAGATGGTTGTAAGTAATATAAAAACTTACAACACTATTTGTTCTTTTCAAACACCACCAGTCCACCATATTCAGTTCCTCACGTCACATAGTGAAGCCAGGTATGTTCATACAGGAATCACCTCTGATGTCATTCAGCTAAGTCTGTAAAACAGACTAAACTGCACTCAGAAGATTATGTCTTCATTTCTTCACCTTCTGCTTCACTCCAGCTCGCCACATCTGGGCATGTCTGCTCCAACTTGGCGTTCTTTGCTGCTGAAGTTGCTCATCTCTTGAAACTTGATCCCTGAGCCATCTCATGTCGGCTGTAAAACATAGTCTCCGCAGTCAGCCATGGGACTACTGCTGGGCCTTCCCCGAGAGTCCTGTGTCTGGAACATGTGAGCAGCAATGCATCCAGGGACATCCTAACCAGAAACTACCTTATCTAATTCCTTGTATGTGAAGGACCAGGGACTCCACTTCGAGTTACCCCATTTGAGTGTCAGCGCTCAGATAAAACACCCATTGTTTTAAACATAAAATTATTTTGGTCTGTTGAATAACTCTGACAAGAAGGTGTGATTGCAAAAGAAAGATGAAATGCTGGAAGTTCCATCATCAAACTGATTTCTTTAAAAAAATGAGAAAGGTGTGGAAACTTCTTACCTGGTAACTTTAAGAAGTCTCAACAGGCGGATACAGCGCAGAACGGAAATGCCCATGACCGACATGACTCCCACGTGCACGAGGATGAGCTCCATGACACCAGAGGACACCACAAAACAGTCAAAGCGATTGAAGAGAGACATGAAGTAGGAGGGCAGGCCCAAGGCATACATCTTCATGAACATCTCCAGAGCAAACATGGACAGCAAGAACTTGTTGGCATTATCTGCAGATGTTAAGAATTCATAAAAATCAATAAGACTCATTGGAACCCTGAAACAGCAAATTGCTCTTTTCTTCTCATCATATATGCAAGCAAAACTCATGAGACACATGGACAAAATTTAATTTCTATACTCCGAACAGACCCTCCTAATTACCTGATAGTGGTCTAAATATTTTTTTACATGGCCACTAATTTTTTGGGGAAATTCAGCGTTCAGCTAAGAAGGGGGAAGGATGGCTCAGTGAGTAGGGTGACCGCCCTGTAACCGGAGGGTTGCCGGTTCGATCCCCCGCCATGAGTTCATGCCGAGGTGTCCTTGAGCAAGACACTGAACCCCCAATTGCTCCTGATGGTGGTTTGCACCTTGCATGGCAGCATCCCCATCAGGTATGAATGTATGGGTGAATGTGAGCTACACTGTAAAGCGCTTTGAGTACCGATGCAGGTAGAAAAGCGCTATATAAGTAGAGTCCATTTACAAAGTAAAGTTTCTTTATTTCCGTTCCGTCATCTTCCGCTTGTTCCGGGGTCAGGTCACGGGGACAACAGCCTCAAACAGGCAGCCCAGGCCTCTCTCTCCCCGGCTGCATCCTCTAGCTCACCTGGAATGATCCCAAGTCGTTCCCCAGCCAACTGTGAGACATAGTCTCTCCAGCAGGTCCGGGGTCTGCCTCTTGGTCTCCTCCCGGTGGGACGTGCCCAAAACACCTCGCCTGCGAGGCCCTCGGGGGGCATTCTGACCAGATGCCCGAACCACCCCATCTGGCTCCTCTCGACCTGGAGGAGGAGCGGCTCGACACCGAACTCCTCCCGGATGGCAGAGCTCCTCACCCGATCTCTGAGTGAGAGCCCAGCCACCCTGCGGAGGAAGCTCATTTCGGCCGCTTGTACCCGCGATCTCACTCTTTCGGTCACCACCCACAGCTGGTGACCATAGGTGAGGGTTGGAACGTAGATCGGCTTGTAAACCGAGAGCTTTGCTTTTCGGCTCAGCTCTCTCTTTACCACGACGGACCGATGCTGATGCTGATGCCGCACCGATCCGCCTGTCGATCTCCCGCTCCATCTTTCCCCCACTCGTGAACAAGACCCCGAGATACTTAAACTCCTCCCCTTGGGGCAGGACCCTGTCCCTGACCCACAGGGGGCATTCCACCCTTTTTCGGGCGAGGACCATGGTCTCGGATTTGGAGGCGCTTATTCCCATCCCGGCCGCTTCACACCGTTTCTTTAACATTTTTAAATAGAGCATGTGTCCTTTTGGGTTTTAGCTGGTCAGGTGCAGTTGTTAAAGAGTTAGATGTTTTTTTATAATTGTGAGCTTATCATATTAGCCCACCTTGCCAGTTAGTAAGCCTCTCTGTCTGTTTGTGATGCTCCGTGGCGATGGCAAGAGTGTTAAGCAGGACGAGGAAGATCACCCACCAGCGGAAGAGTTTAGATTTCACATACACTCTGCATTTACAGCGTAACCACCGGTTCCATTTCCGAGCCAGTTTACTAAGGGATTACAAAAAAAAAATGCTTACAGTTCTGTGGAACAAATATAACCTTTTAATAAAACATACACAGACACTTCACTATTTGAGCTCATTGTCAATGTTAAATGTTAACCACCTAAACAGAAGCATTTAATGCTACAATGTAGCATGGATGCATAATGCTAGCATGAAGGATGAGATGAAGACAGCCGAAGAAATATCAACATTTGCTTCTGAAAGTAAAAAAAAAACCCCACTGAACTAAGCCTATAGATGTGTGTTTATCAGTCCAGTCTTTTTTTTTTTTTAAACTACACAAATATTAAAAATGATGGTATGCTGAATGTTTGAGAGCATATCTGACTAATAGTAGACGATCCGTTGCATGGTATCCATGTCTGCAACACATCCAGATTCTGAGCTTCCATTTTCCATAGTTAGTAGACCTGATGAAAAAATTTGAGATTTCATTCAGTCTTTTTTAGGACATAAGCAAGAGTAAAAGGAAAAACAGTCTCATTTTTATTACTCATTTAAATGGTTTTTCAATTAAAGTACATTTAAAATAAAAGAGCAAAAAATATTTTCTATTCAAATGTATCTTCAAAAGATCAGCATACTTGGCTGAAATGTCTGCACACAATCTACAAGAGTTTCAGAACAAGATCTCGGAATGACAGTGTGTTTGACCTTGTCCCTCCAGATGGTTTTCTAGGACTTCTGCCTGGGATATCCACTCCATATAGCCTTTGAGGTCTTCATCTAACTGTTGCGTTTCCCGTAGCTTCTGAAATTCACCACGAGATTTGGCCTTCTCTCGCTCCTTTGTAAATTCTCTGATGAAAAATTAAAGCATGATAAATTTTATTCACCAAAAAACAAGGAAAATTCTCTGTGTTAGAAAGTCATCAGGTAATCATAAGTTTGTTTGTGAGAAACCCACATACAAAGATGCCCACAAATTTAGAGCTGGATTCCCAATATGAAAGGAGTTTTTTTCTGTAGCTGCCATAACTGCCACCTCTTCCCTCTGGCCTGCCAAGCCACTAGTAGCTTACCTCACCACCCAATTCCGGTTTCCTTCCATAAACCAATAAAACTATTAACTGCACATTTGGATACCACTGGAGATATAAAGTGCGTTATAAATAAAATTTTTATTATTATTATTATTATCATACTTCCTTTCTGCCACACTATAGTTCGCCTGGATGAGATTCAGAAGACATGAGAGAAATAAAAAGGGCAAACCATCCACGAGCAAGGATACAGGCCTATTTAGAAGTTTTTTGTTTTGTTTTTTTTGTCATTGCTCCAAGAACTTAGAAAACCAGCTGTTTTTACAGGTTAACAAAGTCTGTTTGTTTGACATTGAGTGTGTGTGTGTGTCAGCTGAGGTTTGGTTGAATTTGGAGATACGGAGTGAAGCCTGGTAGCTGTAGGCAAACTACATTATGCCCTGCTTTCATTAATAACTATTTACTTATGTTTGTCCTGCAGGTAATAATGCATGCCACATGTTGAAACAGACAACCCACCGGAAACACTAAAACTCCCTCATTTCGTGCCATATTTTCTCACGTGACTTACTTTTTAGTTTTGATCATATCCTGATTATACTGAAAACAAATCAAACACACTGACAAACTTTGGTGTACCTACCCGCTGAGCACACCAAGAACTAGGTTGAGCACAAAAAAAGATCCAACAAGGATGAGAGTGGTAAAATAGATCCAGGTCCACTCCATCCCTATGGCATCATTTACCTGCAACACAGTGAAGGTTTCAGTAGGACGTAGAAAAAAAACAGTGACCGAATTATAACCAGGGTAAAAACTGGGTGCCTGGCTGGAAGGAAGGTGGGACTTGGTGAATCAAACCTGATACACTAACATTCAGAAACCTCCTTAATGGTGGTATCACAGAGGGCAGCTGTGGTGGTGTCGTCTCTCTAAACCCCCTATAAGCCTCTCTAGACATGGGTGGTCTGGTTTATGGTGTGGCAGGGTCACCAAGTTATTGTTTCATCACAGCAATGTCAGGCCAAACAGATGGATGGGAGGTGGGGAGTGGGGGATTATCCAGGGGATAACTGTTTAATAATGTTGTGACTGTTTTTGTGTATTATGGGGACGGCTGAGATGATGGGATCAAAATGGGCAGCCGTGATAGTGGGATTATTGGGGACACCAACAATAATGGGATTATAGGAAACACCTTTGGAAGTAGGATTACAGGGGGCAGTGCTGATGTTGGAATGCGACTGCCCGCTGTAACAGTGGAATTATTCTTGAGGGGATTTTTGACGGCCCTTTAAGAAAAACAGCTGTTGGACGAAAAAGGCCAGAACTTCAAAAACAACCTGTCACTTTCCAGAAGAGAATCTCCAACATTTTCAAACTTTAAAACACAGCTCACGTAGTGGTTGAGAGTAAACAGTCCTGTAATTACTGACTTTTAAAATCTGTATAACGCTCTGTCTTCTGTTTGAGTATGTCTTTTTTCTGTGATTGGATCTCATATCTTTTTCTCTTTTGACCTGTCGATGGACTGTCAATAAAAATGAGCTTTGTTGTTATTGCCCAGTATGTTTAAATCTATTCTTATTGAATGGATGTTTGTAAATAACAAACACTAACCATTACCCTACTAACAACAACAATTAGGGCATTGTATGGGATTCCTTTCCTAATGGTACTACTGGGAGCATTTGTCTCAGAGGAACACATTGATTTTTTTTCACCCAGACTAGATTTCTTTTTCCTGGTCCAAACAGGTGGGGCCTCTTGGAAACTGAGCCAAAATACTTTTTACGTCAAAGTTTATTCTGACCGCAGTTGCGATGGCCGACTGACCCAGTAAAGAACATCAGTCCATCCTTGAGTAGTGATACACTGATAGACTGTTAGCATGGAAAACCCAAGATTGTCAAAATGGGTGATGCCATTGTTGGGACCGGGCCAACCGGACCGACACTCGGTTCCATTGATGGTGCAACGCCGGCCATTTCCTGCCTGGGCACAGGGAGCTGGTTTCTCACTGTCCACCATTGCAATGATGTCTGAGGGAAGAAAGGGACGAAGATGTTAGGGTTAGCTAACTTTATACAAAGACCCTGTTGGATTTCTAAGAAACACAAAGAGCTCTGAGTCTGATTACCACGGAAACATAAAAAGTTTGGACCCCATTTGATGCCAGAGAAACATGGAGAGCACTGACAACAAAGCATGGGAACTGATTGGGATTATGAAAATCAAAGCAAACATTTTTTTGTGTTGTTGTGAGAGTGTGCAATAAACCAACCTGTCCCAATATAGTAGCAGGTTTTGTGCATTTTGCACTTGAAAAGTTCAAGTCCCATAATGGAGTAAATGGTGACCATGAAGAAGACCAGCAGCGTGATGTGGAACAAAGGCAGCATGGATTTCAAGATAGAGTTCATTACAACCTGAAGGCCTGTGACAAAAAAAGTCATGTCAGAGCAAAACACACTCAATTTAGTTTAAAAACTTGACAGCCTTGGTAGTTATTTGTATCCACACACATTTATTCATAGGGGCAATTTCATAGTGGCCAATCAACCTAAAATGCATGTTTTAGGTTAGGACAATGGGAGGATACCCACGCATACATGGGGAGAACATGCATGCAAAAGCATATTTTCATAAATAGTATTCCTTAAAATGGACTTACTTGGGACTCCAGAAACCAGTCTGAGTGGTCGGAGAACTCGAAATGCCCGCAAAGCTTTCATGTCAAAGCCACCACCTTTTTCTCCAACCGGAGCTTCTACTCCACTAATGTGGTTTATTGCATCCACAATCACTGTGAACAGCCTGAAAGAACAGAGTTGATGTTAGAGATGAACAGAAAACTTTACAGACGTTATCTTTTGTTTCCTTTAGAGATCTGGACAGACCAATGGATCAGCATTCTGTCCTCATCTTTAACGTCTCCTCTTTGAGATGGCGTCCTCATTCAAAATAAGACTAGATTGATTAATTTCTGGAAGGACAATTTGAGACTTTCTTGGTGACCTGATTTTTCCAGAGAGACATTACATCATTCTGCTAAGAGCACGCTTTGACCTCCCTATTTAAGCTGCTAAGCAAGTAAAAATGTAAAAATGGGGAACAATAAGACAAATTTACAGAATTTTCTCCTGCATATTAAAAGAACAACGTTTACGTGAACTAAATACCCGCTGTTTTTCTTTTTTTTAAACAATCATTTCTGTATTGACATTAAATTTGTTTTTAGAGCAAGACATGGTTCCCAGATATTTGTCCTGCTCAACCAGTTGAATTTGATTGGATTTTTTTTTCTAAAATATATGGCGTGTTATTATAAAATGCATTATTATTATTGTGTCTTTCAGAAGTTTTTGAAACAATGTCATGAGTGAGGGGAGCGCAACTGGTCTAAAGTTATTCAGCCCCATTTCATGTAGACTTGGGGAATAATTGTAGAGGTTTAGACTGAGGATAGGGACCTGACCTCGTCCATAGGCTATCTGAAAAAGGTTCCGCTGAATTGATCAGCACAGTGGTGCAGAGAAAGGCCATAGATGCTTTCCCACTGATTAAAAATCATTTCGTTAGAAGAAGCAAAAGATTATTTGATCTGAATAACATTAGCAGTATGTCTACAAAGTCACATTTTTGTTTCCGTTGTGTTGTAACTCAGCATCTAATTCTCTTGCTGTTTACACAAATCGTTTCTATAAAAACGGGACAGCATTATCTTTCTGACTTGTATGGATGTAGCTGAAAGACACTAAACTGGATCTAGTACCATAGTTCTTGTTGTGGTTCCCTCAACCACCACCGGAGGGAGCCAGGGACCATCTCACCTTTCCCCCAATTCTGGCTGATTGGACCACCTGCACCTGATTGGATCACCTGCACCTAATCTCTCAGCTGCCTATTTAAAGGCAGCCTCACCAGCATTCCTCATCGGGTCTTCATGCCTTCTAGCCCTGGCTGACTCCCGACCCAGCAGATTTCCTTTGAATCTGTTGACTCTTTGATAACCATTTTGATCCTTCTTCTTTAATTACAGTTTTGCTGATCCTTGGTTTAATAAACCTTGTTTAAAGTCCTGCATTTGGGTCCTCCTCCTTAGTTCTGCATACTGAACTAGCGTCGCCAGACTGAGGAGGCCCCTGTGCTCGATCGACTGTACAGTTTCCATCAGGATGAAGCTCATCTACTGATTTTTTCAAATATAGGGCTGTGGAGTGGAATAAACCAATATTTAATTAACAGTCCGCTCATCCCGGGGAGGGATCGCTTCTTCATGTGGATCAGGTTTATTCTTTTTTTGCCCCCACTGCTTGGTTTTTGGATCTTTTCCTCACTGTGAAGGAGGGTGCAAGGGCAGGAATGTGCTGAAAATGTTTTGCTAGTTTTTGTTTAGTTAGCTTTTAGCCGTGAATGCATGTTTGTACACTTTTTTTTTCCCTGTGTTTGTTTTGGTACTTTTTTGATCTGCAAAATTAAGCCTATTGAGACAATTGTTTGTAATTCTTCTTCTTTCTGCATTTTCCTTCAGGGATGGCCACAGCAAGTCAGTTTCTTCCATCTAACCCTATCTGCTGCATCCTCGTTGGCCAGTAAATTGGGCCATAAAATACAATTGAAGTATAGTAGAAAAAGTTTCAAAAAAGTCTTCTGGACAGTTTAATTCTTCAACGAGACGTTTCGACTTCCATCCGGAAATCATTTTCAATCTGAATGAAATGGACTGAAACCTGGATCCATTTATACTAACCTGAGTAACAGGTAAAAAATAGTAAGAAGGGCTTGACCAATGAGACTGTGTTCCTTAAGATGGCCGTGAATGGCTCCTATTGTAGCCACAGACCAGTAAACAAACCTATTATAAAAATGCTAAAAGCCTAGTGAATAGAGAAACCTGCTAACGAGAGGTTTATTCTTTTTTTGCCCCCACTGCTTGGTTAGCAGGTTTCTCTCCTCTCACTCCTGGATGAATGAGGGACTACATGGATTTGTTACAATTGAAGTACAAAGTAGTAGTAAGATGTTCCTCTCACTGTGCTGCAGGACTGAACGCTTTAGGAGGTCGTTCATCCCTTCAGCCCTCAGGCAATTGAATAGATCAGATGGTTCTGGAAGGAACTGAATCCTATTTTATCGTGTGTGTGTTGTTTTTATTTATTTGTATGTACAGTTTGTGTGATTTCTGTTGCTGCTGGACACCAGAATTTCTCCTGCGAGAGATTAATAAAGTTTTATCTATCTATCTATCTATCTATCTATCTATCTATCTATCTATCTATCTATCTATCTATCTATCTATCTATCTATCTATCTATCTATCTATCTATCTATCAATCTATCAATCTGAATTGGTACACAGACCACAGAAAGAACATCAAAATGACCTTACCAATGTTTTGAATATTTCTTTGAGGATATTTACTTTAACTTTAAAAAGAAGCATGTTAACTCAAAATATGTAAAAAATGTTAAAAAATGTGATCAAGACTATTGTTTAAATATTAGCTTATTCTAGAGTATTAAAAGAAAGAGGCTGGCTAAGAAGAAGTGGGACACTGAGAGGACTGAAAGAATAGGCAAGTGTACAGGGAGATACAGCGTAAGGTTAAAGTAGAGGTGGCAAAGGCAAAACAAGTAGCCTATGATGACCTATACGCTAGGCTGAACAGCAAGGAGGGAGAGATGGACCTATACAGGTTGACAAGACAGAGAGACAAAGATGGGAAGGATGTGCAGCAAGTTAGGGTGATTAAAGACAGGAATGGATGTCTTTCGACAGATACCAGTAATGTGATGGGAAGATGGAAAGAGTACTTTGAAGAGTTGATGAATGAAGAAAATGAAAGAGAACAAAGAGTAGAAGATGTTACCATAGTGGAGCGGAAAGTGGCTAGGATTAGTAAGGTAGAAATAAAGAGGGCACTGAAGAGGATGAAGAGTGGAAAGGCTCTGGGTCCTGATGATATCCCTGTAGAAGTGTGGAAATGCTTAGGTGAGGTGGCAGTTGAGTTTCTGACTGGGCTGTTTCACGGGATATTAGAACGTGAGAAGATGCTTGATGAACGGAGAAGAAGTGTGCTGGCTCCTGTTTTTAAGAACAAGGGAGATGTGCAGAGTTGTGGTAACTACAGAGGAATAAAACTAATCAGTCAAACGATGAAATTATGGGAAAAAGTTGTTGAAGGTAGGCTAAGGTCTGAAGTACGAATTTGTGAGCAGCAGTATGGTTTTATGCCTAAAAAGAGCACTACAGATGCAATATTTGCCCTAAGGATGCTGATAGAGAAGTACAGAGAAGGCCAGAGGGAGCTGCACTATGTCTTCGTAGATCTAGAGAAAGCGTATGACAGGGTATCTTGAGAAGAACTATGGTATTGTATGAGGAAGTCTGGTGTGACAGAGAAGTATGTTAGAGTGGTTCAGGACATGTATGAGGGCTGTAAGACAGTGGTGAGGTGTGCTGTAGGTGAGACAGAGGAGTTCAGTGTGGGGGTGGGACTGCATCAAGGATCTGCTCTGAGCCCTTTGCTGTTTGCTGTGGTGATGGACAGGCTGACAGACGAGGTCCGACAGGAATCCCCATGGACAATGATATTTGCAGATGACATTGTGATCTGTAGTGAGAGGAGGGAAGAGGTGGAGGTTTGCACTAGAAAGAAGAGGAGTGAAGATTAGTCAGAGTAAAACAGAGTACATGTGTGTGAATGAGAGGGATCCAAATGGAAAAGTGAGGTTACAGGGAGAAGAGATAAAGAAGGTGGAAGATTTTAAGTATCTAGGATCAACAGTCCAGAGCAATGGAGAGTGTGGAAAAGAGGTGAAGAAGAATATGCAGGCAGGCTGGAACGGGTGGAGAAAAGTATCAGGTGTGATGTGTGCCAGAAGAATTTCAGATAAAATGAAAGAGAAAGTGTACAAAACCGTGGTGAGACCGGGCATGCTGTTTGGTATAGAAACAGTAGCACTGAAGAAAAGACAGGAAGCAGAGATGTTTGTAGCAGAGATGAAGATGCTGAAGATCTCTCTGGGAGTGACCAGGATGGACAGGATTAGAAATGAGTACATCAAGGGAACAGCACATGTTAGAGGTTTTGGGGATAAAGTTTGAGAGGCAAGACTGAGATGGTTTGGGCACGTACAGAGGAGAGAGAGAGTACATAGGAAGAAGGATGCTGGATTTGGAACCACCAGGAAAGAGGACTAGAGGAAGACCAAAGAGGAGGTTCATGGATGCAGTGAAGGAAGACATTAAGATAGTTGGCGTGACCGAAGAAGATGCAGCAGATAGGGTTAGATGGAAGAAACTGACTTGCTGTGGCGACCCCTAAAGGGAAAAGCCGAAAGAAGAACAAGGGTACAGAATGATATCTGAAAAAAAGTCAGTAGATGTTTTTCATCCTGATGGAAACAGGATGGTTAAGCAAGCATGGGGGCTTCCTTAGCCTGGCGTTGCTCAGGATGGAGATGAGTCTCCATCTGATATAGTGACACTTTCTAACTGTTTTTATATTAGCGATGTCTGTGTTGAAACAGTTTTTTTTGCATTAAGCACTTACTGTAGTTGTCAGTCTGTTCACAATGTTTTTTCATCTGACTCCATTTGATATACTAGGTTTAGCAGATTTGACAGAGAGAAAGTTTAGGCTTTTTGAGGGCAGGTAATTTTACTCACCCAACAGAAACACAGACAAAGTCCAGAATATTCCAGCAGTTTCGTAAGTATGCATCAGCATGAAAGAGAAATCCATAGGCAACAATTTTAAGGAAACACTCAACGGAGAAGATGATAAGGAAGATGTATTCCAGACTTTCCTGTAACACAAGAAACATCCCATAATCCTCTGATCATTTAGTCAGAAAATCTTGTATAAGCTCTTCTATTTTTACCAGGAATCTAATGTGTGAGGTATTGTGTTTCAGACACAGCACGGTCTGTATTATCTTTAAATAACTGCTGAGACCTTTGGCTGAAACACGAACCTCAGATTGTCCTTCACAATTGTGCCAACAGCGAAGAGACGGTGGTTCTGTGACATGACTTATTAAAAAGATTCTAGTTCTATTGCATGTATTTACTAATGAAAGTCTAGTTTCCTAAGAATATTCTGGTTGTATTCAGGCTATATGAACATTTCCCTTCAGGGGGCGCCAGAGTAAGTCAGTTTCTTCCATCTAACCCTATCTGCTGCATCTTCTTCGGTCACGCCAACTATCTTCATGTCTTCCTTCACTGTATCCATGAACCTCCTCTTTGGTCTTCCTCTAGTCCTCTTTCCTGGTGGTTTCAAACCCAGCATCTTTCTTCCGATGTACTCTCTCTCTCTCCTCTGCACATGTCCAAACCATCTCAGTCTGGCCTCTCTGACTTTAAAACCTCTAACATGTGCTGTTCCTCTGATCCTGTCCATTCTGATCACTCCCCGAGAGATCCTCAGCCTCTTCATCTCTGCTACAAACATCTCTGTTTCCTGTCTTTTTCTCAGTGCTACTGTCTCTAGAGTCTAGACCAATCAGCATGGCCGGTCTCACCACGGTTTTGTACACTTTCCCTTTCATTTTAGCTGAAACTCTTCTGTCACACATCACACCTGATACTTTCCTCCACCGTTCCAGTCTGCCTGCACACGTTTCTTCACCTCTTTTCCACACTCTCCATTGCTCTGTACTGTTGATTCTAAGTAGTTAAAATCTTCCACCTTCTTTATCTCTTCTCCGTGTAACCTCACTTTTCCATTTGGATCCCTCTCATTCACACACATGTACTCTGTTTTACTCTGACTAATCTTCATTCCTCTTCTTTCTACTGCAAACCTCCACCTCTCCAGTTTTTCCTCCACCTCTTCCCTCCTCTCACTACAGATCACAATGTCATCTGCAAACATCATTGTCCATGGAGATTCCTGTCTTACCTCGTCTATCAGCCTGTTCATCACCATAGCAAACAGCAAGGGACTCAGAGCAGATCGCTACGTTATATTTATTTCCAGTTCTTTATCACACTTGTCTATATGTTCTACTCTTTATATCGGCTGATTTTAAGGCGAGAGGCAGGGTACATGCGGCTAAAAATACTGGCCTTTCTGTGTGGAGTTTGCATGTTCTCCCGGTATGTGCGTAGGTTTTCCCCGGGTACTCCGGTTTCCTCCCACCCTCCAAAAACATACATGTTAGGTTGATTGGCTGATATATAATTGCCCGTAAGAATGAGTGTGTGTGGATGGTTGTGTGTTTGGCCCCGTGACAGACTGGCGAACTGTTTGGGGTGGACTCTGCCTCTCACCTTAAATCAGCTGGGATAGTCTTCGGCACCCCCAGCACCGCTGGGGTAAACAGTTCAGAAAAAGAACAAATATTGCTTTGTTCCATTTCTTGCTGCTGCAGATTATTGACATTATCAACAGATAAATAAGCGGACTTGCTTTTTTAGTGCATAGCACGTTATTAAAAATATCTTTATACACTTCTGTATTTTATAACACGCAGATTCAAAAGCATTCTGAAACTGTTTTTCTACAAACAGACCAAATATTTTGCGAGTTCTTACAAATAGTCTCGTAATTTTTTTCTTCACCATACAGTTCAGAGTTTTCGCTCTGATAACACTTCCAGCAGACACCATGAACTGGTCAAAAGTTTTAAGGAATGAATGGGCATTTAGGGTAAGCAATAGATCGATAGGTTTTAGAGATTGTAGGATGTTAAGATTAACTCTTTCTATGCAGAGATTATTTTCATTTCACTTCAAAACCATAATCATGATTCACTTTTGGTTCAGTTTTGTGACATTATTGTTATTATTTTTTACCAAAAGGATGCAACTCACCAGGTTGCTGTTGGTATTGTTGCTGTCCTCCTCAGGCATGGGTAGGTACACGGCCAGAGCCACACAGTTGGCAAAAATGGACAACAAAATGATGATTTCAAAAGGTCTGCAGTGATTAATAGGAAGCTCACGACAATTTAATGATATCAGATTTAGAGGTAATTACTGTGTGAGAAAAAATTGTTAATTAACTGTCTCTACCCAACAGGATACTTCCATTCCACAATGTTGATGCACGCTTTTCTAAAGGGGTTTTTCAGAGTGAAAAAAAGCAGCGAGCGTGCAGGCCTAGGGTTTCCTCCTGTAGCCATCAGCTTCTTCAGCTTCTCTTTCTGTTTCCTCTTCAGTGTTTCCTCATCCATGATATAGGATGCCAGTGGTGGGCCAGTGGTCTCAGCCATCGCTCCAGGGAGGAAAAAATGTTTCTTTTAGTGAGTACTGGTATCCAAACACAAAAACTTAAAAAATAAAATCTACCTGTAGATGAAACGGGTAATTCCTGATGGTTAGGTATATTGGCTTGCTTTCTACCTGCTCTGTGCCTCTGGGCCTGGCTGGGGAATGACAGCTGTCCTCTCCACTCAGCCCAACTTACCAAGCAGCTGTTTGACTAACAGAATAAATATAGCTGATGAGTGACTTTCATAGTAATGCTTGACAATAGAGGGCATCCAGACAGTTTAAATGAACTGACTAAATAAAAAGAAATTTTGTGACTCATTAGATTTCAAATAATCCATCACTAGTCTTTCATAGGAAAGAGACAGTGTCCAGAGACCTGAAAATAGGGATCAGCAACTACTTGTACCAAAAAATGTGTTTTTTAAAAAAAAAAAAAAAAAAAAAAATAAATAAAGAAGATGACACTGATTCTATTGTCAGTTACGCGTATAAAAGTCAAACAGAGTGAGACAACTATTAAATACATGAAACATTAGAAAAACATTGAGAAAACTGTTTAAACAAGTTAAGACATTTTAAACATCTAAGAAAAAATAAAACAAACATAAAGCAAAGTAAATAGAAAATTTCTGAAAAAACTCAAAACTTGGCGAATTTTTGTTGCAAATAAGAAAGAACCTTAACCCATCATTTTTGAGTGCTCCTGCAGCAGAACCCGTGAAATAAAAAGACTGAAATAAGTAAGTTGGAAAAAATTAAAATCTTACAGCACCTGAAGGTTGCTAAGATCCACACGGCTAGTTCCAAAGATGCAAAAAGTTTTCACCTCATACTATTCTAATGCTGCTCCCCCTGTTGCTGTTTGAACCACTGACCAACTGTTTTCAATTCACCTACCGAGTTTGCAAGGCTTTCTATAAGTCCACTGGTGCCACCATTGGTCTGCAGATGGAATCAGTTGGAGACCCTGACTCACCCCTACAGACTCCAGGAAATCTCTCTGGGACTTACAAGTGATAAATCTCTTCGAAGTGAAACTGAGACTCGCTGGTGATTGTGTCACACGCAACTCTTTCTGTACTGGAGATCTGGGTTAGAATTTACAAGAGTTCATTTACATAGTCTTTTGGCAGGCTGAACACAGTGCCAGTGTTCAGAGACATGGACAATTCTGTGGGATTACATCATTAAAAATGACCAAATCTGGGATTGTATTGTGGACTTCTTTAGATGTATAGATTAAAAACAGCTTTTTGAAAAAAACACTTTAAGCAACAATGTAAACTAAAGTTGGTCCACCATCACACTTTGATTACCGCATATGAATTAATTCATGTAAAGTTTTTAGTCTAAATATGTCTGTAAATATTATAATTGAACACTTAAGTAGTATTTCAGACTGTCAGGGTTTTATTTGTGTCCTGGGATATTTTATGAATATATATATATATATATATATATATATACTGTATATATATTTTAGCCAATGTTTTCATTAACTTTCAACAGCAATAACAGAAAAAAGATTTTACAGCAGCAATGGTTTTCTTTTTTTAAACCAAAAAAATAATAATAAATGAAAAATAACACAAACAAAAAAAAAAAATCACGTTATGCAACAAATTTCAACATCTCACACTCTAATAAAAGTTATTTTCGTTTGAGAAATCTCAGTCAGGGTGCCCAGACCTCTTCAAAACGTTGAGCTTTACCCCTCAAAATATAAGTTAGCTTTTCCAACGTAACGCTTAAAGACATTTCTCTCAGCCAGGATTGTACAGTGGAAACTTCAGTCTCTCTCCAGGATAAGGCGACCGTCCTCCTGGCCTGCAGTAGTGCAAAGGTAATGAGAGTTTTCACACCAGATGAAACCCTGAAGTTGTCGGGGTAAATTCCCAAAACACAAAGCTTAGCTGTGTAAGGTATTGGAACGCCAGTTATTTCACATAATTTGCAGATTATGCTTTTCCAAAAATCTTGTATTTTAGGGCATTCCCACACACAATGGATCAGGGTTCCTTTTTCAGTCAGACATTTTACACAAGTATCTGGAATGCCAGGGGACCATTTGTTCAGTTTCTCAGGGGTTATGTACGTCCTCATTAACCATTTATGCTGCAAAAGTTTTAATCTAGTGTTTATTATGTGTGTTTGTGCTCTAAAACATGCCTTTTCCCACTCAGCCTCACCAATATTTTCTTTAATATCTGAACTCCATGCTGTCATTTTATCAAAACTAGATTTCTTGTCTGTAGAAACAAGCATGGCATAAAGTAAAGATATTTGCCGTCTAACGTACATATGTTTCATAACCACACCCTCCAAACACGACAGCTGCAGTTCGGGAGTGTCACAGTGCTTTGATCAAATAAAGTGTTTTAGCTGTAAATATTTGGAAAAGTGTTTTCTGGGTACAGAATATTTAGAAAATATATTATAGATTTAATATATAATATGATATATATTTTTTTATGACTATTGAATACTTTGTGACCCTCTCGTCACTTGGTGGCTTCGCTCATGTCACTTTGCTGTCTTTTTTATTTTCTACTGTTTTTTATGCCATTGCACTACTTTTCTTTTTCTTTCTGAGCACTCTTAGTTTTGTTAAAATTATTTTTATGCTCATGCATTCCTCTTTTTCTTGTTTTTCCTCTGAATCTGCAATGTGAAGCCCATTGAGACAGAAATTCTGTGATTTTGGGCAATACAAATAAAATTGAATTGATTTTTTTATTTTCATTTTTATTATTTTTATGTATTTACTTTGCACACCTGTATCATAGCAAGTTCCTAGTCTCTGATATTCTTCATTGACTATGGCAATAAAAGCATTCTGATTCTTATTCTGATTATTTACACTTCCTGTTTTATTTTTAAATCTGTCACTTCCCTCTCTTTTCAGGTTTTGTGTCTTCCCCTTGGGGGTGTCTTCCCTTGGCTGATCACCACTCCACCCTCTGTTTCACCTGTGTCCTATTGTGCGCTAACTGCGCTGTGCCCCTGCCAGTATTTAATGGGTGTCTTCTCCTCACTTTCCTGCAGGTTTACCTTGTTTCTTCATAGACTCTCTAGCTACTCACCTTGTGCTTCCCATAGAGTTAGTTTGTAGTGCTTCTTTTTTGTTTAGTTAGTTTTGCCTTAGTATTTTGAGATAACAGCTTTTCTATGAAAATGTCTGTTTACTGACACCTGTCAGATGCAGATTCTAACTCCATCTATAGATTATGGTGACGAGGCCTCGAGTTACAATAAATAACCTGGATTATTTTCACATTCTAAACCAAAAAGGTTTAACGCCCCCCCACACGCTAAAAAACAAACTTTTAAAAAGTAGCACAGTAAAAAGTGTAGATATTTGCTCTAAAATCAAATCGTATTTGTAAAACACTTTTTAAACAAAGTTGCACAAAGTGCTTCACAGAGCAAATAAAAACACATGAGAATTAAAATCCAGATCATTGAACAACACTAAATTGAAAGAAGACATGCATTAATTTTTCTCTCTCACATACGGACGCACTTGCACAACACACAAGTGTGTCTGTATTTACTCGTTCCCCGATTTCCCATTAACCTCAGCTACTGTCTCTTTCATTGAGTTGATAAAACAAACATCTGGCCTGATGCTGCTTTGAGGAAACAATAAGTGGGGATCCATCCACACCAGCAGTTTGCCTGCTCATGACTGCAGCGGTCAGAATCACAGGAGCGATAGGCATCACCCAGGTCAGGGAGACTCCACATACTGAGCTGGTGGAGCTCCTGGGATGGGGGATCCTGATGAGGAAACACTGGACTGGGACAGAGAATAAAACAGTAGAATAGTTAAAACTGTTTAAGAAATAAATCTTTGTAAAGCCTAAGTTAAAAGATGGGTTCAAAAGGAATTATCATTAGATAGATAGATAAAAACTTTATCAATCTCCTGCAGGAGAAATTCTGGTGTCCAGCAGCTACAGAAATCAAGTACATACAAAATAAAGAAAAACAACATACATACATAACATTATTGTGAACAAATTCCTGCTGTCATCAACATTGTTATCTGTTGTCGTCTGAGCCTTTCAATTTTTTTCTATTCAGTTATATTGTATCGCCCAATATCACAAACCAATTTTCTCAACAGGTTTCATATTGTAGATCGAAAAAGGTACAAAACAAAGACAGGTACTGTATATACACATTACACAGCTAAAACCTAACTAAACAAAAGTCAGCTTAACAATTTAAGCACATTCCTGCCCTTAGACCATCCTTTCCAGTGAGGGAAAGCTTAAAAAAAAAAACCCAAAAAACAGCAGCGGTGTGTGTGTGTGTGTGTGTGTGTGTGTGTGGAGGGGGAGTTGTGGTGGGGGTGAAGAGGCGGAGAGAAATAATCATGGAACAATTTTTTTCAATGTGGAGTGCATTTTGTGTACAAACTGTCACTGCAAGACCAATTGCCTTTCGAAGGAATAAAGATTTCTTTCAACTAATAGAACTTGGCAGAGTTTGTATTTCTAGTGTACATCCAGATCAGGGGAAATGTATACGTGTATGTCACTATGACTGGTAGGAACTGCTGTTCGTGTATTGCAACTCACATCCCTGCAGGTGGCGCCAAGGCAGCAACAGGTGAACTGTACATGTAGCTGCCATGGAGGACATGCTGGTATTATATTGTTACTAAAGTTGCCTGTATTATCTTGCTGGAATTAGCCGACTGCTGTGCTTGTCCATGTTTTCACCAAAGGGCTACCAAGTCGCCATCCCTTGTGCACACCTTTGTTTTTTTTTTACAGAATCAAAAGTAGTTCCTCTGGGATTGATCAAACCGCTGGGGTTGATCAAACTTCAGTAAGTAACTGCTTCTGTGCAATCATTAATAGTTTTACCTTGTCTTGATTTTTAAAGGTCCCTTTTAATCAGATAAAATATTCTCATAGTTCAGAACTAAAACGTCTGAAGCTGAAGTAGAATAAATTTCCGTATGACACTTCTCATCTTCTACCAACAAACACATAAATAGAAAATGAAATGAAAAGAAACTAAAGGAATGAAAGCAGCAAATAAAACACGTGCGAGAAAAATAAGTTCTGAAACGTTTTGAAAGAGGTAGTCCTCTAGGCGCTACAGACTGTGGACCTGATGTCTACAGAGGCCTGATTTTATGTAATTCAGTTTCTGTTTTGTTGGATGTTAAATGTGAGGGCATAAAAAGAAGTTCTCAATACTGTGTGATATAGATGTGACACATCTATAAACTGCAATAATGTTCCGTTCCGTCGTCTTCCGCTTGTTCTGGGGTCGGGTCGCGGGGGCAACAGCCTCAAACGGCAGCCCAGGCCTCTCTCACCCCGGCTTCATCCTCCAGCTCACCCGGAAGGATCCCAAGTCTTTCCCCGGCCAGCTGTGAGACATAGTCTCTCCAGCGGGTCCGGGGTCTGCCCCTTGGTCTCCTCTTGGTGGGATGTGCCCGAAACACCTCGCCATAATAATGTTTTAGACAAAAAAAAAAGAGGTGTTCTGGACCGTTCAATATTTAAAACTGACATCAAGAAATTTATTTAAAGTTGCATTTCACAATCAAATCTTGTATATGACTTGAAGCTAAGAAAAAACTCGAGAAGAAAAATTTTTTGTTGTTGATGTTGCTGATGTGATTTACACGAATGCCTCTGCTAATGCCCTCATACTTTGGACACTGTTTATCACGGTGCGCTGAGTTTTATAACAAACATAAAGTTGCTGATGCAACACTGTTTTATTTTCTGGAGTACAATGCTACTTAACAACTAGTTGAAGGCTGAAAGATTGGAATCTTTTTATGTACAAGATTATTCATGGATTGGTTCCTCTGTACATTCAGAAGCTCACAGAATAAAGTGCACAGGTAGCCTGTGCTCTCGGGATTTGGTCTTTCTCTGCCATCGAGTCATACCAAGCTGGAAAAAAGAGCCTCAAACATTCTGCTGCACAGAATGTCTTCATTCCATTGGAAGACTTCCATCTTCAGTCTTCCAATGGAATGATTTCAAATGGAATGATTTGAAGACTGAAAATGTATTATTGTCACAGTGTGAGCACACTGAAATTTGGACAGACTCCTGGCATAACTATAAAAAAAAAGATTGAAAGAAGAAACAAAAGTTAAACAAGCATCAGATAAAAACAACATAAATAAATACTGTACAGGGAGACAACATGAGAGATATTAGATGGTTATTTACAGGATAATTTGCAGTGCTGTTATAATAGCGACGGTGCAGTGATTGTTGTTACAGTAAGTGTTGCTTTAAAACGTCCTTAGTGCTGGACAGTTGAGTGTCAAAGGGGGGCTGCAATGTGATGGGGTGATTGCTTTGACAGTGGCTGCCTTAATGGTTCTGTGCCACTTCCCTGATAGAAGGAGTACAAATATTCCATTGCCTGGTTGGGTGAGGTCATTCACTTTGCATCTGGCCTTTTGCTGAACCTGCGAACTTTTAGAAAATTTCAACTTGACAGAGATAATCTTAATAAACTCTAGAGACCTTTTTAATAATTATTAAAGCAAACCCTAATCTAACTCTGTAGTGAGAGGAGGGAAGAGGTGGAGGAAAAGCTGGAGAGGTGGAGGTTTGCACTAGAAAGAAGAGGAATGAAGATTAGTCTGAGTAAGAAAGAGTACATGTGTGTGAATGAGGGGGATCCAATTGGAAAAGTGAGGTTACAGGGAGAAGAGATAAAGAAGGTGGAAGATTTTAACTACTTAGAATCAACAGTTCAGAGCAATGGAGAGTGTGGAAAAGAGGTGAAGAAGCGTGTGCAGGCAGGCTGGAACGGGTGGAGGAAAGTTTCAGGTGTGATGTGTGACAGAAGAGTTTCAGCTAGAATGAAAGGGAAAGTGTACAAAACCGTGGTGAGACCAGCCATGCTGTTTGGTATAGAAACAGTAGCACTGAAGAAAAGACAGGAAGCAGAGATGGAGGTAACAGAGATGGGAGTAACCAGGATGGACAGGATTAGAAATGTGTTCATCAGAGGAACAGCACATGTCAGAGGTTTTGGGGATAAAGTTCGAGAGGCAAGACTGAGATGGTTTGGACATGTGCAGAGAAGACAGAGAGTACATAGGAAGAAGGATGCTGGATTTGGAACCACCAAGAAAGAGGACTAGAGGAAGGCCAAAGAGGAGGTTCATAGACGCAGTGAAGGAAGACATTAAGATAGTTGGTGTGATCAAAGAGGATACAGCAGATAGGGTTAGATGGAAGAAACTGACTTGCTGTGGCGACCCCTAAAGGGAAAAGCCGAAAGAAGAAGATAAAAGCAAACCCTCCATTTGCAAATGTTTAAATTAGGATCACATTTTTATTTTCTGAAGGAAATCTGTGCATACGTTTTATGTGTTTATCGCTGTGTTTATGTCTTGTATTTTATGTACTGTGCATGTTTTTGCCTCACAGCCAGAACATTCTTGCAAAAGAAATGTTTAATCTCCATGAGTTTTTATCCAGGTTAAATACAGGTTAATTAGAAACACTGGTGAAACTAAGGACGTGTGACAGTGGCCTTCAGGTGCCGCAGGAAAACAAACCAGGTGGTTTAATTAGTAGCTTTGCTCGGTCATTGCTCTTTGTTTATTCACCAACCATGTGATGAGGTCACTGCAGTAAAATCCACTTCTCCCTCCCTCTCCTGGCACTTGATCATGATTTCCCGAAAGTTACGTGCTGAAGACACGTCTTGGCACCTTGCCAGACCTACCTGCCGGACAGGTATGTTGACTTAGCAGGAAGAGAGCAGATATATGTTTTTATTAGGCTGAATGAACTTAGAACACAGGCAGAGGAGAGCTGAATAATAGCAGATTATAGTATGATTTTCACAACCATTTGAAACCTGAAGCAGACTATTTTCTACGGAATACATTTTCGTTTAGACATAAGTAAAAGTGTTAAATTGGACATTATTTGAACATGACCATCAGACGATAAAAAGTACTACATGTTTGAATAAAAATATTATGAGAACTACATTGAAAAGAAAACTTGTTTTGTTTTGTCATCTGAACCACTTTTAATCTAATAGATCTTACAATAAATGTTGAGCGATTACCTGCATACCTATAAACAAAGGCCCTGTATGTCAAGATAAATTAGACTGGTCATCTTGCACAGAGAGTGACCGCATATTGTATTCACTTAAAACTGACAACATGTTAGGTATTGTGGATATTCTATATGATGTGATCAGATGTACTGATGTCAACTGTGGGGATGGGAACCACAAGAGAGTTCTGAACATATTTTTGATGACATGATAGGTGCACTGGATCAAAGTGGTAAACTATTCTGTAAACAAGTGAGAAATGATCGTGCCAAACGTCCTGGTTTGAATGAGTATGTAGCTGGGTATTATGAACAGGCCAAAGAAGCTGTTGAAGAGTGGGCACTAGCTGGTAGACCAAGGCATGGTCCCATATTTGAAAACAAGAAGCTTACTAATGCCAGATACAAATATGCCATTAGATTTATTTCTAGAAATGAACAAAATGTGAGATCTGATTCAATGGCAAGAAAATTTCTTTGTAAAAATGTAAAGGATTTTTGGAACGAAGTACATGTCCTTAATAATAATAAGACATATCTGCCCTGTACTGTAGGTGGCATCTCTGGAGCAGGGAACAAAGCCAAATGTTGGAGGCAGTACTTTAGTAGCGTTTTTAATTGTATCCAGAGTGATATTTTTAGAGTAGGTTTCTGAAAATGAACAGATTGCTGTAACTGCTCATGAAGTGTACCAAGTATACAAAAGTGAACCTTTAATAAGACTTGTGGGGCAGATGGTATTTATGTTGAGCACCTGATACATGCCAGTATGAAGCTGGCTCCTTATTTGGCCATTTGTTTCTCTAGCTGTTTGACACATTGTGTACTTCCTGACTCTCTCCTGTCTGTCTTGCTTGTTCCAATCACTACAGATAAGGCTGGTAGAGTGGGAAGTTTAAATAATTACGGGCCTTGGCAAGTCTTGGAAAGTCTTAGAGTACTATTAGATCGAATACAAAATTGTATTAACTCTAAAGGCAACCAGGTTGGCTTCAAGTCCAAACATGGTGCTGATTTATGCATATTTGCATTAAAAGAAATCATCAGGAAATATCAAAATCAAAATTCATCTGTTTTGTTGTGCTTTATTGATGCATCAAAAGCATTTGATTGCATCAATCACTGGAAGATGTTTTTTTTTAAATGCGTCAAAGATGAGTACCGCAGTATATTTTGAGAATACTGGTCTACTGGTATGCGCACCATGAAATGCAGGTGAGATGGGGCGATAGTGTATCAGGTACCTTTGGCGTTGGTAAGGGAGTCAAGCAAGGAGGAATCTTGTCTCCAGTTTTGTTTTGTTTGTCCATGAACGATCTGTCACACTAGCTACATGCATGCAAAACATGCTGTCTGATTGGGTCTTCTTTAATGAACCATCTAATGTATGCAAATGATCTTGTTTTCAGGTCTACAGGAACTTCTCAACGTCTGCTCTACTTATGAAGTTTGGCATAAAGTATATCACAAATAAAAGTGTCATAGTGGTCTGTAGAGCAAAGGATGAAAGAAGTGTGAAGTGCCCTCAGTTTACATTATGTAGAAATGATCTGTTTGTTTGTCACAAATATAAATATTTGGGACATTACATTTGTGATGACATGTCAGATGATGACGACATTTACAGACAAAGTCGCATGATGTTTGCACAAGCAAACATGCTCACACGCAGGTTTGGTGCTTGGCCAGTGCAAGTGAAAAAGATACTTATTAAAGCCTGCTGCGCGTCCTTATATACAGCACACCTGTGGTGGAACTACAAGAGAGCTAACATAAGAAAACTCAATGTGGCATACGATGACTGTCCGAAGATTCTATTAAAAAACCAAGATGGGAAAGTGCAAGTCGTCTGTTTGTCAAAACAGGAATTAGGACTTTCCAGGCCACTCTGTTATTTGTTCTACTGTTTTATTAGTCATGTTAATAACTCTGAGAACTCTTTTATTAGGAGCTTGGTTGGTGTGAAACTCAGTATCAGTCTGAACTGTGGAACCATTGGTACAATTGTTTGATGTAAACAGCGGTTTGATGTGTTATATGTATTTCATTTTTATTTTACCTGTTTAGTTGTTGTTATTTAGTTGTGTCTTTCTGTATTGGACCTTTAGTCTGTAATAAAGTTGATGATGATAATGTTAATTATAGTACACCTTTGGGCTCAGCTCTCTCTTCACCAGAAAGAATTAAAGGCGTCATTGCTGAGCGCCTCTACTGGCCTTCGAAATGGGCTTGTTCACCCGAATTTCCCCATGGGGATCAATAAAGTATCAATCAATCAATCAATCAGAACCAGCATTTAGTCATTCTGTATATAAAGTTTCAGTTGAATGACAAATTTAAGAGAAGGCTTCCAGCACCAACCATGGCCTGCCTCTCCAGTATCCTTCAGGCCTGACCACTCTGACTTCTCGTATTATCGGCCTTCATCTCTTGCCTGCCCCTTCATCCTGCTTCTTTGGCTTGCTTTCACTCATGATTACTGCCTGTCTCTCCAACTTGCCCTTCTGGCCTTCCCCCAGCCTGCCTCTTCAGCATTCTGTTCCATTGGCCTACCTCTCTTGTATCCTGCAGATCATTCTTAGTATCAACTGTGTAGATGTGGTGACTGTGAGGTCACTCCACTCCCATGCAGGCTGGTTGAACTATTGTGCGTTTTGTTTTTCCTGCTTGGTCAGGGTAAGAACGGTTTCCCTGATGGGTTCAAATGAGATGAGCGCTATGAGTCTTAAAAGCCCCCAGAAAAATGAAAGTTCACTCTGAGAGACAGAAAATTTAGTTTCTGTTTGGTCAAGTCTGTGTTATTTAAGCAGGTATGCCTATTGTATCTCATTCATCTGGCACTGAAGTCTATTTTTCTGCTCTCACTTCCTGTTAACATTTTCCCTTTGTCTCGGTTCAGGTTCATTACATAAAACGGTCATCAGATCCGTGCAGATACTATCAAACCCTCTTATGTTGGGCAGGTTTGACTAGTTTATCAAGCTACCTTGTCTGCTGAACTTGAAGAAGCCAGAGAAGAAATGTGAGCATTTTACAGATGGAAAGAATTGCTCAAAGTGCAACCGCAGCATAGTCAGTTTTTCCAAAAAGCTATGCCTTCTTCAATCAGTTTCTGTCCCTGAAGGTAAGTAGACTGACAGTGCCACCACAGCCACAGAGAAACTAAATATGAAATATTTTAAGAGCCATTTTACAGACCCCAAAATCATTTGAGATGGGCTTAATCTGTTCTGAAAATGACCCACACAATAACACTTAGAACTTTACAAACATACCTCATGATGGGCAAGCCTTAATCTGTCAGAATGAGAAATGAGACTTCAGTCTCCATTACTTCAAACATTGATACCGAAAAGGGTCCACTTTCATCCTGTTTAACCTATACACCTACTGTATGTTTACCTCATCTCCCCACTGTGACATCATCTCAAAGTTTGAGAATGACACTGCTGTGATTGGCCATATCACTAGTTTAGATGGGCAGCCAGGTGATGTAGGCTGCAGATAACTACCTCACTCTCAAAAGATAAGACCAAGGAGAGGATAGTGGACATGAGAAAGGAGACTTGAGGGCAGGAATGTGCTGAAATGGTTTTACTAACGTCTGTTCAGTTAGCTTTTAGTTGTGTATTTGTGTCACTACATTTTTCTTTGGTTGATTTTTTTTTCAATCTGCAAAGTGAAGCCCGTTGAGACAATTGTTTTCTGATTTTGTACAAAAGTACAAATATATTGGATATTTACTCATGACCTGGGAGTGGAGGTGAGTATCTTCATGTACGTAGTTAGGGGTTCACAAAGTCCCAATAGAATAAAACTAGGCCTAAGACCTACTGGAGAGACTACATCTCACATCGGCATTCTCCCAGATTAGGTGGAATCCGCAGCCTGCTAAGGCTGCTGAGCAAGGCATCTCCCTCAGTGCTTTGCTGTGATGGAGTTCTGATTGGCCACCACCAGCAGTTGATAGGATGCAGCTGATTTAGAAACACCATCATCTGATAATATAAATGTCCTCCGTGATTACAGGGTGAATGTGTATAACAGAGACTAAAAACGTTTAGTTTTATTTATAGAATTCTTAATGTTTTTGTGGAAAAAAGAATTCAGAATCTTTTATTTATTTGATAAAAAGCATTTAATCATTTAATTAGAACAAACAGTGAAATCTTTCCATTATCAAAATGTGAGGCAAAGGAGAGCCAATGCCTGGTCGTCCATGCCAGGCACAGAGATAGAATTAAACTTACACTACAGCATGTTTCATTTCCATTACCACCATTAGTTTTTATCAGTAAAAAATTACACATATACAAGAAAAACATTAATATCGGTTCATAAAACCTACAAGAGCCAAAGACATGGCTTACATTCTGTGCAACACCTTCCCTCTTACAGGAAGTTTGTGTCTTATATCTGGAAACTTCTCCACCACAGCTTTAACCAGTTCTCTAACTGTTGCTATGATGAGCTTCCGGCTTCACATGCTCACTCCCTCCTCCATCTTCCATCCACTGGAATTCTTCCCAAATTTGTAGACGAGTCTCCGACCGTCAACTCGTTCCAGAATCTCCCTTTTATAATAATACCTGCAGGAACAGAAGCAGTATGAAGTAAAAAACCTCCTCGTTTAAGACATTAGGACATTTTTATTGGGTAAAATGTCCAAAACCAAGCAAACTGGTTTATCTACAGTTGAGGGAGGAAGATGCATAACCCAGAACACAAGTTAACATTCTCCTCCCTCTTCCTTCTAATCGTTTTTATTTTAATGCTACACCACAGAACCCTTCCCCACATCGGAACCCAAACTCTGTTTTCTTCTAGAAACTAGTTTCTGGAATCAGTAAGACTTCCAAGATACACAAATACCAAGTTAGATATGAAAAGATCCATGAGCAAAGCTCATGTCAATTTTTTTCTGAAGAGCATGGCTGCCTGCAAACTTCAGAGAGAGGGACGTTCTAGCTTCTTCTGAGCACATCTCTGACCACACTGTGGTAGATGTGCCTGATTCAGGTCCAGAACCAGGTGTAATATCAGAGCATGGCCCGAATTCAGATCTCTCACCAATAAAAACACCTGCAGCACCATGATAATTTGTATTTTTTTTTTTTTTTTTGTATTTTGAATTACTCAATTCATCCCTCACCGAGGAAATTTGTTTGCTGCACTCCTTACACCGCAGCAGGCTGCCCTTCAACAGCGCCAATGGTGGGAGAAGTGGGGGCGAGGTGTCTTCTCCAAGGACCCTAGATGTGCTCTCCGTGGGACGCGAACCCGCGACCTTCCGGTCCGCAGGCGAACGCGCTAACCACGCGGCCACCGTCTCCACCCTTAAACTCTTAAACTCCCTTAAACACTTTCTTAAACACTCTCTTAAACACCCTTAAACTCCACCCATAAGTGCTCTAGATAAGCCACAGCCCCTACACAGAGCAGAAAAAGACCCCTCTCTAAGGCAACGAGGAAATCTAATGATGGAAATGTTTTCACATCATAAAGTAATATTTTAACATGTTTACAATATTCCAGTTTTTACTAATGAGTATGCTTTATGTTCTACAGGGTCTGCCCTTACAGACCAGTGACCTGTTCGGAGTGTATACCGCCTGACTGGAATAGAGTTCAGGACCTTTGAGATCCTAAGTTGGATAAGGCAGTGGTTTCACTGGGAGTCAAAAATATGCAGCAGATCAATAGAAATATAATTAAGACAACTAGAAACAAGGTGTCTGTGCTCAGCTTCAGGCTCTCACTAAAACCTGTCTGCTCTCTGGACTCACATCTGCAGAACTTCAAGAACCTGCAGCTGGAACTTTATTTGTTCACAGTCTCCGTCTATGATAAAGTAAGTCTTTTTTGGACCATCTGGGCCTGTGAGAACCTCAGACCTTTTACTGGGCCCTTCTGAAGAAGCTAAAATTTGGACCGGTCCATCTGATATTGTTCCCATTCAGACTTCTAGCTGAACTCTTCAGTTCGGCCCGTCTGAACACCTCTCATTTAGTTTCACATAACTTGATCTAATGATTTGGATTTCAGTGTTTATATATGATTTTATCTTTTCTATGTTTGAATAATTCATGAACATTTTTTCTGCTCATTTAAAAAGATCTTTCCACTAAAAATAAGTTGTGTTTTTAACTTCTAACTGGGACTAAGTCACCAGACTGATCTTGCACTGTAGAAAATTAGTTGAGAAAAATTGCATCAAATGAATTTCTCTGAGTTCACAGGTCTGCTGATGGAGTTCTAAACTAATTCTGATGGGAGAAAGGACAATGTTCTGGTATTTTTTAGTTTTTATGTACCTCATGGCTCGGCTGAGCTTTTCATAGGTCATGCTGCTGTTTTTCTTTTTCTGACCCCACATCTGAGCGACAGCCTCGGACTTCAGGAATTTGAAGACACCTTCCCTTCGGTCCTCCCATTTCATCAGGCCCTGATTCTTCTCAGGATGAATCAAAATATCTCTGATGAACTCCCAGAGGTGTGTTCCCCGTGGTGCTGTGGGCAGGATGACCAACATGAGAAACAAACAAACTTCTACACACTTCTGAAAGCACAGTAACTATAGTGACCACAGCTGAATATTGAGTTGACTTACCATGTTTGCTTTTTTTTGAGCTGGCGTATGCGCCAGTGCTTTGCTCCCGAATAGTTTTTCGAGGTCGGCCTCTTTGTCGCCTCAGCACAGGTTCAAATTCTTCTCGTTTCACCTGCACTTCTGCCAATAAACCAGAATTAGTGACACTCTACAGACTAGGATGCAAAGTTTGTTTTTGTTTGCTTACTCAGGAAAGGAGAGTATGGAAAGTCTCCTTCAGATTCGCTGCCACCGGATTCCGAGGAACTTGCGAAGCCAAACATGCCACCTGCACAAGTAAGGTTCTTTTAAGCTCCAAAATAATAAAAACCCGATCATCAATGGAATAAAATGCTTACTGTTCTCTGAGTCAGATTGGTTATCAGAGAGATAAGCCGTGTCCTCCAAACGGGTCAGTGATTCTAGGCTCAAACCGCTTACATAGTTGTCCTGATAATCAAGCTCCTCGTCCTGTAGAACTTCATCAGCTATAAGAAAAAAAGAAAGCCATAAATTCTTGCCCAAAGAGTTGGGCTTTACAGTTAGAGTGCTGTGAAAAATTCACCTTGGCCAATTCTGATGGTGCTGAGCAAAGGGAAGTTAAGGTTGTCTAGGAAGTGATCCAGGAGCTGACAGGTTTCATTAAGTTCCGGGACTGATAAGCTCTGCAACTCTGCAATCAAATAAAAAGTAAATAAATGTTCTGTTCCTTCTTTTTATTAGAAAACATGCACTTCTTTGTATGAGTGGACATAGATTTAAAACACACCATTTTTGGTCTTGTGTTCTTGTAGGTTCTGGTGGAGCTGTGCACCAAGCTGTGGGCCAAAGATTCCCATCATCTGCTCCTGGTTGAGGTGGCAGAGAGAAGGACCATCCATGGAACAGAAGTCCAGGCCGATGGTGCTGGCGTCAAACTTTGTACTCTCCACAAGGTCACTGATCCACTCCAGTACATGGCCTGCGGTCCAGCTGTGAGGACTAATCTGACTATAACTCCGGTGAGCCGGCCTGTACCGGAGATCTGAGGAAGAGATTTATGTGAATGTTGATGGACATGATGAACATTAATCTGTTAGACTCCAATGAGGTCCAGAGCACCTGCTCTGTTCTTACCGTTCATGTTGGAAGTGTGGTTGGTGGCAGGCATAGCGAGCTGGATTTCAGGAAGACCAGTCTGGTACACGGCAATGTTGGCGTGAGTTAACACACTGCTGAGGCACGGGGACGACATGAAGACTGCAAGAGTAAGGTATGTTTAACATTTATTCTTGGTCAAACAAAATGCTGGTAGAGATGAATGAAAAACTTACCTGCAGGTGGTTCCAGCAGTGGCGTAACCCAATCTTCCTGTAGACTAGATGTTTTTTTGTCTGGCTATTTTTCCCCACATGGATTGTTTTATAAGTCTGTGAGAAGGGGAAGGACTTTAGAGATCAGGGGAATTCCACCTGAACTTGGCCACTCCTTCACCCCTCCTACGCTTTCCAAAGAACTCTCCTGACTAAACAAACCTGTTCTGCTTTTGTTTCCCCATCATCCCTCCTCTCCGGTTCAAACACTTTTAGATTAACCTGTGTCACTTTTTATAAAAGGACAAGATTTCACTCACCCAACCATAAAGCAAAAGCTGTGAATGATGACATTGATAAACAGGACAATTTCTTTATAGAAAACGGCTTTAAATGTACAAATCTTCAAAAAAAAAAAACAAAACAATATCAGGTCATGTTTATGTGCCACATCATTTACAGAGGACTTGAGCTTTATTATCTTGCTTAAGGGCAGTTAGTCTTAGGGTTCTGCTTAAGGAAAGGCCTATTATCTAAAAATAGACTGTGTCGGAGGCAGGCAAATAGGTGTGTCAGTTTAATGATTTGTCTCTCTAAAAAACAATTGCCTTTTTTCTGTAACACAGAACTCTGACCTCCTCATAAATCCTACCTGTCCAGGAAACAGAAACAATGCATCTCCCCAGGCCATTGTGCTAACACCTCATGTGATTTAGTCAGCATGCTAACATCTTCACATGTCATCTGGCCCAGCATCCTAACACCTATATGTGTTAGGTAGTTACTCAATCAGTAAGCAAACACCTCTAAATGCCATGTAGTCAGCATGCTAACATCTTCACACTTTCCCTGGTCAGCATGCTAATCTCTGCACTGGCTAGGATGCTATTTCTAATGGTCAGCATGGAAACATCTTCTCATGTCCACTGAACAACATGCTAACATTGACAGATGCCATTGCAAACTGAAAGTTGACTATAAGAACTCACTAAAACATACAATACAAGGTTTCAGCCTTGCTGTGAGGAGGGTTTCAATCAACTTCCTGAACTTTGTTCGTCAGTGTGAGATACTGCATGTTGTCACCTATGAAACTATCATAAAGCTAATCTGTACACATTCCAGGAAAGAATGAATGGTTAGAAAACTGTTCTAATTTGGTAATAAAATGTTTGACATAAAAAAAAAATTACGGTAGATTTTTTCTGACCTGCACGTTTTACTAAATTAGTCAGTGTCTGAAATTGTCCTTGGGTCAGGCCAAGTTTCACTGTCTAAATGTTTCTAACTTCTATGGCTTGAGGACTGACAAAAATATTTCAACACTTCTAATTTTTTGCACCTGTACAGCAGGTAAAACTGGGACTTTCCACCACCATGTGATCTTGTTTGGCTAAAGCACAAGAAGAAGTGTGAGAGATCATAAAAGCATGCATCATACAATTGTTCTTTGTCAGAAAATCTTTTGGTATTTCTCTGAGGAAAAATGTAGTAACACAAAAATTATTTATAAAATAAAATGTAAATAAATGTAAACTCTGAACACGACAAAAGGAAAAATGCAAAATTTTAACAAACTATTATTTTAAAATTATCAATTTTATGTATTAGTTGTGTAACAGTACATGCACTTACACCAGAAAGTTTCGGTATGAAGCGTTCGGTTTGCTACAGAGCTGTGGACGAATGATTATAACCCGCTGCTGTCACAATGTGTACATGCGAGTGGGACGCCATTTAACGTACGCTTATGGTTAATTTTGTCACTGGAAGCAGTTTGCCACAGGCGTGCAATGACTCTACAAGCATGTGCATGTCTTGTTATGCATGCGGTTATAGTTTTTATTTGTGTGTGTGTACAACACTTCGGCCATTAATGTGACACCATAACATTGTTGTCAAACTCTGACCCATTCTAATTATATTTGACCCACAAAGTTATGCCAAATAACAACTGAAGTTGACCGACAGGCATTGTTTTTTTTTTTTTGCCCGCAGGTATTAAAGCCTACAGTGTATTCCGCGTTAATGGTACACGTCCCAGAATATTATTTTGGTGTCTTGTCACGTCAATTCGGAGTACATATAGCTTATCTCTTTTTTGTTTATAAATCTTTATAAAACTAATATCATGCAATTTTGTGTGTTTGCAATGTACTCAAGTATCATTTGTACCCAGTAATGTTGAGCTTTGCTTTTTTGGTTGATGTGAAAAGTCTTATTATCTAATGAGACAATATTTCAAATGTCAGGTGCCTTTATGGGACATTATGTATGACTTCTTTCTGTCATAAATATGCACATCTAAATTTTTAGATCTCCATTTTATTTTACTTTGAGGAAAATCAAATGGATTCCATTAATCTTCTGCACTTTTCGTGGCGTCAGAGCAGTGATCCCAATGATTACCAGCGCGGTACACCTCAAATGGGTCTCAGGCTGTTAATAGAAACAAATTCCAAACGCCAATTCTTCTTCTTCTTTCGGCATTTTCCTTCAGGGGTTGCCAGAGCAAGTCAGTTTCCGCAGATTTCAAACATCAATAAAAGTTGTAAATTTATTTTGTAATAAAAGCTGTTCCCCGTCCCTCTCCTCCCCCAAAGTTGTATACTGATCAGTTTCGCATGCGAGCAGGATGAGAGGCTAGAAGCGAGAAACAGGTCTAGGGCTCTCTCTAGTGGGAAAATACAGGACTGTAAAAGGAGACGCGGAAATTTCTTTAAATCAAGACGTGATATCTGTAAGATAAGAATTTTTTTAACCCTCAAAGTAATAGCAAAAATTAGTGGAGACAGTCGATTAAAAAAATTAATCGAAATAATTACAGGATTTTGTAATTAATTATTCGAATTAATCACATTTTAACGTCATATTTACTGAAGGTCTACTGATAAAGGATTTCAATTTTAGGATATTAAAAATTGTACCGTATGACTAATCAATTGAATACAGTAAGAAGAGAATATTTTAAATCCAATTTATTAATGGTGAACTATGCCTCATGGGGCCAAGTGCATCATTAAAAAAAAGTAAAACAAGGGTTAGGGTTCGTTCAACGATAGAAATTGGCCTGCAATTAGCAGCAACCCACTTTGCAATAGTATTAGTCAATTTCTCTGTTGTAGATTTGTTTGTCAAATTCAGCTAGCTTGTTTTGGCGGAGCGAGCTCCCGGTAGCCACACTCGCAACAGAGGAACTTACCTTCTGTATGTCAGGCTGGAGTTCCTCCGGTGGTTGGAGAACTCCTTTTTTAAAAAAAACGACAAATTACTACGTTTTTATTTATTGTCCTGTCTTTATTATTTTTTATAAAAACTTGCCTTACAGTGGCCCGACTCAGGGGCGAATCCAGGATTTTCTAAAGGGATGAGGAGGCACCCCCCCAGATCATTTTGAAAACTAAGTAATTTTTCTGCATTGTGGTGCATATTTTGCCCAAAATTTATAAAAAGTAGTAAGAACACGTTTATATTGGACCTAAAGGGGTAGGAGGTGGCGGGGGTGGACGTGCCCCCCACGGCCCCTCGGATCCGTGGTGTAAATAATTAATTGAATTAGCGCGTTAAAATCACAGCACTAGCAAAAATGTACAATCTCTGTCACTTCAGAGTACCTGCTCAGACACCTCGTTTTGGTTCAGCTCGATCTGAATAAGTTCTTATTCTTTTTTGTGACCAATATCACAACACAATTGTCTCAACTTGTCCCAGAAAAAAGGATCTTCTGGGCGTCCCGCTGTGAACTTTTTCTGCCTCCTAACAATTCTGTCCGCATTAGACCGTACCACCTGTGCCCCCATGCTCCTTCTGTTATGAAAGAAAAAAAAAAAAAAAACAGTCATTAGACTGATATGTGGTTTAGGCCTGCAGCCTCAATTCTGTAAATGACCAGTTTTTTAATCAAATTTTAAACAAAATGTGACAAAATTGCAATGACCATAATAAGGGAAGAATATTTCTTAAAACTAAGTAAAAAGAGCCTGTTTGTGACTCTTTAGCCAATCAGCAGCCTAAGCTAGGTCAGTGATGTTGGGGGTTAGTTTCCCCCTCATTTTGTTTTTTTTTTTTTCCCCTGTAGAGTTTGCCTTGGTCAGAGGCGTGGCTTGTTTATCCCTGCTGATGAGACTCACCTATTGTCAATCAGCTTCACTATAATAAAGCAGGCTTTTTTTCTTTCACTTTGCCAGAGGATTCAATCATCTGAATGATCCATAACCTCCTGTTTGCTTTCTGAAGAAAAAAAACAAAAACTTGTTAAGATTTGTCTGAATCTGCTTTTACCATGGGAACTCCGAAGAAATCCCAACAAGTGAGCCAATAATGATAATAAATCATCAAAGAATGCAATCAAAATTGAGCTGAAATGTGTCTAAGTAAATCTAATGAACAAGAAAAGCTAAGAATATTTTCTAAAACAATGTAAATATAGTATTTTTTCAGATGGTGTGAATCTGGATCAATCAAAACAACCTTTGTCAAATATAATGGACCTCCTTACACCTGGATGTCTCTCTACAAGGCCCTAACATACCTAAAAGTGTCTTCCTGGGCCCAACTTCAGAAGATCAGACCAACTTTGTGGTCCTTTTCCCTAACTTCCCTATAGAGTTTATTTTAGGTTATTTTTGGACAAAATACAGTATCAAATTTGATACAAAATCCATACATACATAAACATTAAAATGCCCACTTAAAGAAAAACAGTTATATGGTATTGAGTCATTCTCTGACCCTATCAGTTTAGTTTTAAAGGCCTCTAAGAACAAGATAGATAGATAGACAGATCAATAGATAGATACTTTATTGATCCCGAGGGAAATTGTCATGGTATCTTTTGCTCCCATTCTCACATATCAGGACACACAATTACAGCAGTTCAAAATAAAAGATAAAATAGATAAGAAAGAATAAAACAAGCAAAAGGCTAAAAATGATAAAGTGCTTGTAAATGAATGCAAAAGTCAATCAGTAAAATCCAAAGGAATCAGTAAAATCACTGCAGCTCTTTACTGCTCCTGCCCGACGTGGCTGCATTAAAAAGTCTGATGGCATAAGGCACAAAAGAATTCTTCAGTCTGTTCGTGGAGCATCTCAGTGAGTGCAGTCTGGTGCTCATAGCGCTCCTCTGTATGGAAAAGACCGTGTGCAGCGGGTGACTCTGGTTGGACAGGACAGCTCTTATCTTGGCCAATGTCCTCTCCTCCATCACTTTCTCCTCACAGTCCAGACCAAGTCCAACCACGGAGCCAGCCCTTCAAATGATGTGATCCAGCTTCTGAGTGTCCTTTTTCCTCACACTGCCCCCCCAACACACAACTGCATAAAATAAAACAACGGACACAATAGCCTGATAAAACATGTTCAGCAGTGTGGGACAGACCTTGAAGGAGGCCAGCCTCCTTAAAAAGTACATTCTACTCTGGCCTTTCTTGTACATAGACTCCATGTTTTTGACCCAGTTCAGTTTGTTGTCCAGCTGAAGACCCAGATACTTATATGAGTTCACCACCTCCGCATCCTTGATGGCAATAGGGTGTATGGTAGACGGGGCTCGGTGAAAGTCCAGCACTATCTCCTTCATTTTGGAGATGTTCAGCTGCAGCTTATTCAGAACTCTGTCAGTCTCAAGTCTTTCTGTAACATATTCCAAGCAATAGGAGCAGAATGGGAAAAGGCTGTCGTTCCCAGCTCTCTATACAAAGAGCAATAGTTGATCGCAAAGAATGAGATTCAACACCTCCAGTGATTCCTTTCCTTTTATCTCGGTCATTTTGTATATTCAAATTTAAAAAAATTTCATTTTTTTCTGAACTTATATTTAACAAAAGGACTGAAAAAGGTATCGGCTGAAGCGAATGCTTGTTACGCCGACCCTTTTTTCAGATCATCATGAAACCAAAATAATTTAGAACAGAAATTCATCAAAATACATTAAAAAAGAGTAGTACGTTAAATGAAGAGTATTACAATTACTACTTTAAATGCATTACATATAAGCTTGAATTCAAACATCAAAACTTGCATATTTTTAAAGTAATAATAACTTAAATTTCTTCTTTAAACAGAAAAGATTGGAACATAATTTAAGTTTATCATCACAATTATTCCAAAGATCCACACCTTTAATAGAAATACAGAATTTTTTAACATTCATTCTACATTTATTTTTAATGAACACATCATTTCCTCTTAGTTCGTATGGACTTTCCCTATATTTTGTAGAGAGTTTGACATCAAATTATTTTTTTTATCTTAAACATAAATTTTAGAATATGCAATTCCACTAAATCATAGAACTTTAATGTTTTTTTTGTTTATAAATAGATTATTGGTTTATTATAAGATAAAAATGTTATTACTCATATTACTTTTTTTGTAAAATATATATTGGTTTTGTGTTAGTTTTGTACGTATTCCAACAAATCTTGATACAATAAGTTTAAAATGGAAGTATTAATGTATTAATATTGCAAAGTTGATTACAGTGCAACTTTGAATGTATCCAAGTAAGGCTTTATAAATAAAAGTGTAAAAGTGTCCCTGCCTCCTAGTGGCCAGTGAAGGTCATCCCACTTGTGAATACTTGTCACAATGATGTGTCATAGATTCACAGTTGGTTGTGAACCTGAGGGCTGCATGTTAAACACAATGACACATGTGGCCTGAGGGCACAAAGAAGACATATATACAGTGGTGGTCAAAAGTTTACATACACTTGTAAAGAACATAATGTCATGGCTGTCTTGAGTTTCCAGTTATTTCAACAACTCTGATTTTTCTCTGATATAGTGGTTGGAACAGATCCTTCTTTGTCACAAAAAACATTCATGAAGTTTGATTCTTTTATGACTTTATTATGGGTAAACTGAAAATGTGACCAAATCAGCTGGGTCAAAAATATACATACAGCAATGCTAATATTTGGTTACATGTCCTTTGGCCATTTTTACTTCAATTAGGCGCTTTTGGTAGCCATCCACAAGCTTCTGGCAAGTTTCTGGTTGAATCTTTGACCACTCCTCTTGACAGAATTGGTGCAGTTCAGTTAAATTTGTTGGCTTTCTGACATGGACTTGTTTCTTCAGCATTATCCACATGTTCTCAATGGGATTTAAGTCAGGACTTTGGGAAGGCCATTCTAAAACCTTAATTCTAGCCTAATTTAGCCATTCCATTACCACTTTTGATGTGTGTTTGGGGTCATTGTCCTGTTGGAACACCCAACTGCGCCCAAGACCCAACCTTCGGGCTGATGACTTCAGGTTTTCTTGAAGAATTCATTGTCCCATTGACTCTCTGTAAAGCACCAGTTCCATTGGCAGCAAAACAGGCCCACAGCATAATACTACCACCACCGTGCTTGATGGTAGGCATGGTGTTCTTGGGGTTAAAGGCCTCACCTTTTCTCCTCCAAACATATTGCTGGGCAGTGTGGCCAAACAGCTCAATTTTTGTTTCATCTGACCACAGAACTTTCCTCCATAAGGTCTTATCTTTGTCCATGTGATCAGCAGCAAACTTTTCAGTTTGATTCTTTTATGACTTTATTATGGGTAAACTGAAAATGTGACAAAATCAGCTGGGTCAAAAATATACATACAGCAACATGAATGAGCAATTTTGGAGACTTAGAAAGTTGTTTCAATGACATGAGCTTCATAGCATGACCTCTTAACTTCTTGTGAGTGATTATGAGTGACTACAGCTGGTGACTTCTCTGAGGCCATTTAAAAAGGGCTCATTGGATAAAAACACCCACAAACGCTACAATGGGAAAGTCAAAGGAGCTCAGCACAGATTTGAAAAAGAGAATCATTGACTTGAACAAGTCAGGAAAGTCACTTGGACCCATTTCAAAGCAGCTGCAGGTTCCAAGAGCAACAGTGCAAACAATTGTTTGTAAGTATAAAGTGCATGGCACTGTTTTGTCACTGCCACGATCAGGAAGAAAACGCAAGCTGTCACCTGCTGCTGGGAGAAAACTGGTCAGGAGGGTGAAGAGTCAACCCAGGAGCACCAAAAAGTAGATCTGCCAAGAATTAGAAGCTGCTGGAACACAGGTGTCAGTGTCCACAGTCAAGCGTGTTTTGCATCGCCATGGACTGAGAGGTTGCCATGCAAGAAGGAAGCCCTTGCTCCAAAAGCGGCACCTTAAGGCTCGACTAAAGTTTGCTGCTGATCACATGGACAAAGATAAGACCTTATGGAGGAAAGTTCTGTGGTCAGATGAAACAAAAATTGAGCTGTTTGGCCACAATGCCCAGCAATATGTTTGGAGGAGAAAAGGTGAGGCCTTTAACCCCAAGAACACCATGCCTACCATCAAGCACGGTGGTGGTAGTATTATGCTGTGGGCCTGTTTTGCTGCCAATGGAACTGGTGCTTTACAGAGAGTCAATGGGACAATGAATTCTTCAAGAAAACCTGAAGTCATCAGCCCGAAGGTTGGGTCTTGGGCGCAGTTGGGTGTTCCAACAGGACAATGACCCCAAACACACATCAAAAGTGGTAATGGAATGGCTAAATTAGGCTAGAATTAAGGTTTTAGAATGGCCTTCCCAAAGTCCTGACTTAAATCCCATTGAGAACATGTGGATAATGCTGAAGAAACAAGTCCATGTCAGAAAGCCAACAAATTTAACTGAACTGCACCAATTCTGTCAAGAGGAGTGGTCAAAGATTCAACCAGAAACTTGCCAGAAGCTTGTGGATGGCTACCAAAAGCGCCTAATTGAAGTAAAAATGGCCAAAGGACATGTAACCAAATATTAGCATTGCTGTATGTATATTTTTGACCCAGCTGATTTTGTCACATTTTCAGTTTACCCATAATAAAGTCATAAAAGAATCAAACTTCATGAATGTTTTTTGTGACAAAGAAGGATCTGTTCCAACCACTATATCAGAGAAAAATCAGAGTTGTTGAAATAACTGGAAACTCAAGACAGCCATGACATTATGTTCTTTACAAGTGTATGTAAACTTTTGACCACCACTGTATATAAAAAATATCTTCATAGTCCAATGAAGATAAAAAGGTTGCAGAAACAAGATGCTTTTTTGCCTCAAAAGAAAAACAAGTTACTGCAAAGGAAAAAACACAATTTAAGTTTTAATTTAACGTTAAAGAACAATACAGAAAATCGTTCTTACCATCCTCCATCAAACTATTTACCTTTCACTCTCAAACCTGTAATTAATGGCCATTCACAACGTTTTATCAGATTGTATCAATGCAACACTGCAGCACTCAAATTCCCCTTTGGGGATATACAGTATATTCAATTTAATTTCTTCACAAGTTTCTTTACGTGTGGTTTAAAAGTAAGCAAGTCATCAATTGAGACGCCAATCAATTCTAAGGTTGAAAAAAATGCTACTATACGTTCGTATCTAAGTACAATGGATTTTTGTTCCCTTTTTTAAATTCAAATTCATGAACCACATCTGACATTTCCTTCAAGAGTAGACACGATTGGAAGAGTTTCATATGTACTTTTAGAGTTTGAAAATAATATTAGTTTAGTCTTGGGCATTAAGAACTCATTTTAGCTGGAAAAGTGATTGCTGAACTGCAACAAAAGTCCTCTGCAAATTTTCAATATCCTGAAGATGAGATGATCCGTGACAGTAAATAATTGTATTATCAGCATAAAAGTGCATAAGAATGTGGGAGACATTTTGACCTAGATTGTGTATGTCCGTGTAGTCCCTGATTCATCCAGGAGTGATCCATAGTAGAAAAAGTATCAAAAAAGTCTTCTAGACAGTTTAATTCCTGATCGAGACGTTTCGACTTCTATCCGGAAATCATTTTCAATCTGAAATCAATCTGAATGGAAGTCAAAACGTCTCGATCAAGAATTAAACTGTCCAGAAGACTTTTTTGATACTTTTTCTACTCTAGATTGTTTATGTAAAAAAAAAGAAGGGGCACCAATACTGAACCCCCTGGGAGCCCCTTGTGCAGTAACAAATACTGAGCAAAAATCTTCATATTTATTGTAGTGGGTTCTGTTACAGTGGCGGCTGGTGACGTACGGCACAGGCGCGCCGCACTCCTTGCCCTGATCACCAAAAATAAATTGATGAAAAATTATAAAAAGTTAATGTTTATAAATTTGCAAAACTGTTGAGTGTGTATGTTAAACTGTCTTGTGTGCATTTTAATAACGTTTTACATCGTTTTATTTTACTATTTGCTCCATTGAGTGCGCTGCTCTGTGCACCCTCACGTGTGTGTGGTTTCTGAAAAAACGAACGTCAGTTCTGATCCTTTCTCCATTCATTTGCATTGCAAACTATAGCCACGCCCGCTTTTTAAAATAGAACTCAGTGTCATCGCTTCTATAAAACATGTTTTTAAAGCGTTCTGTAGAAGAAAAAAGGAGAGTGAAGGAACTTTGACAGGACTTTAAGAAAACCTGTTAGTGTTGGTGGGTTAAAAAGGCGAGTTTATACAGGGTTTGTAACATTTCTGATATGGGATTTAAGTTCAAAATCTGTAAAAGTTTACCTTTTTGTAGCCTGGTCCATCAGACTTAACTCTTTCTCTACATCATCCAGCCATCATTCCTGTTCTAATTGGGTAGAAAGTTTTCTCAGTGCCGCAATTATGAGGTAATGACCTAATTGCTGAAGTTAAAAGCTAACTGAGTGAAGCCACTAGGTGGCGCCATTCTGACTAGACTGTGCAGAGAGAACCAACACAATAAACGTTGAAGGCTCTGTTGATTTTAGTTTTCATGTAAAAACAAAAAAGAATGACAAAAAAATTGATTTTAGTTTTCACGGAAACACATAAAATTATACAGAAATAAGACTATTTTCTGCCCGGTAGGTTATGGTTTAAGGAATATATCTACAGGGGGTCAGACGGTATTGTAGGAAAATGAGGGAATTTGTTAGCAAAAAGTTACCCACTTGTAATGATCTAAACCAGCGGTCGGCAACCTTTGACACCGAAAGAGCCATTTGAACCCGGTTTCCACGGAAAAGAAAACACTGGGAGCCGCACATCTAAAATGAAAAAAAAAAAACTTCTACTACTTTACCGCAGCATGTTTCTTATGAAATCCACGTGCTACAGAGAAAATTACATTTTATTCATTTAATGAACACATTTTGAACATTTTGAATTCTTGAAAAATAATAACAATGAATGTCTCTTTCAAATAAATTAAAAAGTTGAATTTAAATTGTCCATGTAGCAAACGAAAGCAGAAAAATGCCATGAGGCGTCATCCTTATATCCATTTATCTAAAATGAAGATAACACTGTATATATTGCTTTTTCTTACCTTTACACTTTGTATAAACAACTATAGTGTGGCTATGTCTTATGAAGTGCTACGGAGAAAATTAAATTTTACCGATGTAATGAACACATTTTGAATTCTTGAAAAAATATTAATGTCTGAATGTCTCTTTTGAATAAATTAAAAAGCTGAATTTAAATTGTGCATGCAGCAAACAAAAGGGAAAAATCCGTGAGCCGTCATCCTTATATCGCCTTGGGCTTTCAAAGTATGCAGCGGAGCGTACTTTGTGATATTTCAAGATCACAATAATCTTCAAATTTAGAACTAAAATAATATAAAAACTAACACAAATAAAACACACTTCAATTAAATACAAAAAAACATTTTTTAGTAATTTATTTTCCCAAGCCAATCAGAGCCGCATTATAAGGATGAAAGAGCCGCATGAGGCTCCGGAGCCGCGGGTTGCCGACCGCTGATCTAAACTGTCTAACCTAGTAAATAGAAACAAGAGTGACCCTGAAATTGTCTTTGACACAACCCAAAATATTGTTGCACCCCCAAGTCCAGTCGTACCGGTTTTTCAGATATGACTGCAACAAATTCCTGAAATATCTCATAAACAAGGTGAATGAGATTAAACAAAACCTAACACCATTTGATGAAAATTTCACTGTTGCAGCTTCTCTAAATTACTTCTGGTCCCGCTTCACTGCCATTTTATCAAAGAAGATGGAGCCATCCTTTTGTCTGTTAGACATATAGCCATCATCAATGGTAAGATGCCATTGAGGAAGGATGGCTCAGTGAGTAGGACGACTGCCCTGTAACGGGAGGGTTGTTGGTAGGATTCCCCACCAGGGCCCCATTTCAAGAAGGAAGTTTAAGAAACTTTCAGTTCAAATCTAAACCTTGTGTTCATCAACTCTAAGATTGAAAACCACGAGTTTTTGGTTTCAGATCAGCTGAAAACAGTTGGTTTAATCAACTTCAGGTAGATTGACTCAGAGTTTAGCACATGCACCTTGACGATAAAAAGCCCTGATCAATGAAGTGCAGACATTACCAGTCACCTTGGAAACAGGAGCAAACTAAAGAGGTCTGCATATTTATTACAGATAGAGCTATATGTACTACTGCAGACATACAGCAAGTATGCGCACATTTTCATTAAAAAAAAAGGTCATTGGAGGCTGAAAAAGAGAGAGAAAAAGCCTGGGTGGAAAGAGCTCCTAGAGGAAATACATGAGTTTACATTTAATCATAATGTTCAGTGTTACTAATTACTGAATAATGGTGGCACTAGGGGGCAGATGATAGCTCAGTGGTAGAACATTCGCCATTGGATCGGAAGTTTGCGGGATCAAATCCCGCTGAGCTCACGGCAGCACACAGTTTTCTCCATTGAGGGATGAATAAAGTATATACACAGTATATGTACAGTGTATATAAATATATGTATATATATATATACATATACATGTACAAAATACAGTATCTCTGTATTTTGTATATATACAGAGATACTGTATATATACCTCTGTATATATACAGTATATACATGTGATAGCAAATCACATATATTTGCTATATGTGATTTGCTATCACATATAGCAAATGTGATAGTGAGTATGATTCAAGGGATAACAGTGGCAGACTGACTTCTCTGACTTCTCTGCTGTTCCCGGGTCTTCATGGCCCCGTGCTGGATCTCTCTGTTCTCCTTCACCTACTGGCACAATAAGAACTTTTTTTGTATTAAACTAGCAAAGAAAGAAACAAACAGGGAAAAAGTTTTATGAATCAAACAAAAAAGGAAAACCAGAGATGCCATTTATTGAAAAATTATTTGAGCGTACATAACTAAGATTACACCTTTAAAAGCAGGTCCAGGTTTAAGGATACATCTACATGGGTGTCAAAGGACATGGCAGGATTGGAAATTCCCTCATTAGGGAATTTGTTAGCAACAAAACTGAACGCTTGTAAGTACCTAAAGAAAAGTGTTGTTTGGAGTGTGAAAATTTCTAAAAAAAATGTTCAAAAGATAAAAATGTAGATTACATATTCTTAAATAAAATTTTCATGTTATAAAATGATAAAAGGAAATACATTTACAGCATTGTGCTTTTTGGCCCCCACACGTAAAGGATTCAGATTATCAAACCAACAAAGAAAACATAAGAAAACAGAGTCTCAACTCTAAATGATCATTTTTGTTACAAAGTAGAAAAAAAGGAGAAAACCTTCAGCAACTTGAACAAAATGTACCATGGCCTATTCTTCAGTTAACTTATTTCTTTTTGTTTCTTAGAAAGGAAGACACGGCATTGGAGGTTTATCTTCACGTTTAAGAGCGAGTTAAAAAACCCCAAAACAAAACTTGTTAATACTGATGAAGTTTTATGCAAAATATAAAAATATAGTTTCTTTCTTTTTCCGTAAAGTCTTTACTTAAAGTCTCTCATTGTGTAAACAGCCGGACAAAAAAACCTCATAAAAGTCAATGATGCAAAAAGAATTGAAAAACATTTTGAATCATTTGTAGATAAAAGGCATCGTTCTCTCTCCTCAGCAATGTTTAAAGTTCAATCGGTCTCATGCTGCTCAGAGTTCTATATTTTGCTCAACACACTTCTACAGTTTACCAAATCATGCAATTTTAAAACAGCTGATTTAATAACCAGTGGATTTATGTAATCATTATAACAAACAATGAGACCAATTCAGAGAGTTTTTTTCCCCTGTAACAAGACTAAAGGAAGCAGATTAGACTTAAAATATAATAGTTTTCCCACACTTCAACACAGTAATTTAAATAAGACCTGATACATGATTGGTACATTAAATGAAGGGCATTTTGGTTGAGTAACTGACTTGATGTTTTTATCAGTCCAAGACATTTAGTAACTTTTGTTACCAAGTAGTTAATATGTGGTTTCTAAGCAAGTTTTTCAACAATTGAAACTCCTAAAAATGTTCTGATTGAGTGTTTCAACAGGAGCATTTGCAATAATTAAATTGAATTGGTAGTGGATTTGTACGATGTCCAAATGACAAGAGTTTCGTTTTTTTTCAAATTAAAAGACAATTTTTTGTTAACACCTTGTTCATTTCTGCAATAACTTGTACTAAAAAACTACCCCAGATTGCCACCTGTGCAGATAAAACTGATGTTACTAGCAAAAAGACAAATGTCAAAAGTTCTTATATTTGACATATTTTGTGAATGTACATTGTAAATAACGTAGGACTTAAAATTGACCCTTCAGGAGCCCAACATGTATCATTTTTAAAAACCTGATTGATATTGATCAATTTGTGGAATTTACATCCTGTTAGTCAAATAACTCTGTAACTATTAGTCTTCTAATGCCATAGTTTTCCAATTTATCTATTAAAATATAGTGATCAAAGGTGTCAAAGACCTTTTGCAAGGGTTTTGCTATTCTAGTTACATCTTTGTTGTTGATATGTTTAGTTCTAGAAATGAGCTGTTTTTGCATGAAAAGTTAAGCTTTATTTCTTTTTGCTTCACACCTGCTTAAATCAGGTAGTCAGTCTCAGGTTATTAGAACTGTTGGCCAGTGATGGGTGTATCGGTACCCAAGTATCGATATATTGACACCAAGACATATTTTTTATGGTATTGGTGCCACGAATAAAGTATCGATACTAGTTAAAATTTATTTGGGGCATTGTTTAGTTCCCAACTATGCTGTTCTGAAATACCCAGAGGACAGGCGGCAAAAACAGTAGCAAGAGAAACAAGAGAGCAGCATGTGTGATAGAGAGCGTGGTGGCATTTTACCCAACACGACCGGACTGCAACAATATGTTGCATATGCAAGTACAGTAGTACAGCACAACAGCAACACCAGTAACTTATTTAATATGTGTTCAAAGAGAAGCATGCGGAGGCAGAAAAAGACAGGAGGCTGATAAAGCTCAGAGAGCGTCTATCTCTTCAGCTCCTGTCCCAAAACAGCAAATGCTATTTGAGAGTTATCGAGGCTAATGATATGTAGGTATGAAATGGTGTTCCTGATAAAATCTACTGGTGTAAAACAGTGTTGTTCAACATTTAAAAGAAAAAAAAAAAAAGCATGTCACACCAGTGGCAAATTTGTCTTTTTTTGTGAACGCTCTAGCTTAAGTATGTGAAAAGTATACAAAGACGATAAAAGTTTCTTTTAGGAAACAAATATTAGTGACTGACAAACGTCTTCTCAAATAAATAAAAACATGATATCTACATGTACTATTTTACAGATGATAAAAAAGTGAAAGTTTTGCTGCCCATTTTTATTGTGAAGGGTGAAAGTTTTTGCTTCCGCACTAAAAAATGCCAAGTCGAAAAAATATAAAAACATCAATTATACCACATCTTTACAATCAAGAAAAAGCTTAATTTGCAGTGATATTGTTTTTTGATGATTTCCAAATCCTGAGGTTTATTAAAAATTTTTGTTTTTGTTTTTACAAGACACTTAAATTTCCTTTTTTACGCAGTATGATATATATATATATTTCATTTTGATATTTAAATAAATATACTTTTGGCACTAAATTATTTAATTTCGTAAGTGGGCTATAGGCGTTCGTTTGGTGCCTTTTTTAAAGTATATTTACTTCCAGTATATATATTGGTATCGATTTAAATTTCTTTAGTGTTTCGTATCGTATTCTTCTTCTCCTTCTTCTTTCGGCATTTCCCTTTAGGGGTCGCCACAGCAAGTCAGTTTCTTCCATCTAACCCTATCTGCTGTATCTGAGGATGAGGATACTCTTCTTCTTTTTTTTTTTTTAAATGTTAATGAGGATACAATGTTATGCAGAGGTGTACTTAAAACAATTTTATAGACAAATGATACCAATTATAGTCACGGCGGAGAGTGGGGGGGGGCCGCGAAATATTTTCTTCTTCCTAAGGGGGGGCGCAACAGGAAATAATTGAGAAGCACTGCTGTACACAGACACTCTCCTGGGCTGCTGATGCAAGGGTAAAGGGAACCATGAGAAGAGGTAAAAGCGAGCCTGAATCTGAGGAGACTTCTTCTTCTTTAGGCATTTCCAAGTCAGTTTCTTCCATCTAACTCTATCTGCTGTTTCCTCTTTGGTCAAACCTACTATCTTCATGTCTTCCTTCACTGCGTCCATGAATCGCCTCTTTGGCCTTCCTCTAGTCCTCTTTCCTGGTGGTTCCAAATCCAGCATCCTTCTTCCTATGTACTCTCTCCTCTGTACGTACATGCCCAAACCATCTCAGTCTTGCCTCTTGAACTTTATCCCCAAAACCTCTAACATGTGCTGTTCCCTTGATGTACTCATTTCTAATCCTGTCCATCCTGGTCATTCCCAGAGAGATCCTCAGCATCTTCATCTCTGCTACCTCCATCTCTGCTTCCTGTCTTTTCTTCAGTGCTACTGTTTCTAGACCAAACAGCATGCCCGGTCTCACCACGGTTTTGTACACTTTTCCTTTCATTCTAGCTGAAACTCTTCTGTCGCACATCACACCTGATACTTTCCTCCACCCGTTCCATCCTGCCTGAACACGCTTCTTCACCTCTTTTCCACACTCTCCATTGCTCTGGACTGTTGATCCTAATTCCTTAAAATCTTCCACTTTCTTTATCTCTTCTCCCTGTAACCTCACTTTTCCATTTGGATCCCTCTCATTCACACACATGTACTCTGTTTTACTCTGACTAATCTTCACTCCTCTTCTTTCTAGTGCAAACCTCCACCTCTTCCCACCTCTCACTACAGATCACAATGTCATCTGCAAATATCATTGTCCATGGGGATTCCTGTCTGACCTCGTCTGTCAGCCTGTCCATCACCACAGCAAACAGCAAAGGGCTCAGAGCAGATCGTTGGTGCAGTCCCACCCCCACACTGAACTCCTCTGTCTCACCTACAGCACACCTCACCACTGTCTTACAGCCCTCATACATGTCCTGAACCACTCTAACATACTTCTCTGTCACACCAGACTTCCTCATACAATACCATAGTTCTTCTCTAGGTACCCTGTCATACGCTTTCTCTAGATCTACAAAGACACAGTGCAGCTCCCTCTGGCCTTCTCTGTACTTCTCTATCGGCGTCCTCAAGGCAAATACTGCATCTGTAGTGCTCTTTTTAGGCATAAAACCATAATGCTGCTCACAAATTCTTACTTCAGACCTTAGCCTAGCTTCGACAACTTTTTCCCATAACTTCATCGTATGACTGATCAGTTTTATTCCTCTGTAGTTACCACAACTCTGCACATCTCCCTTGTTCTTAAAAACAGGAGCCAGCACACTTCTTCTCCGTTCATCAGGCTTCTTCTCACTTTCCAATATCCCGTTAAACAGCCCAGTCAGAAACTCTACTGCCACCTCACCTAAGCATTTCCATGCTTCTACAGGGATATCATCAAGACCCAGAGCTTTTCCACTCTTCATCCTCTTCAGTGCCCTCTTTATTTCTACCTTACTGATCCTAGCCACTTTCCGGTCCACTATGGTAACATCTTCTACTCTTTGTTCTCTTTCATTTTCTTCATTCATCAACTCTTCAAAGTACTCTTTCCATCTTCCCATCACATTACTGGTATCTGTCGAAAGACAGCCATTCCTGTCTTCAATCACTCTAAATTGCTGCACATCCTTACCATCTTTGTCTCTCTGTCTTGCCAACCTGTATGGGTCCATCTCTCCCTCCTTGCTGTTCAGCCAAGCGTATAGGTCATCACAGGTTACTTTTTTAGCCTTTGCCACCTCTACTTTAACCTTACGCTGTATCGCCCTTTACACTTGCCTATTCTCCACAGTCCTTTCAGTGTCCCACTTCTTCTTAGCCACCCTCTTTCTTTTGATATAATCTTGCACCTCCTCATTCCACCACCAAGTCTCTCTATCTATCTTCCTTCCAGATGACACACCAAGTACTTGTACTCTCTTGCCTGTCTCCCTGATCGCATTAGCTGTAGTTGTCCAGTCATCTGGAAGCTTCTCCTGCCCACCAAGAGCCTGTCTCAACTCCTTTATAAAGTTCAAGCAGCAGTCTTCCTTTTCCAGTTTCCACCATTTAGTCTTCTGCACCCCCTTCATCTTTTTAAACTGCCTCACTGCTATGGTCATCTTGCACACAACTATCATGTGCTGTTTGTCTGCACTGTCTCCTGCTACAACTTTGCAGTCACTGATCTCTTTCAGATTACACAGCCTACACAAAACGTTATCAACCTGTGTACTCCTTTCCCCACTCTTGTAAGTCACCCTGTGATCCAGTCGTTTCTTAAAGAAAGTATTCACTACAGCCATTTCCATTCTTTTTGCAAAGTCGATCACCATCTGTCCTTCTGCATTCCTGTTCTGGATACCAAACCTGCCCATCACCTCCTCATCATCTCTGTTTCCTGCACCAACGTGGCCATTAAAGTCTGCTCCAATAACAACTTTCTCACTTCTAGGGATGCTCTGAATCACCTCATCAACGTCTGACCACAATTTCTCTTTCTCCTCGATGTCACATCCTACTTGTGGAGCATACCCACAAACAACGTTAAACACCACCCCTTCAATTTCTATTTTGAGGCTCATCACCCTATCTGAACTTCTTTTTACTTCCAGAACATGTCCAACAAACTCTTCCTTACAATAACTCCCACACCATTCCTCTTCCTATCTACACCGTGATAGAACAACTTAAACCCCGCTTCCAGACTTCTAGCCTTGCTACCTTTCCATCTAGTCTCATGGACACGCGGGATGTCTACTTTCCTTCTCTGCATCATGTCAACTAACTGTCTACTTTTACCCGTCATAGTCCCAACATTCAAAGTTCCCACCCTAATTCGTAGACTCTTTATGTTTCTCTTCTCTCTCTTCATAAGAAGAGAGAGGGTTTTCCTCCTCTTCTCCTTTGACCACCAGTAGTCCAATTTCCACCGGCACCCTGATGGCGGTCGTTGTTAACCCAGGCCACGACCGATCCGGTATGATAATTCTTAAATAACTGACTTGCATATATATTTTTTGGCGTAGTTTTACGTCGGATGCCCTTCCTGACACAACCCCTGTGTTGATCTGGGCTAATGCCCATTGCACAACCATTTGGATGGTTAGCGTTTAGATGTTTCACTGAGGATTACAACATCTAAACGTGCAATGAAATGAAGATGGTAAATGGACTCTACTTATAAAACGCCTTTCCACCTGCGTAGTCACTCGAAGCGCTCTACAGTGAAGCTCACATTTACCCATTCACATACACATTCATACCATGAACTCAACTCAAACAAACTTGTTTGAAATGACTGTTCACACCTGTTCTTCAACGAGTCTCTTGTAAGTTTTACATTTTTATTCTTCATCTTGTTGAAAAAGAAAATCTCTGCTCATTTCCTAGTTTTCTAAATTTGAACTTTTATAATTTTTCATTAGAAACTAAGCTGCTATTGTTTAAAAATGAATCCTAAAAAAGAAGCTGTCAGTGTTTCTGTGAAATGGGGCGTGAGGTGGGTGGAACCCCTGCATGCACGCCCACTTTTCAGGCGTGTCCTGTGCATAGCCGCATATGCTCTGTTATAAAAAGCGTGTACACTAAAAAATTTTCTCATTACCAAACAGAAAGATGTTTTTCTCTTCAGAAAAAATGCTTCTGCCTGTGGCCATCCTGCTGCTGTGCTGTGTGGGACAGCTGTTGTCATGCTCCTGTGGTCCTATAACCCTTAAGAAGGCTTTTTGCTGGGCAGATGTAGGTAAGTAATTTGTAGTTTATCTGAGGAAAGTTCTTCAGAAACATCTGTCATTTGTATTAAATCTTCAACATAAAGAACAAGGAGGTAAATCTTGTGTCATTGCAGTGTGCGACAAATTAATACCTTCTTATCTATGGCAATCAAGTATGATGACAAACATTTTATATTAAGTCAAAACAATTTTTAAAAAAATAAAATTAAAATATGCATCATCTGAAAATCCTGCGAACCAAAGATTAATCAGCAGAAGTTCAAAATTTACATAGAAAAAGATAAGTTTTTAGGATCTCTGTTGACATCTCATTTGAGCTGCTCGGCAAAACACAAGTGAACCGCTTTGTCGGCAGAAAATGTTTTGTGACTGTGTAAGTGTGATGCAGAAAATCTATCAAAAGTTTCTTTGAGTCTGTTTGTGAGCAAGCAGCAAACACATCTGGTTATGTAACCGTTTGAGGACGCATTCTTTCTAAGGCGAAGGGTCAAAGTGAATATTCAGTTTTCTATCACACCACCTTCATAATAGGACCCAGCCACCGGAGATTTAATTTGCAAGCCAATCCATCTGACTTAAGGTGTTCTGTCATTGGCTAAATAAAAACCACTGAACCATCCCAACCCTATATTGTTTAATCACTGCACCTGATTGGCTAATTTATTTGATTTGTTTATTAGTGGAATGCCCCTTGAGATGTAACATCTCATTTTCAAGAGGGTCCATAAACAAAAAAACAACATTACAAAACAGTTTAACAAATAAGTAAAACAAAAAAACAAAAAACCACAGACACAAACAAACAAACTCGCTCCAGACTTTCACCTTCACACCAGCTACCAATAGGTCATAAAGAGAAAGAAAATAAATTAGAGTATATATACGTATATACAGTAAATATATATATATATATACAAACACATATGCAAATACATATGTAGACAATCAAAATGATAAAATAAAATAAACAGTCAATATAAGGACACTCAAACTAACACAAGTAAGTTTGCTTAATATATACTTGTAAAGAATTCACAAAATAAACATTTTCAATGTAACTATCAAGTTAAAATAAGGTTATGATAAGGTTATGATAAAGAAGAGAGTTTTTCTGTTTACTATGAACAGAAAAAATAGAAAAGACGGAGGTGTGGCATTGTATGTCGATACAAATCTTTCCTGTGAAATTATAAACTCACTGTCCGTCAATAAAGATGAAATTTTAGAATGTATAACAGTCGAAATCAAGGTAGCAAAAGTTGGTAACATAATTGTCAGTTGTTTGTATAGAACACCAGGCTCATGCTTAGAAACATTTAATCAAGAAATAGACAAGTTATATTCTCATGTAAAGAAGAAGCTCATTGTATGTGGTGACCTAAACATTAATCTTTTAAACCCTAATAATGATCTAAAAACATCTGATTTCATAACAACCATGTACAGTAACAAATTATTCCCCTTAATCATCAAACCAACAAGAATCACTGTCCAGACCGCTACCTTGATAGATAATATATTTACCAATTTATTGGACACAAAAATGACAGCCGGAATCTTCATCAATGACATATCTGATCATCTCCCAGTTTTTACCATCTTTCACAACTTTTATCAAAAGAGTTCCGATACCAAAATTGAAGAATTTAAAATGCAAAGAGTCAAAAGTCCTGAAGCAATAACTGATTTAAGGGTAGATCTATTAAATCAGACCTGGAGTGAAGTCTATGCCTCTACTGACCCCAATAAAGCATACGATTCATTCCTAAACAAACTCATCAGTCTATATGACAAACACTGTCCAATAAGGAAACAAAAAATTACAAATCAAATTAAAAGAAATAAACCTTGGATGACCAAAAGTCTAACAAAATCCTGCAAAAAGAAGAGACATTTGTACAACCAGTTCATAAAATACAGAACCAAAGAGTCTGAGATCAAATATAAAACTTACAAAAATATGTTAACAAACATAATAAGAATTAGGAAAAAAAAATATTATCACAACTTATTAGAACGGCATAAAAATTCTACTCAGGGTACCTGGAAAGTCTTAAATAGTATCATCAAAAATGACAAAACTAAAAGATCTCCATACCCTGATTACTTTATTGGTGAAAATGGTGAAATTATAAACAAAGTGGAGGACATTACAAATGCTTTCAACCATTTTTTTGTTAATGTTGGTCCTACTTTGGCCAATGAAATGACTGTTTCCACTCTAACGAACAAAATTGACTCAAAAATCTCCAACCCACATGTAAACTCTTTCTTTCTAAGAAATGTTGAAAGTAATGAAATCTTGGACATTGTGAGCAAATTCAAGAATAAGACATCAACTGATTGTTTGGGACTGGATATGAAGTTGTTGAAAGAAATAATTTTTTGTGTTGTGCAGCCTTTCACTTACATATGTAATCAATCTTTTAACACTGGTATTTTTCCATCTAAAATGAAAACTGCACAGGTGATACCCATCTTTAAAAGCGGAGATCAACATAAATTTACAAACTATAGGCCCATCTCATTATTAACTCAATTTTCAAAAATTTTAGAAAAACTCTATGCAAAACGTCTTGATAACTACCTGGATAAGTTCAATCTTATTAGTGACTTTCAGTTTGGTTTCAGGTCAAATCGGTCAACCTCAATGACAGTCATGGAGTTAGTGGAGGACATATCTACTGCAGTAGATAAAAGTGAATACACAGTTGGAATATTTATAGATCTGAGTAAGGCCTTTGACACCATTGACCACAAATTGCTCTTACAGAAAATGAACGGATATGGTGTCCGAGGTCTTGCTCACGAATGGCTGAAAAGTTATCTCAGTGAAAGAGACCAATATGTGCAAATGCAAAACTTTGAATCCAAAAAACTAACTATTACTCATGGTGTTCCGCAAGGTTCCATTCTGGGACCTAAGTTGTTTATAATGTATATAAATGACATTTCAAAGCAACTTAAAAATATGCACTGCCTTTTATTTGCCGATGACACCAGTCTGTACTTCTCTGGACCTGATCTCAACCTGCTCTTAGACACTGCCCAAAAAGATCTTGAAATACTAAAAAAATGGTGTGATTACAACAAATTATCAATAAACTGGGTCAAAACAAAATATATAGTGTTTGGAAACAGAAAAATAGATGAAAAAACTACAATACAAATTGATAATACTGAAATAGAGAGAGTCACTTTTATAAAATTTTTGGGCATCAATATTGATGAGAAATTAAATTGGAAGGAACATGTAGCTTATCTCAAAACTAAAATATCTAAAACTGTAGGAATACTGTGCAAATTTAAAAACATCTTGGATCAAAACTCTTTACACTTACTATATAACTCTCTTATATTTCCTTATTTGTGTTACTGTCTAGAAATTTGGGGAAACAATTATAAAACAACTCTACAACCCATTTTTCAGTTACAAAAAAAGGTAATCAGAATTCTTAACAATGCAAATTATTCTGCTCCTTCAAACCCTTTGTTCATAAAACTAAATATAATCAAATTACAGGATCTAGTCGACTTCACAACAGCAATAGCAATGTATAAAGTCCATAATAACCAACTTCCAGAATGTATTCAAAACAAGTTTAAAGTTAAGGAAACACAATATGACCTAAGAGGAAAAAATCTGTATCAACAAAATCTGGTCAGAACCAATACAAAAAGTAGATGTGTGTCAATCAGAGGTGTAACTCTATGGAACAGTCTAGAGGAATCTCTAAAAAACTCAACCTCCTTAAAAACATTTAAAATAAAGTATAAAAGTAAAATAATAAATGATTATAAAACACTAGAAATATCAACTTAATTAGTAAGAAAAAATAAAACACAGGGGAAACTTGGTTGGTAAAGATCAGGTCCAGAAAACTTTATTCTTTCTACATTTTTTGGTATATGTGTTCATGTGTGACTGTTATTATTATGTTCAGGACGTACTGTTTTTGTCTTTATTATAATTTAAGTCCAGCCAAATGCTTGTTTTTTAGGTCTTAATATTTTGTAAAATGGGGTTAGGCTTAAAATAAGTTTCTTTTTACTTCTGCCTGAACCCCTTTCAGTCTCTGTTTGTTTGTTTTTTTTGTTGTTTGTTAAACAAGAGAGAGAAAAAAAAAAACTAAAGACATTGACAGGAGGTTTTCAAATATGTGAATAAAGATGACTTAAATAAACTAAATGATGTCATGGATCTTAACAAGGTGGGCCACTTGTTCCAGTCCGAGGGAGCTTTGTGTTGAAATGCTCTACGACCGACTTCTTTGTGAATGTATGGAACTGGAATGGTGAGACAGTGAGTACTCCTAAGTGAGAATGAATAGGCTACTGGAACTAAAAATGGCTTCAGATAATAGGGACAAGAAAAATAATAAAATTTAAAATTGAGGTGAATCCAGTGTAGTTGACTCCTCTGGGAAGGCTGTAATCAGTTAAGTTGATCAAATAAAAAACAATGATGAGTTAGATAAGGACAATTTAAAATAAATCTGCAAAGTGTATTGAAGAGAACATTCAATGGTTTCAGATGTGAGGCATATGTATTTTGATATATTGTATCTGCGTAATCAATAATTGGTAAAACTAACTGGGTAATTATTCTTTTTTTAACATCAAATGTAAAACAATTAGAAGATCGAAAAAGAGGACTTAATGTGGCATATGTTCTTTTAATAATGTGATCAATATGAGGTTTGAAATTAAGATCAGAGTCCAGCCAGAGACCAAGATATTTAACACGGTCAGTATTTAGCATCAGGGAACCATTATTATTGTATTTATTGATATATTGTTGATTATTGTTGATTATTGATTTATTGTTGTACCCACTGAACCGTGCCATACTCCTAATGTTACAGAGTCAGAATAGTGACTGTGAAGAAAAAGCTGACAATTTTTCAATAGAGGTATTTTGGTGCCAACATTTTTTGGTACTTCCTATGTTGCACACGTGACTTGCTATGTCCTGTTTCTGCAGTTTTTGGCTGCAGTCATCATTCAGAAGTCCGGCCTGATACAGATGGCACCTAGCCCTCAAATTTGAACATGGGTTTGGGATTAACTCTGCAATGTTTCCAGGTTTTTGACTTTGTTAGAATTCTCGTTTTCCAGGAGGTTTGCATGGCAAGCAGAAAATTTCCCCTGCTTCCTCCTTCATGACCACACACAGGCCACCATCTCCGTGTCTAACATCTACCTTTTCCTTCCCTTGCAGTTATTAGGGCAACGGTCACCGGCAAGCAGTTAGTGGATTCTGTACCAACCAAAGATGGAGTTCGTCAACGACTAAAATACAATCTGAAACAGATAGAGGTAATATTTTACTTTTTCTGTTTTTAAACCTTGCCTCCATGGAAACGTGATGTTTTGGTTCAACCCAGATGTTCAAAGGTTCCTCAAAGGTGGATGCATTCTTCACAACTCCATCTGGAGGCATGTGTGGCATTGAGGTGTCGACGGATGGCAAGACGGAGTTCCTCTTCACAGGTACGTTTTATTTACTTCCCTGCCCTGCAAAGTTTATCATGAACATGGATAAAAACTGAATGTGAACTTCCTGCAGGCAAGTTTGATGCAGGAAATTTACACATCAAATTGTGCAACTTCCACGAGCCATGGGACAATCTGAGCAATAAACAGAAGAAAGACCTGGCAGGCCGCTTTAAGAAAGCCTGTTAGTGAGAGGTGGGATTTAAAGACAAGTCTGTACAGAAAATACAATTTCAGAAAAAATGTAACTTCCTTTAATGTGAATTTACGATGTGACTGAAATAAAAGTTTTACTTTTTGTACCCTGATCTATCAGTGTCATGGTGTGGGTGCAAAAGGAGGACCCAATTGCAGGACCACAAACAATGTTTATTAAGTAAGGAGTCCAGTAAAGCAAGGCACGATTAGAATGTGACAGTGAATATGACATGTTACAATGTCTCTTGGTCATAATGCAAAATGATTCTTAGTTCAGCAGCCAGAAAGACCTGGCTGGCAGGGATGTTGGATCAACACTGAATGTAAGGCAGACTGCCTCTCAATAGGGAGTTGGTCAATTACCAACAGATGTGCCAAATCAATGAGAAGAAGGAAAGTCCTAGGCTCCCCCTGGTGGTAGGTGATTGAATCATGACAATCATACTGTTTCTTTTTCTCCAAGCCATCATCTCTGTACTGATATGGCAGAATTTTTTTTCCCATTGCTGCAATAATAAGATGATGACTGCTGTCCATGGCCGAGTTGCTGAAGATAAAAGCTAACAAAGTGAAGCCAGAAGGGGGCGCCAGCCTGGCTTGGCTGTGCAGAGAGAACCAACAGAATGAACTTTGAAGGCTTTTACAAAAACTCTGGTGATTTTAGTTTTCATGGAAACATGCTGGCTGAAATGTTTTAATGTAGAAACACACATTTGGAAAAAGAGCAGCTTTAAAAAAATGTGACAGAAAAGAAATGATTTGGAAAGATTTTACGAATATTAATGACTGAAATACAATTAACAGTTCATGATTCATTTACTTTTAGTCCAGCAGAGAAACTTTGAAAATGTTATGAGTCTGGCACTAAAACTCCTCTGGCTTTTCCTGAGTTCTGCATTGCCTTGAATTGACCTCATTAGGATTATTAAATATAAAGTGTCTTCTGTTGTAGTCTAGGAAGATGCGTACATAGGAAGAGAGCGAAGAGAAACATGAACAGTCTAGGACTTAGATAGATAGATTTACTTTATTGATCCCACACTTGGGAAATTTGTGCGTTACAGCAGCAACAAGAAGAAATAGACAGTATATATGCAAGAAGATAAAATAAATAAATAAATAAATAATAATAATAAAATATTAAAATAATAAAATAGAGGGAATAATTTGACAAAACATTGAGGTCAATACAGACTGTAAGTGCAAAGTGGGTAAAAAAAAAAAGTAACACAAGAAGCATGAAGTGACAAACAGTGATCAATTACATGAGTATGAACCAGTTATTTGTTATTCTGTGATTTATTATAACTTTGAATGTTGAATGTTGGGACTGTGACAGGTAAAGGTAGAGAGTTAGTTGACATGATGCAGAGAAGGAAAGTAGACACCCTGTTTGTCCAGGAGACTAGATGGAAAGGCTAGAAGTCTAGGAGTGGGGTTCAAGTAGTTCTATCATGGTGTCGATAGGAAGAGGAACGGTATAGGAGTTATTGTGAAGGAAGAGTTTGTTGGACATGTTCTGGAGGTAAAAAGAAAATAGAAATTGAAGGGGTGATGTTAAACGTTGTTTGTGGGTATGCTCCACAAGTAGGATGTGACAACGAGGAGAAAGAGAACTTGTGGTCATACAATGAAGAGGTGACTCAGAGCATCCCTAGAAGTGAGAGAGTTGTTATTGGAGCAGACTTTAATGGCCAAGTTGGTGCAGGAAACAGAGATGATGAGGAGGTGATGGGTAGGTTTGGTATCCAGAACAGGAATGCAGAAGGACAGATGGTGATCAACTTTGCAAAAAGAATGGAAATGGCTGTAGTGAATACTTTCTTTAAGAAACGACTGGATCACAGGGTGACTTACAAGAGTGGAGGAAGGAGTACACAGGTTGATTACATTTTGTGTAGGCTGTGTAATCTGAAAGAGATCAGTGACTGCAAAGTTGTGGCAGGAGACAGTGTAGCCAAACAGCACAGGACGGTCGTGTGTAAGATGACCATAGCAGTGAGGAAGTTTAAAAAGATGAAGGGGGTGCAGAAGACTAAATGGTGGAAGCTGAAAAAGGAAGAGTGCTGCTTGAACTTTATAAAGGAGTTGAGAAAGGCTCTTGGTGGGCAGGAGAAGCTTCCAGATGACTGGACAACTACAGCTAATGCGATCAGGGAGACAGCCAAGAGAGTACTTGGTATGTCATCTGGAAGGAAGATAGATAGAGAGACTTGGTGGTGGAATGAGGAGGTGCAGGATTGTATCAAAAGAAAGAGGTTGGCTAAGAAGAAGTGGGACACTGAGAAGACTGAAGAGAATAAGCAAGAAAACAGGGAGATACAGTGTAAGGTTAAAGTAGAGGTGGCAAAGGCAAAACAAGTAGCCTATAATGACCTATACGCTAGGCTGAACAGCAAGGAGGGAGAGATGGACCCATACAGGTTGACAAGACAGAGAGACAAAGATAGGAAGAATGTGCAGCAAGTTAGAGGAATGGATGTCTTTTGACAGATACCAGTAATGTGATGGGAAGATGGAAAGAGTACTTTGAAGAGTTGATGAATGAAGAAAATGAAAGACAACTAAGGGTAGAAGATGTTACCATAGTGGACCGGAAAGTGGCTAGGATTAGTAAGGTAGAAATAAAGAGGGCACTGAAGAGGATGAAGAGTGGAAAAGCTCTGGGTCTTGATGATATCCCTGTAGAAGTATGAAAATGCTTAGGTGAGGTGGCAGTAGAGTTTCCGACTGGGCTGTTTAACAGGATCTTAGAAAGTGAGAAGATGCCTGAGGAATGGAGAAGAAGAGTGCTGGTTCCCATTTTTAAGACCAAGGGAGATATACAGTTGTAGTAACTACAGAGGAATAAAACTGATCAGTCAAACGATGAAATTATGGGAAAAAGTTGTCAAAGGTAGGCTAAGGTCTGAAGTACGAATTTGTGAGCAGCATTATGGTTTAATGCCTAAAAAGAGCACTACAGATGCAGTATTTGCCTTGAGGATGCTGATAGAGAAGTACAGAGAAGGCCAGAGGGAGCTGCACTGTGTCTTTGTAGATCTAGAGAAAGCGTATGACAGGGTACTAAAGAGGAAAAGGAACTGAGTTCTATACTTTTTAATAGAAGTTTTATATTAATCAGTAGAAGTAAAGATTATTAGTTGAGTATTAAGATCTGAATATTTTAGTTTCTCATGATGGTGTAACAATGATCCTGTGTCTTGCTATGTTTTTTTGTTGTGTGGAATGCCAGATGTTTTAGGGAGTGTAAAGAGACAGGCCACCAATCTCCCCATCCTCCACGTTTTATCAGATTCTGAGGTTGAGATTACTCTGAACTTTAGTTGAACTGATTAGGGGCAATAAACTGATAAACTGGCTTTGTTCCACCACAACTTATATTTACATAATTACATTAAAACTTTGTATAACATTTTTATACTTATAATACACGATAAAAGTAATCATGTTTAATCTGCTAGATTTTCTGACAGCGCTCTTAAGGCGCTGTAGCTGCGCTAACGCCTGTGTGGGCAAGATATACTTTTTCTGTGTCCAGGTGTACCCTGCTCATGTGAATGGCCGATGAACACAGCAATCACACCCTCCTGCTCATGAATGCTGTCACATCAATCAACTGTTACCCCTGCCTGGAAGAGACATCTAGAGAAGAGAAACTCCATGAAGGACTGCAGCAGTTGGACTGTGGGGCGGGCGGCATTCTGATGACAAACTGATAACAGAATAAAAACCCTGTGTTACCGAGCCTCGATGCCTCTTCAGCTCGGACGGGAGAAGGCACACATCATGTGCACCCTAAAGAGGTTGATAAGGCCCGGACGTCTGTATAATTTAATAAAATAGATATTAACTGTATCCTATTGAATCCTGGTCATCCCTCGATATGAATACGCTGTGTAGGACTAGAAAAGTAAAAAAGAATAAATCCTACAGTACCTAGAGAAGAACTATGGTATTGTATGAGGAAGTCTGGTGTGACAGAGAAGTATGTTAGAGTGGTTCAGGACATGTATGAGGGCTGTAAGACAGTGGTGAGGTGTGCTGTAGGTGAGACAGAGGAGTTCAGTGTGGGGGTGGGACTGCACCAAGGATCTGCTCTGAGCCCTTTGCTGTTTGCTATGGTGATGGACAGGCTGACAGACGAGGTCCGACAGGAATCCCCATGGACAATGATGTTTGCAGATGACATTGTGATCTGTAGTGAGAGGAGGGAAGAGGTGGAGGAAAAGCTGGAGAGGTGGAGGTTTGCACTAGAAAGAAGAGGAGTGAAGATTAGTCAGAGTAAAACAGAGTACATGTGTCTGAATGAGAGGGATCCAAATGGAAAAGTGAGGTTACAGGGAGAAGAGATAAAGAAGGTGGAAGATTTAAAGTATCTACGATCAACAGTCCAGAGCAATGGAGAGTGTGGAAAAGAGGTGAAGAAGCGTGTTCAGGCAGGATGGAATGGGTGGAGGAAAGTATCAGGTGTGATGTGCGACAGAAGAGTTTCAGCTAGAATTAGAATATTTGGAAAAGCAAGAAAATGATTTAAAAAGTGATTTAAATCTAATGGGAAGTGTACAAAACCGTGGTGAGACCGGGCATGCTGTTTGGTCTAGAAACAGTAGCACTGAAGAAAAGACAGGAAGCAGAGATGGAGGTAGCAGAGATGAAGATGCTGAGGATCTCTCTGGGAGTGACCAGGATGGACAGGATTGGAAATGAGTACATCAGGGGAACAGCACATGTTAGAGGTTTTGGGGATAAAGTTCAAGAGGCAAGACTGAGATGGTTTGGGCATGTACGTACAGAGGAGGATGCTGGATTTGGAACCACCAGGAAAGAGGACTAGAGGAAGGTCTAAGAGGCAACTATCTTCAGGAAGACATGAAGATAGTTGGTGTGACCAAAGAGGATACAGCAGATAGGGTTAAATGGAAGAAACTGACTTGCTGTGGCAACCCCTGAAGGGAGGGGGGAGGGTTAGGGTCCTCAGATTCAGCCTCGCTTTTACCTCTTCTCATGGCTCCCTTTACCCTTGCATCAGCAGCCCAGGAGAGTGTCTGTGTACAGCAGTGCTTCTCAATAATTTCCTGTTGCGCCCCCCTTAGGAAGAAGAAAGTATTTCGCGCCCCCCCACTCTCCGCCATGACTATAATTAGTATCATTTGTCTACGAAATTGTTTACGTACGCCTCTGCATAACATTGTATCCTCATTAACATAAAAAAAGAAAAAAGCAACGTAAAACAAAGAACAGCTTTATTAACATATTTTTTAGTGTGTAACAGAAAAGATTTAAAGTGCATCAATTAACTTGAAATAAAAAAAAACGCTGACTACTGTAGTGCAGTGGTCCCCACCACCAGGCCGCGGACCGGTACCGGGCCGTGGGTCATGTGGTACCGGAATCACCAGAATGAAGAAATAACTTCCATTATTTCCATTTGGTTTATTATTTGAGCCTATATTATGAAGGTTTTCTTGATGACAATGTTTTATTTGAAAAGTGACCTGATACAGAGTTACGAAGCAGACTGGACTTTAGAAACACTCTTCAGGTTTCAGGTCAAAATGGGACTGTCTGGTTCCAGCAAAACAAACTCAGAACTCGGATTGATCTAGTTTTACTGTGAGGAGACTGTTTTGTGATCTCTTTTATTTTGAAGGAATGTTTACCTTTACCAAGGCAACCAGATTACGTTCGAGCAGAGAGAATGTTTCCGTGTTATAAAGACGCTGCTAATAAATTTTCTCGTGAAGACAAAAATGATAATTTATTAATCATTTATTTAGAAAAAAACATTTTTTTTCAGTTTAGGTGAAGGACTACCTGGCAGCTGTAGCATGAACAGTCTCTTTTTTTCACTCAGAAACCACAGTTTTTAAACTTTATTAAAAACTGTGGTCACACTCCAAAATAGTTTTAGCCACAATGGAATTTTGAGATACAGCTTGTAGTATTTTTTTATTATTTTTTTCTCTCTTCCCCTTCCATTTCTTTTATTTATATTGTATGCATTGCAGTTTACTTAGTTAAAAAAACCACCATATAAATAATGTTTTGATTTTTGGCAGAAGATGTTTTTCTGCTACATCTTTAGACCGGTCCGTGAAAATATTATCAGACACTAAACCAGTCCGTAGCGCAGGAATAGTTGCTTTATTTAAGTAGTAACGACAAGCACATTACCGCTAATAGTCTTTATTCAAATCCGTCATCCTCTGTTTGGAATCGAACAGCTGCGCAAAATCGAACAGAGCAGGTCTACTTCGCTCCTCGCTGTCAAAGTCACTGTCTGTACTGTGCGGCTCCTCAGAAAGGATAGCAGCTTTTGCGAAAGCTCGGATAACAGTACCAGCAGACACATTAGTCCAAGCATCTACAATCCATTGGCAAACTGTAGCGTAATTCGCCGGGCGCTGACTTCCACCCGTCGTGAAACTGGGGTCTCCTTCGGTCATCCATCACTCCCACACCGCTCGCATCCTTAATTTGAACGGCCAGTTCACGGCCGTTTTTTTCAGGGTTAAAACAGCAATGTTGTGCATACAGCAAATACCATACCTTTTTTATACACAATCCACGCCCACACTTCACTCTTTAACATTCTCATGCCTTTCCTTTCAGGTCCACCTTGCGGGCACCGCATTTTCTTTTCGGTACGCCTTTTCTCACAAGCTCCGCATTTTCTTTTAGGTCTGCCTTTTCTCACACACAAGGTGCACCGCACAAAAAGGCGCACCACTCATTTTGAAGAAAATCTAAGACTTTATATGCGCCTTATAGCTGTGAAATTACGGTAATACTGGAGAAAAGCCAGGGAGTTTTGTTGGATTTAAAGAACTGAAACTCCAGCAAGGCGGATGTTATGACCTGCCAGCTTAGTACCAGTTAGACAGAACTGAAGAAACCACTCGGATGAGAGACCAAACGTCTACTAACCAGAAACCTTTTCATGATGACCTGAATGACTGAGAATCCACACAGACATTAAACCTTTGTCATTTTCTTGAGCAAGTTGGTGCATCTTGTTTTTGAAGGATGTAATAAACATATTATTTAAATGTCTGAATGTCTGTTGATTTAAGTAGAATCACATCACCCCGTTCCTACATCTTGGCTGTATCCTTCAGTTCACCCGGAGCTGAATTGCACAATTGGTGCCTAACTAAATCCTTTTTCGTCCCACTGTTTTTCTTTTCAAACAAGTTTTTGTTTCCTGAAAAAGAATCAAAAGATTCATTACATTTTTAACTGTATTAAAAATGAAGGAATAGATAATCGTTTTTTGGTACACAAAGTTAAAGTGAAAAACAAAACAAAAATGTAGCTCCATTATTTACCAGCATCAATTCCCTTAATAAATTTGAATTAAAATTTAATTCTTGAATACCAAAAAGGAGTTGGGTAGAAGCAATGCTTATTCACCCCAACCCTAAAACATTGTCCTCTTTCATCTTTTCAAGTGAGAGAACTTGCATACTTGGGGGCTGATTAAATACCTTTTCTCTCCATTGTAGTTGGCATCAATAAGAACAGAATGGGGTACCAACCATGACAGGCTAGCATGTGGGCTTCATTGCATAATGCAAGAATGATCCAGATTTACCAACATTTCTTTACTAGCACTGCATCATACATACATCAATAGGCAATTTGTGCAAAAGTGACCAGGATTGATTACGTAATGACTCCTGTTGTGAAAATCATAAACTTTAACCGCTCCAAAGCTAAACAGCACAGAATGTTTAAGAAGCTGCTGGCTGAGCTGTCTGATAAATGTGACATGCTATTGTAGGATGAGATAAGATGGCTTAGTAGAGGAGGGTCTCTGCAGCGTTTTGAGTCACTTTGGGGTTGAGCCAAAAAGTGACTCAGAGGTTATGCCATCCAAGAGAGAAGACTCATCGCCAAATTGGATACATGATCTCATATTTTTAACTGAGAAACTGGACCATTTGAATTGAGAACTGCAATGTAAAGACAAAACTGTTGCTCTCAAGATCAGTGCAGTAAATAAATTTAGAGCTAAGATGGACATTTTCTCTGCACAGCTTGAAATGACAAAAACAATTGCAACTTACTTATGCACACGCAGTGTCAAAACACAGTGTCAAAACACAGCGTCAAAACACAGTGTCTCTACTTTTGCAACTTTGGATGAAGTTGTAACAATGTACTCCCAAGTCATAAACAGATTAGTACAGGAACTTGATGACAGATTTTGTCATTTTGAGAAGCTTAAACCTCGTGTGTCATTTGTTACAAATCCTTTTATGAACGTAGATGTGACATTCGCTGCCGCACAGCTCAGTGATTTGTTCAGTTTGAGTGATACTGATTTAGAGATGAAAATTTTAATGCCGTAAAATTGACATAAACCTTGAAGCCCATCAGTTTTCACCAAACTTTCGGTGCCCTGTTGACAAAGAGAAGTAGAGAGTTATATGCACTGCAGCTATGAAAGTGGCCTGCTTTTTGGTTCAACAAATTTGTGTGAATCAAACTTTTCCAACATGAATTTTGTTAAAAATAAACACAGAACACAACTGACTGATGCAGATTTACAAGATTTATAACAGATTGCTGTGTCAAATTATTCAGCATATTATAATGCACTGGTGAGAAGCATGCAGGGCCTACCACCTTCATAGTAAATGAACTGATGACTCAGAGACATTTTATAATGTTTGAACATCAGAAATATCAGAAGTATTGCACAAAATTTTAAATCTAAAGAAAGAATTTGGTAGCTTGTTCATAAAAATAAGTTTTGTTTCGATTCGCATAACAAATACAAGTAAGTGTCTGATTTAATATTTTGAGTAAATAAATGTTTTATGTTTAAACATGTATTTATGTTTGTTATTATTGCTACAAACATGACTGATTATTGGGGCAACTAATTATATTTTTGTGAGAAATCATTTCACAATCATAATTACTGCTGCTTTAATATCTATTATAATGGTATCCATACAGGTTTGTTCGGATCCGTTGCCATCCACTTATCCAGGCCGGGCATTGGAGGCAACAGCCTTAGACGGTATATCCAGGCCATCTCACCCTGGCTGCATCCTCCAGCTCACCCAGGAAGATCCTGAGACGTTCCCCAGTTAGCTGTAATACATAGTCTCTCCAGTGGGTCAGGGGTCTGGCTCTTGGTCTCCTCCCGGCTTTGAAAGTGAGAATGAGAATTTTGAAGATGATTCTGGGTTCAATGGGAGCCAGTGAAGTTGCTGAAGAACTTGGTTGATGTGATGAAAACAGAGGATTCCAGAGGAGTTTTAGTCTAGACCAGCGGTCGGCAACCTTTGACACCGAAAGAGCCATTTGAACCCGGTTTCCACGGAAAAGAAAACACTGGGAGCCGCACATCTAAAATGAAAAAAAAAAAAAAAACTTCTACTACTTTACCGCAGCATGTTTTCTAATGAAATCCACGTGCTACAGAGAAAATTATATTTTATTCATTTAATGAACACATTTTGAACATTTTGAATTCTTGAAAAATAATAACAATGAATGTCTCTTTCAAATAAATTAAAAAGCTGAATTTAAATTGTGCATGCAGCAAACAAAAGGGAAAAATCCGTGAGCCGTCATCCTTATATCGCCTTGGCCCAAGGCCCTTGGGCTTTCAAAGTATGCAGCGGAGCCTTGACTTGAATATATAAAATAAATTGGGGGAAAAAGCACTGTGTCACTAAACAATGAAAATTAAATATTTGCAAAATATCTGCATAAATATTTATTTTACCTGGTTAATGGGACTTCTGCTCCTGAACCTCTGCGCACAGCTTCTGCAAATCGGGGCTGTACGAAGTCACTTTAATCTTTACGCAGGACTGTAAGCTGTCATCTGTGAGCCGTAAGCGGTGTTTGTTTTTAATGCAGTTCATGGTGGAGAATAGCTGCTCACATACATATGTGGATCCGAAGAGCGACAGGACTCCAAAGGCATATTTCTTCATGTTCGTGTAGGTGTCGGGGATGGCATTCCATGTTTCAAATATGAGTTTGTCCGGTCTCGGGAGGTTCTCAATATCACTCCATTTGTGATTCTGAGCAAGAGTGGCCTTCTGACGGGCAACATCTTCAAGGTCCTCTGTCAAGCGTTTGAATTTGGACACCCAAATGTCTTTGTCAGCTATTTCAGCCAGCTCCAGCTCCAGAGCAGGTTGACTTACACCTGCAAATGCAGTCACGTTTAGCAGGGATGGATCAATGGTCAGGGGAGTGACGGGGAAGGACAATGTGGTTTTTTCCTCTCTGAACTCACGGAATCGTTTACCAAACGACGCTTGCATTGTGGTGATTGTAGACTGCAAATACTCTGAATTGATCACTCCGTGAGCTTGTTTGAACTCCCTTAAAGAGGGGAAGTGAGACAGTGTGCCTCTCTGTAAATCTCTGGCGAAAACTGTCAGTTTGCGCTCAAACCCCAACACCTCCTCCAGCATGTGCAGCGCTGTGCCTCCTCTCCCCTGAAGCGTTGTGTTCAGCGGGTTTAGTTTCGCTGTCATGTCCACCATGAAGTGGAGTTTTTCCAGCCACTCTGGCTGTTCCAGCTCAGGAAAGGTGAGCCCTTTGCTGCTCATGAAAGTTTTCACCTCTCCCAGACATGCAGCAAAACGTTGAAGCACCTCTCCTCTGGACAGCCACCGGACTCTGTTATGCAGCAGGAGATCAGAGTATGCGCTCTCCACCTCATCCAGTAATGAACGGAACTGGCGGTGATTTAAACCTTTTGCCATTATTTCATTGACAATCTGAATAACAACATTCATGACCTCTGTGCATTCTGGAGGAAAACTTTGCGCGCACAATGCCTCTTGGTGCAGGATGCAATGAAAAGTCAGCAGCTTTCTATCCAGTGATTTCTGCAGCAAAGCCACAAAGCCCCTGTGCGCTCCAGTCATACTCGGTGCCCCATCGGTAGCCACCGACACGAGGTGGGTTGTTTTTATTTCTTTGGCTCGTAAACAATCAAGCACAGCCTCACAGATGTCCTCCCCCCGTGTCTGGCATTTTAGTGGTATCAGCTCAACCATTTCTTCCTGTGGTCCAGCAGAATTCACATATCGGAAGAACAGCGCTATTTGTTCAATGTCCGTTTTGTCTTTGGACTCATCACAGGCGATTGAGTATGCTGCTGCTGAATTGATGTCTTTGATTTGCTGTTTTGTGATATTTTCTGCCATTTTTATGGTTCTGTCTTTGACAGTTGTCGCAGAGAGAGGCATCTCTCTGATTTTCTGCACAATTTCGTCTTTGTTTTTAAAGTCCGCAAATAAGTGTTCTGAAATCTTAAGGAATGATTCTTTCATATATTCTCCATCTGTGAACGGTTTCCCATGCCTGCCTATTTCCTGAGCGGCCACAAAGCTTGCATATGTAGTTGTATTTGCAGACTTCACCCACTTCTTGAATTGATTTTTCGTCCGGTCATCCTTCTGCATAAGTTCCGAAACAGCTTTTTTCCTCTCTTCTCCCTCTGGATATTTTTCAGCAAAGGCTCTGTGTGTATTGTTAAAATGTCTTGCGACATTTGACCGTTTATTGTTAGCCAGTTTTTCTCCACAAATTAGGCATACTGGTAGGCCAGTCTCGCCCGAGGTAAATGCAAATGAATCTGCCCAGGCATCATTGAATGTTCTATTTTCTTGAGATATTTTTCTTTTCTTACATTTCTCCATTGGTTTTGCCGGGATTGAAAGTCGCTCAAAATAGACGGCGTTTCAGCGGGTATACCAGCTTCCGCAGTGTGACGTCTATTTTGAGCGACGAAAAAATAATATCAAATAATTTAATTAATATTTTAATATTTCAAGATCACAATAATCTTCAAATTTAGAACTAAAATAATATAAAAACTAACACAAATAAAACACACTTCAATTAAATACAAAAAAATTTTTTTTTAGTAATTTATTTTCCCAAGCGGCTTGGGAAAATAAATTACTAAAAAATTTTTTTAGTAATTTTTTTTTAGATGGGCCAAGCCAATCAGAGCCGCATTATAAGGATGAAAGAGCCGCATGCGGCTCCGGAGCCGCGAGTTGCCGACCGCTGGTCTAGACGAGAGGTGATGAGGCTGTTGACAAGGATGGCAGCGGTGTGGGACGTGAGGGAAGGACGGAGATGATGAAAATAAACAGACTGGGTGATGGAATCAAGGATGACACCCAGGCTCATGACTTGAGGGGAAGTAAAAGAGAGAAACTATTGAATTTGGATAATGTGGATCTGGAGCCGATGAGAAGAACCTCAGTTTGATCAGAATTTAGATTGAGGAGGTTGGAGGTGACCCAGTTTTTTTTATTTCAGAAAGACAGCAGGTAAAGGAGGAGGGAGGAAACGTGGAGGAATCATCATAATCAACTTTATTTTAGAGTCAAGGTACAATTTAGAAAGACTAACAAGGTTGTGGGGGTGATGCAGCCTGACCCAGCTGAATCAAGGTGAGAGGGAGAATACACCCTGAACAAGTCACCAGTCTATGGCGGGGCCACACACACACACACACACACACACACACACACACACACACACACACACACACACACACACACACACACACACACACACACACACACACACACACACACACACACACACACACATTCCTAGGAGCAATCTCCTAGGTTTTTGAAGGGTGGGGAGACACCAGAAAATACCCACACATACTGTACATGGGGAGAACATGCAATATTGCAAACTCCACACAGAAAGCCCAGTGTTTCAAGCCTCACCCACAGAACTAGAACACCTGACCATCTTGCTGTGGAGCCCAGACAGAAATAATAGGTAAATAATAACTATAATTGTAATTCTAAGCCCTTTTGAAAAATTTTAAGGGCACAAAAGTGAAAGACAAAATGTAAACACAATAAAAGCAGATAGAAATATTATAGCAGGTGTGAATTTAAACGGGGGGTGTTCTGGATGTCAGGTGGGAGTGAGTTCCATAGATGGTGCTAACATGGGCATACCAGGAACCATGAGATGGCTGGATGAGGAAGACCTAAAGAAGTGAGGTGACAACATGAAGGCCTTGATTATGAGTGTAAGAATTTTGAATATAGTTCTGAACTCGGGAGCCAGTGGAGTTGCTGAAGGACCGGGGTCACGTGATGGAAGGATGGAGATCTGGAGAAATTCTGTATGTCTTGAAGTTTCTTAATTTAAAAAAAAATAAAAATAAAATAAAAACCAGATCATTATTACTTTTTTTGAGGTTTTTTATCTTAAATATTTCTTTGTGAGAAAAAAAAAACTGCAGAGTTTCTGGAAAAAAAGAAATCCGCCTCCGCTTTCTCTCTGACACTCCCTGCTCAGCAGCTCTTTAAATATTCATCAAACAGAAAAGATAGATTCTCTGATCCAGGGTTTACTATGAGCAAGGTGAGTGTTTTTAGAAATAATGTTGGATCTAAAAGTCATTTTTGATTTTACATTAAAACTATAAAATGTGAAGCTGATGTTGAAGCGAATGTTGGAAAATCTTCTCCTTTCGGCATTTCCCTTCAGGGGTCACCACAGGTAAGTTAGTTTCTTCCATTTAACCCTATCTGCTGGATCCTCTTCGGTCACACCAACTATCTTCATGTCTTCCTTCACTGTATCCATGAGCCTCCTCTTTGGTCTTTCTCTAGCCCTCTTTCCTGGTGAATCCAAACCCAGCATCCTTCTGCCGATGTAGTCGCTCTCTCTTCTCTGCACATGTCCAAACCATCTCAGTCTGGCCTCTTGGATTTTATCTCCAAAACCTCTAACATGTGCTGTTCCCCTGATATACTAATTTCTAATCCTGTACATTCTGGTCCCTCCCAAAGACATCCTCAGCATCTTCATCTCTGCTACCTCCATCTCTGCTTCCTGTCTTTTTCTCAGTGCCACTGTGTCTAGACCGAACAGCATGGCAGGTCTCACCACGATTTTGTACACTTTCCCTTTCATTTTAACTGAAACTCTTCTGTCACACATCACACCTGATACTTTTTTCACCCGTTCCAGCCTTCCAGCACACTCTTCTTCACCTCTTTTCCACACTCTCCATTGTTCTGGACTGTTGATCCTAAGTACTTAAAATCTTCCACTTTCTTTATCTCTTCTCCCCGTAACCTCACTTTTCCATTTGGATCCCTCTCAATCACACACATGTACTCCGTCTTACTCTGACTAATCTTCAATCCTCTTCTTTCTAGTGCAAACCTCCACTTCTTCAGCTTTTCCTCCACCTCTTCCCTCCTCTCACTACAGATCACAATGTTATCTGCAAACATCATTGTCCATGGAGATTCCTGTCTAACCTAGTCTGTCAGCCTGTCCATCACCATAGCAAACAACAAAGGACTCATAGCAGATCCCTGGGGCCCGTTTCAAGAAGAAGGTTTTGTTGAAACTCAAGGTTTGTTAACCCCAGAATGAGGAAAACTCAGACTTTTTGGTTTCAGTAAGGGAGGTAACTTAAACCAGTAAAAGCTGGGTTTGTTAAGCCCGTTTCAAGAAGAGAGGTAATCAAAACTCAGAGTCGGTTACTGGGCAACTGACTCAGCAAATAAACCTGGTCGGGAGCAGGTTTAGTTGGGGAAACCGAGAGTTTTTCTCGGTTTCTGCTCCTTTTTAAAGTGAACAGGATTTAAATAGGCCTACCTCATTCAATCTGTTTGTGCATTGATAGATTTCACCTGTTTCCTTTACGCACAGACCAAAATGGCATGTCCGTTCTTAGGAAATCTTTTTGATGAGGAAGCCGTATTAATTCGTAGAGAATTAAATTTATACTGAGATAAAATTTTGAGGCCGCGACTTAATCATGCATCATATCCCTATGTGTTTTTATTTTAGCAGTACCGTTTCTTTTGGACTCCATAACATACATCAATAATCTTACCCATCCATATATCAAACACATCACCCAGCGCGGCTCTTCTATCGTGTGTTGCGTTACATTTTTTTTTCTTTATGAAGTTGGAGATGCTGAGCACGTTTGTGCGGCCACAGTTTGCAGCAGCTGCACTGCTAGACTTAATTATTTAATGTGTGAATTTTTTGAAAAGTCAGGTGGTCTACCTGTGACCTATGACATCATCATGTCTTACCTGTTTGAATTATGGTTTTATATATTTCATTTTTAGCTGCTGTCATGTTCTTTTAATGCTGACAGGATTATTTATAGAACTACATCAGTGTTGGTAAAGTTTAAAAACACATTTAGATTTATGTATTTATTGTTCTCCATAAAACGTATTTTATAATAGGATCATCATTACTGTAAAAATCCCACCTCATCCACAATGAGAAGTTTAAAAAGTACTTTTAATTCATACTAATATTGAGCTTAATTACTGAAGTAATTCCTTAAACGATTAAACAATTAAGAATGATTTCCTATTTTACTGGAATATGACAACAATAATAAAAAAAAAAAAAACTTAGTATACTTTTTTCATCCCTCAATGGGAAAATTTGTGTACTGCATTACACCGCAGCAAGCTGTCATGAGCTCAGTGGGATTCGATCCCGTGAACTCCCGGTCCAAGGGTGAACGTTCTACCACGCCCCTGAGTCTGACCCTTATTCAGTAATTAGTTACACCGAACACTATGATTAAATGTAAACTTGTGTATTTATTCCGGGAGCTATTTCCATCCAGGCCTTTTCTCTCTGCTCCAAAGACATTTTTTTTTAAAATAAAAATGTGCTTGTACTTGCTATATGTGTTCAATAGGACATCCAGCTCTGTCTGTTAGAAATATGCAGACTTCTTTGTTTGCTCCTGTTTCCATGGTGACTCCTAATGTCTGCACTCCATTGATCGGGGCTTTTTATTCTCAAGGTGTATTTTCTAAACTCTGAGTCAATCAACTTGAAGTTGGTTAAACCAGCTGTTTTCAGCTGATCTGAAACCGAAAACTCAGGGTTTTCAATCTCAGAGTTGATCAACTCAAGGTTTAGATTTAAATTCAAAGTTTCATGAACTTCCTTCTTGAAACCGGCCCCTGCTCCAGTCCAAACCCACCCTGAACTCCTCTGTCACACCTACAGCACACCTCACCACTCTCTTACAGCCCTCATTTATGTCCTGCACTGCTTTAACATACTTCTCTGTCACACCAGACTTCCTCATACAATACCATAGTTCTTTTCTGAGTACCCTGTCATATGCTTTTTCTAGATCTACAGACACAATGCAGCTCCCTCTGACCTTCCCTGTACTTGAAAATGATAATGTTCCTGCAAAAATTACTTATTTTAAAGAAAAACTATTTCTGTTCAATCATTATGAATAAAACCCTCTGATTTTGAGTTTGTTTTAAAATGTTTTTGATAAAATTTTATAAAAGTGTTTTCATCTTAACTTTGTTGTTTATTTTCTATATGGGCAAAAACCAAAAGGTATTTAAATTGCTTAAAAAAAAGAATAGTTTTTCTTTTTGTTTAAAATAGTATTACATTTTTCCTGAAGTCAGTTTTTAATTATTTTATCTACAAATAATGTAATTATTTGTTATTAGCTTATGAAGAATGTAATTATTTGACAGTAGAACAGTTTTATAAAACAATAGAAAAGGTAACAGATAATGCATTTTCCATCATTCATCTTAATAGTCAAAGTTTGAAATCTAAGTTAGACCAAATCAAAGAATTTATTTGTGACCTTAAACGTGCCTTTAAAATCATTACTGTTACAGAAAGTTGGTTAAAAGACACAGATATTAATAATGTACAAATTGATGGTTATGACATGTTTTATGTAAACAGAACTAAAAAAGGGGAGGAGGTGTTGCCCTCTAGGTTGACAAACATTTAAAATGTAAAGTTGTTGAAGAGAAAACAGTAACCGGAAGTGACGTGATGGAAATGCTTACCATAGAAATCATAAATGACAAGGGTAAAAATATATTGATATGCTGTGTGTATAGACCTCCTGGTGCTGATGTTGACTTGTTTACGGATAAAATCCTTGAAATGTTTGAGAATGTAAACAAATCAGTCATTCTGTGTGGTGATTTGATTTTTTTTTTTTTTATTATTTATCTTGAACAAGGTAGCATGTTTTCAAATCAACATAAACATTTTTTTGTACAGCAACTCAATAGAAATAATAAGAAGGTATAACAAGTGCACAAATCAAAGTTTCTAGTGTCCAAGAAGGAGTGGGGGGAAGAAAACGTATTTAACCCCACCCCCAGTGCTCATATGATACATATTTACAATAAATGATTCATTTTATATTGTTTCAACCTTAAGACGATTACTGTAAATGGAAGGATACGGACCCGGTTACCAACACCAACACAATAGGAAGCAACAGCAAGAGAAAAGCAAGTTCTACAGTAAGGAAAAAAAACAAAACAAAAAAAAAACAAAAGAAAAACACACAAAAAAAACACTCCAACAGAAGACAGTGATATAATTACATTAGACATTCCATATACTGTGACCAAATCATATGTTTGTAGTTTAGTTTGAACGTATTTACATTTTGATATTGCTTGGAGGATTTTTCGAGACTATTCCAGAGTTTTACACCACGTACAGACATGCAAAAGCTTTTTTTAGTGGTTCTCACTTTGGGCTGTTTAAAGTCTCCTATTACTCTCAGGTTATGTGATTTTTCATTCAAATTAAATAGACTTTGTAAATTTTTTGGCAGTAGTTTGTGGTATGCTTTAAACATTGTGATTGCTGAATAGTACTGAGAAAGGTCTTTAAATTTTAAGAGTTTAGAATGTGCAAAGAGGTTGTGAGTATGATCCAAAAAACCAACTTTATGTATAATTCGTAGTGCTCTTTTCTGTAAGACAGTTAAGGGTGATAGTGTCGTCTGATAGGTATTTCCCCATACTTCAACACCATAAGTGAGATATGGAAGAACCATCGAGCAGTACAATGTGCGCAAGGAGTTGAAATCAAGGTGATGTTTAATTTTATTTATTATAGAGAGACTTTTGGATATTTTTGCTTTTACATGTCTGACGTGGGGTTTCCAGGACAGTTTATTGTCTATGATGATTCCCAAAAATTTTGCTTCGTCTACAGTCTTAATTTGTACATTTTCAATTACAATTGGTTGTTTGGAGCTTGTTTTTGTGTTTCCAAAGAACATGACTTTAGTTTTGTTCAGATTAAGAGATAATTTATTGATATCCATCCATTTTTTTTATTTTGCTGAGCTCCTTATTGACTGTACTGATAAGTTCATTGTAATTATGACTGCTATAGAATATAGATGTATCATCTGCAAACAGTATGAGTTTTAGCGACTGTGATACCATAAGAATATCGTTTATGTAGATATTAAAAAGTTTTGGTCCCAATATGGAGCCTTGGGGAACATCACAAGAAATACTCAGAGTCTCAGATGAAGTAGACCCAATTTGCACATATTGCGTTCTTTCCGTTAAATAGCTTTGTATCCATTCCCCAGCGATTCCCCTTATCCCGTGTTCTTGTAATTTTTTAAGTAATATTGCATGATTGATTGTATCAAAAGCTTTCTTTAAATCTATAAAAATTCCAATTGCATATTTTTTACAATCTATCGCACTTGTTATTTCCTCAGTTGCGTCGAGTATAGCCATTGAGGTAATTCTTTTTGTCGTAAATCCATGTTGACCTTCATTGATAATGTGATGTTTATGTATAAAGTTTTCCAGGCGTGTATTGAACAGTTTTTCCAGTATTTTTGTGAATTGAGGTAACAGAGAAATCGGTCTGTAGTTGGTAAAATTATGTTTATCTTCACTTTTGAAGATAGGAATTATTTTTGCCATTTTCATTTTTTTTGGAAACTGTCTAGATTGAAATGATAAGTTACAAATGTGTGTGAAAGGTTTGACAATGTTATTGATGACGTGTTTGACTAATCTCATACTGATGTCATGACAGTCTCTTTATGATTTACTTTTACACCTGTTAACAGTATCTATTACTTCTTTTTCAGTTGTTGGAGAGAGAAACATGGTAGATGGATTTCTTTCAATATCATTTTTACAGTGCACGGTGTCAATTTAGTTAATTTTTGAAGCCAACTCAGGACCAATATTTACAAAATATTTATTAAAACAATTTGCCACATCTATTCTGCTTCTGACTTTGTGATTTTCTGTACTGAAGTACTCTGGATATTCTGACTTCTTATTTTTTTGTTTAAGTAAAGCATTCAACACATTCCACATTTTTTTCATGTTCTTTTGGTTCTCATACAACAGTCTTCGATAATATAATTGCTTGCTTGTTCTAATTATGTCTATTAGTTTATTTTTGTATTTTTTATATCTTTGCTCTGTTGCTTTGGTTTTTGTTTTTATGAATATTTTATACAAGTTATTTTTCTTTTTGCAAGCATTTATGATCCCTTTTGTCAGCCACGGCTTGTTTTCACATCTATAGTTTACTTTTATTTTCTTTAAGAAACAGTGATTGTTATAATGAGTCAGAAATAAATTTAAGAAATTATTGTAAGCTTTGTCAACATCTGTCTCTTCATAAATTCCAGTCCAATCCTGTTGACTTAAGCTGTTGTTGAGAGAGTTGATAGTTTCTTCAGTTAGTATTCGTTTTAGAAAGGGTTCAGTAGATTTAGGTTGTTTTTTAAAATCAGATTCTGAGACAGTGAAGATGGGTAAATGATCTGTAATGTCAGCGATAAAGAGTCCACTTGTAATCTGACTTTCCATGTTATTAATGAAGATGTTATCTATTATTGTGGCACTATGTGATGTTATTCTACTAGGTTTGGTTATTCTTGGATAAAGTGACATAGAATGCATTGTGTTTATGAAGTCATCAATAACTTTTCTGCTTGGTTGTGTTTAACAAGTCAAGGTCGTAATCACCACAAATGTACAAGGTTTTCTGAGTCACACCAGAGTAAAGTTTCTCCATCCATTCAATAAAATTCTCAACACTTGAACTTGGTGAATGATACACAACACTTACTATGATATTTTTAGTCTTTTTTCTTTGGATTTCTATTGTTAAACTTTCCATAACATCATTTATAGCAACAGTCATATTTGATAATAAAACATGTTCTAATGAAGTGTGGACATACAGAGCAACCCCTCCTCCAGTTTTCTTTTCTCTATTCTTTGTTATCATTATATAATTTTCCATATCATAATAGCTGTGAGTGTTTTCATTGAACCATGTTTCTGTTATTGCAATGATACTGAACGGATGAGTGAATTCTTTAAGAAAATCACAAATGGAAGTGAAATTAGCTTGCATACTTCTGTTATTAAAGTGTTTAATTGATAGTTTTCCTTCTAGATTAATATTACTTTCAAACAGTTTGTGTTCATAGTATTTGCAGTTTATAGGAGAACTTATGAAGAAATTTGCATCTGGGTCTATTTCTGCGGTTGGATCCAGTGTGTCTGTGTCTTCTACTGTGAAGGTGTCCAGTTCTTTTTGGTTCTGTTGTAGTAGTTCTTGGAGTTTTTTCATACTGCTGTCTTGAAATGAGATTTTTCTATGTAGGTTATGCATGAGGTGTTCGTTGAGTTAGGTTACCTGGTGTTGGAATCGTTCCAGTTCCTCTATGTTTCTCACCAGTAACACGCTTGCTTCCTCTGGGCTGCCGTTGAGTTTGATGAAAACCTTACAGCTCTGGATCCAAGTGTGCTGGATTTTCTGCTCCTTTTTTAGCATTCGAGCTTTTTTGGCAATTTCTGATTTTTTCTTTGTTAAATGTTCAGTAGATATTTGATCCTTTCAATTTTCGACCTTGCTTTAGGAGTTCCGTTTTGTTTTTTCGGTTGATGAAACGCATGATGACGGCAGGTGGTCTTCCTCGTCCAGTCGGCAGTGGGTGACAGGCCTCGATGTCTTCCAGGTTGAGTTCTATCCCCTTGTCTCGGAGATGAGCTGCTACTTGTAGTTCCACCGAGCGTGCGTCCTCCTCACTGTGCTCTTCGCCTCTGCGCGCGCGTACGTTCGCGGCTTGATTTTAATGCCGGTGGCGATCACATCGTTCATCCGTGTATACTGCTCCAGATCATCCACACGTCTCTCCAACTCCACGATACGTTTCTCCTTGGCAGCGTTTTGTATACGTAAGGCTTTAACCTCCTCCATCAAGTCTAATATTTTGTCTTGTTGCGTCTTGATCGTTGTGACGGTAGTAGCGAGGGAATGAATAGCGGCCTTAAGGACTTCCAATTCCTCTACTCCTGGATTCTTTTTCGGTCCCATGCTGTTTCTTTAAATAAAACTCGTTCTGTCAGAAAAACGATCTTTATATCAAGTCTCCATTTCAGAGAGAAAACAAAAGCTCCTCATCGGACTTTTCTTTAATTTACTTCCTGATACAATCAATATAGATCTTGGAAACACAGTCGTACCAAATGAGTTTAAAAATTACATGGAAAGTGTTGGTTTAAGTGCTATGATTAACAAACCAACCAGGATCACAACTCACAGTGCTACAATTATTGATAATGTATATACAAATCTACACAGGGAAATTATTTGTGGTATCCTTTTGAGAGACGTGAGTGATCACCTCCCTGTGTTTATAATTTATGAAAAATTGTGATACGACAAGGTCCAAGAGGAAATTTATATAAGGGATAGATCCAAAAAGGCTTTAGAAGCTTTTAGAGAAGACCTTAAAAAACAAAACTGGAATCATGTATATACTGATAACATAAATGACGCATATAATGGATTTATGGTGACATTTAATGATCTATATGACAAAAATTGCAAAAAAAGAAAAATCTGTGTTAATGGTAAAAAGATCATTCATAAGCCATGGATGACAAACGGGTTGAAAAATGTGTGTAAGAAAAAAAAATCACCTTTATAGAATGTTTCTCAAATTAAGAACTAAAGATGCTGAAGTAAGGTATAAACAATAAAAAATAAACTATTATCAATAATGAGAAGGCAAAGAAAGGATTATTATACCAAATTATTAGACAAAAACAAAAATAATGCCAAAGATACATGGGGTGTGGTAAACACCATCTTACAAAAAGATAATGTAAATGCTAATGTTCCAAATTACATCACAAAGAATAACTTTGATATTTTTGGAAAAGAAGATATTGTAAGTGAATTTAATTGTTACTTTGTGAACATTGGCCCGGCGCTGGCACAAGATATCCCAACGGAGCACGCTGATGGTCGAACGATAGTTGAAAATGTAAATACTATTTTTCTTCATAATGTGCAAGCAAGCGAAATTATGAAAATTGTCAAGAAATGTGCAAATAAAAAATCAAATGACTATGCAGATGTGAACGTGATACTGATAAAGAAAATTATAGACGTTATTATTGAACCATTTACTTATTTATGTAATCTTTCTTTTTGCACAGGAGTCTTTCCTGAACATGTGAAAGTAGCAAAAGTTATTCCACTTTTTAAAAAAGGAAATAAAAATGACTTATCTAATTATAGACCTATATCACTGCTTTCACAATTCTCTAAAAATTTGAAAAACTTTTTGTGAATAGATTAAATAAGTTTATTTATAAGTATAGCATTTTAAGTCACAGCCAATATGGATTTCGCTCAAATCATTCAACTGCTACAGCGTTACTGGAACTGACCGAAAAAATTACCAACGTCATGGACAAAAAACATTTTCTTGTCAGTATCTTTGTAGATCTTCGAAAAGCATTTGATACCTCAAATCATAAAATTCTATTGCAAAAATTATATAAATATGGCATAAGAGGTGTGGCACATCAATGGGTCACAAATTACTCAACAGACCGTTATCAATTTGTAGAAATCAATAGCACAAAATCTAAATATTGTAAAATTACATGTGGAGTTCCCGAAAGTTCGGTCCTTGGCCCAATACTCTTTCTTCTTTATATTGAAGATATTATGTCTGTTTCCAACCTACTAATATGCATCCTGTTTGCAGACGACACCACTTTATTTTACTCTGGGAAAAATATAAGCCAGGTTTTAAAAACTGTAGAAACTGAGTTTAAAAAAATATTAAAATGGTTCAATGCCAATAAATTATCTACTTGTATAAAAAAAAACTAAGTTTATGGTTTTCGGCTGTAAAAACAAAAATATAAATCCAAGACTGTTCACACAAGGATTAGAAATCGAAAGAACACAAAAAATAATTTTTTTAGGTGTTCTGATTGATGAACAGTTAACATGGAAACATCATATAGAAAAAAAAGTAAGAAATAAAGTATCACAAACCATTGCTGTTCTACACAAGGTGAAAGACTCTCTGAACAAAGACGCTATGTTTTTTTGGCTCCATAGCCAAAATAAACAATAGCGGAGATAATGGGCAACCCTGCCGAGTGAATCTTTCCAATGTGATTTTTTTCCAATAGGTTATTATTTGTCATTATGAGAGCTGTGGGGCTTGTGTATAATAATTTGATCCAGTTTAAAAAAATTTCTCCAAGTCCATATCTTGGTAGTACGTTGAATAAGTGGGGCCACTCTATTCTATCAAATGCTTGTCTTGCATCGAGAGATAATAGTGCTGTGTACTTAGCATTATTCTTGTAATGTATTATGTTTAAGACTTTGTGGATTTTGTGAAATCCCTGGCGATTTTGTACAAACCCATTTTGATCGTTATGGACTAGGTGTGGAATATGAGGGTCTAATCTTTTGGCGAGAACTTTACAAAGAATTTTGGTGTCTACCCCATGAGGCTAATTGGTCTATATGAAGAGCAGTCTGTTTTGTTTTTATTGGGCTTTAAAATTAACATTAGGTTAGCTACAAAGACTGAATCTTCTTTTGCAACGTGGCTAGCTCGCCGTTAGCATTGATCACGCCATCAGCAGTCTGTGCGGTTAATTACGGAGGATTTTTAGACTTGTGTTTCTTATGCATCACATCTGCAATTGTTGTTTGTTTAGCCATCTTTTCTGGTTGTAGTAACGTGAGTATAGTATAGGATTTAATATAGTTTTAGTGGAGTTTTGAGGAGCTCCCAGCTCAAGCTGCCAACTTGGTCAAGGCTCTGCCCAGTCTCATTGTGGACATCTTTAGTTATTTAATAGATTCATATTTTTGTTATCATTGACCTGCGTCTTGATCTCTCTGCTCCCAATCTATAAGAAAAACTTGACCTTGTGAGTACAAAACGTATTTTAGAAATCAAAATACAAAAACATTTATTTTAATTGAAAAATATTAAAAGGTTTGGGTTTTCAATTTAAAAATAGATGGTTTTAACATTCTTTGAGGTTTTTGATCTAAAATATTTTTTCTTGTAATAAAAACTGCAGAGTTTTTGAAGAAAATAAATCATCATCCTCCTTCTCTCTGTGACACTCCCTGCTAAACAGCTATTTAAAGGTTCATCAATAAGAAAAGATTTATTCCCTGAACCAGGGTTCACTGTGAGCAAGGTGAGTATTTTTAAGCATAAAGTTGGATCTAAAAATTATTTTCAATTTTATATTAAAACTATAAAATATGAAGCAGACGTTACAGCAAACATTGAAGATGTCCCTGTAATAAATTAGTTTTTCTTTTCCTCCACAGATGGCATCAAGACTTCTCGTGTTGTTCCTTCTCTCCTATGTATGCAGCATTATGGTTGTTTTTAAAGTGTGATTGAAATTAGTTCATGTTTTTATTTATGACTAATAAAGACGACAACAAACAATGACTGACATTAAGCAACAACAGTGTTAGAATTTGAAAGCTACTTTCTAAACTCTTGACTTTTGTATTCACAGGGAATTGTGCTGGATAATGGACATCACCACAGTTCGTATCACTGACTCTTTACACACTCCAGTTTAAAGAGATTGATTAATTTCAAATACAAACATTTCACTGTTCAATGGAAATTTTTGAAAAGAAAAACATTTTTGTCTACCATGAGACTTCAGGATAGTTGCTGAAATCTCTATAAGTGTCCTTTTCCTTTGTTTCAGAACGATGTGAACCTGATTGGAGTGAGTTTGACCAGCGCTGTTACATTTACCTCCATTCTATGTGGTCATTTGCGATTGCAGAGGTAATTGTCAGTCAGTCTGTCTGTCTGTCTGTCTCAGTAGAAGGATCCAAACTTTCTGTACATTACAACTCAAGACAAAGACACACTAAGAATTTAACCTTCAAGTCAGTGGATTGTAGAATTTTACATTGAGGCTAAAAACATTACATTCCAGGAAACAATGCATCCTGATGTGTGTAGCTCTACTGGCTGTGCTCACCCTAGCGTTGAAAAACCATTAGCCACTGTGGCTAATCCAGCTTCATTTTTATTAGTCACATTAAATTTTCTTTAGCTACAAATTCTGTCATAACGTGATAGTTTGTGCTTAACAGCAAATGTACATAAGCTTTTAGCTTTGTTCTTAACGAATCTGGTGTGATTAATTGCAGAATAGAATAGAATGTACTTGATCTATCTCTGAAGAGAAATTTGAGTGCTGTAGTGTATTCAAAGGGCCCTAACCTAACCCTACCTATCCGTGAGTGTCTTTTTTTTTTTTTGATTTGTCAGTTTATCTAAATTGTTAAAAAAAAAAAAAAAAAAATAGGAGCCTGTGTTTTAAATTGTCGAGCATAAAAAAAGTTTTAATTCAAAACTTTTTGAATTAAAAAAGTTTTAATTCAAGGGCCCTTAGGGCCCTATCCACCGGCGTCTCATTCAAGTTGCACGGTGTCCAACCATGGAAACCGCATAAATATGTGTAAATTAGTGTTGTCAGTCAATTAAAAAAATCTATTGAATTATTTACAGGATTTTGTAATTAGTTCATTGAATTAATTGCATTTTAATGTATATCTGCTGAAGGTCTCCTGATAAAGAATTTGAATTCTAGAATATTAAAAAAACTATGCTGTATTACTAAACAATTGAATACAGTAAGAAGAGAATATTTTAAATCCAATTTATGATTGGTGAACTGTGCCTCATGAGGCCAGGTGCATTATTTAAAAAAGCAAACAAGGGTTAAGGTTTTTTAGGGTTCGTTCTTATCTTCAACAACAGAAATTGGCCTGCAAGCCGAAGCAACTCACTTTGCGATAGTATTTGTCAATTCTTTTGTTGTGGATTTGCTCATTTGCTTGCCAAATTCAGCTAGCTTGGTTTGGCGGAACGAGCTCCCGGTAGCCACACTCGCAACAGAGGAACTTACCTGAACAGGTTTTGGGTTTAGATGGTATGTCAGGCTGGAGTTGCTCAGCTGGTAGGAGAACTCCTTTTTGCTACAAATTACTACATTGTTATTTGTTGTCCCGTCTCTATTATTTTTGTACAAAAACTTGCCGTTCAGTGGGCCGACTTAGGATCAAATCCAGGATTTTCTAAAGGGTGGGAAGGTGAGGAGGCATCCCCCCCTCACCCTCAAATCCCCCAGAACATTTTGAAAAATAAGTTTTTTTTTTTTTTTTTTGCATTTTGGTGCATATTTTGCTCAAAGTTTATAATGATTAAAGTAGTAAGAACAATTATTTTTTTTTTGAGGACCAAAGGGGGTAGGGGGATTCCCCCGCCCCTGCTCTTATTGTCAAAGTGTGCGCAGGGAGTATTAACACTATGGTGTAGAGATAATAGTTAAAACAATGTTAGAAAAGCAACAACTCCTTGTAGTTCCTCATTCATCCAGGAGTGATCCATAGTAGAAAAGGTTTCAAAAAAGTCTTCTGGACAGTTTAATTCTTGATCGAGACGTTTCGACTTCCATCCGGAAATCATTTTCAATCTGAATGAAATGGACTGAAAACTGGATCTATTTATACTAACCTGAGTAAAAGGTAAAAAAATAGTAAGGAGGGCTCAACCAATGAGCCTGTGTTACCTATGATGGCCGTGAATGGCTCCTATTGTAGCCACAGACCAGTAAACAAACCCTATTATAAAAATGCTAAAAGCCTAGTGAATGGAAATTCCTGCTAACAAGAGATGTCAATCTGGGTCACGAGGTGTCCTATTTAGTCCATGGCTTCAAAAGGCTGCTGTAAATCCCGGGCAGAATGTATCTAACGCCTCCACTCCGATGATTCTCTTTCATCACAAAGATGGCTTCCTTCACACCTCTTTCAAACCATCCTTTCTCTCTACTTAGAATCTTCACCTCACTGTCCTCAAAAGTGTGTTTGGTGGATTTAAGATGCAGATGTACAGCAGACTGTGGACCACTTGAGGCTTCTCTTCTGTGTTGGTAAAGTCTTTTGTGGAGTGGCTGTTTTATTTCCCCAATGTAGGGTTCTTTGCAGCTCCCTTCACTGCACCGGATCGGATAAACTACATTGCTCTGTTTTTCTGTAGGCATCTTGTCTTTAGGATGTACTAGTTTCTGACGTAATGTGTTGACCGGTTTAAAGAAAACCGGGATGTCATGTTGTCTGAAGATTCTCTGTACCTTCTCGGACAGTCCTGACACGTAGGGAATAGAGACTCCATTTTTCCTCTTCTCAGTTTCTGTTTCCCTCTTCTCACATTTCTTGGACGTTCTCACCCTATTCAGGGCCCATTTGGGGTATCCACAGACCAAGAGGGCTTTTTGGACATGCTGTGTCTCCTTCTTCTTAGCCTCTGTGCTCGTGGGTACCTCCCCAGTCCTGTGTTGTAAAGTTCTGATGGCGCTCAGTTTGTGTTGCAATGGATGATTAGAGTATTGGTCTGTGTGAGTGGGTTTCCTGTATACTTCCAGTTGCAAATTCCTGTCCTCTCCTAAGATCACAGCGCAGTCTAAAAGGGCCAACCGGTTGTCCTTGGAGTCTTCACGTGTAAACTTGATGTTAGGATCCACAACGTTGATGTGTGAAGTGAATGCTTCCAGATCCTGCTTGTTTATCTTCACAAAAGTGTCATCAACATATCGGAACCAGTGACTGGGCAGATTTCCTGGGAATGTGCTCAGGGCTTGCTTCTCGACCTCCTCCATGTAAAGATTAGCCACAATAGGAGACACTGGAGAGCCCATCGCACAGCTGTGGATTTGTCTGTAGAAACCATCACGAAACTGAAAGTAAGTGGAGTTGAGACAAATGTCCAACAGGTTGCAGATGTGTTCCGGAGTAAGTTTGGTCCTTTCTTGCAGTGTGGTGTCCTCTTGTAGTCTTTGTCTGACTGCTGCTACAGCTTCTTTTGTAGGGATGCAGGTGAAAAGTGATACGTCATAAAAAACAATGATGTCATCTTTGTCCAGATGCAGATGTTTCACTTTCTCTACAAAATCTTGTGTGTTCTCCACGTGGTGTTCCGTGTTGCCCACTAAGGGGGCCAAGATAGTTTTCAGGTATTTGGCTACGTTGTAGGTTATAGAGTCGGTGCTGCACACAATGGGTCTAAGAGGAACATCCTGTTTGTGGACTTTGGGTAAGCCATAGATACATGGAATGGCATCACCAGGATACAGTCTGAAGTACAAAGCTTTATCAATCATGTCGTCCTTTTCCAGCTTCTGTAAATAGTCAATCACCTTCTTTTTGTAGCCACTGGAAGAGTCACGCTTGAGTTTTTGATAAGTGGAAGTGTCTTCCAGGAGGTTGTTCATCTTGGCTTCATAATCCGTGGTGTTGAGAATAACAGCGCAACGTCTTTTGTCTGCTGGTAGAATGTTTATGCTGTGATCTTTTTGCAGGGCTGTCAGTGCTTTCGTCTCCTCTGGTGTGATGTTGGACGGTGGAGGTTTCGCACTGTTAAGTGAAGCGGTGACTCGTAGCATTAGATCTGCTGCTTCTGATCCAGACAAATTGTTCTTCTGTATGGCTGCTTCTGTGGCTGTGATGAAGTCTACTGTGGGGATGTCTTTCGAAGTAACTGCAAAGTTAAGTCCTTTGGAAAGAACATCTTTCTCTGCCTGTGAGAGTATCCGATCTGAAAGATTTCTAATCCAATTGTCCTTGCTGATTCCAGACCCCTTCCGTGTGTTAGGAGCTCTCATCTCATTGCATTCTTGAAACTTGTTCTTTCTGCTCAGAAGAATGTTGAATTTCCTCAAATGACGTTCCTTAACCTTCCTGTGTTGAGATAGCTGTGCTGGTTGTATGAAGTCTTTCACCTTATTGCTTATTTCTTCCGGGAGGACTTTGGAAAGTTTACCTCCCAGCCATTCTGCTCTGTCAGCAAATTTCTTGATGCTTACATTGTTGGCCCTAATTCTCTCATTAAGCATGAGGGTAAGATTTTTCTGCCAGATCTTCTCAGCTCTGTGTCCTTTCACTGGTGGTCTAATCTTTAGACTCTTAGGTATGATGCCGCTCTATTTGCACCTCAGGTTAAAGCGAAGATGGTTTCTGTTGTCTGCTAGCTTTCTGACGGCGTTCTCCAGTTCTCGAATCCATTTTGGTGTTTTCTCCCCAAAATTCTTAGCAACAAGTCCGTGTAGTCCCTCATTCATCCCGGAGTGATCCATAGTAGAAAAGGTTTCAAAAAAGTCTTCTGGACAGTTTAATTCTTGATCGAGACGTTTCGACTTCCATCCGGAAATCATTTTCAATCTGAATGAAATGGACTGAAAACTGGATCTAGTTATACTAACCTGAGTAAAAGGTAAAAAAATAGTAAGGAGGGCTCGACCAATGAGCCTGTGTTACCTATGATGGCCGTGAATGGCTCCTATTGCAGCCACAGACCAGTAAACGAACCCTATAACAAAAATGCTAAAAGCCTAGTGAATGGAAATTCCTGCTAACGAGAGACGTGAATCTGGGTCACGAGGTTTCATCTTTAGTCCATGGCTTCAAATTCCATTCAGATTGAAAATGATTTCCGGATGGAAGTCGAAACGTCTCGATCAAGAATTAAACCGTCCAGAAGACTGTTTTGAAACCTTTTCTACAATGTTAAAAAAGCTGTTCTTTGTTGTACGTTGCTTTTTCTTTATTTTGTTTTCTTTAATATTAATGAGGAGACAATGTTATGCAGAGCTGTACTTAAAACAATTTCATAGACAATTGTAGAGACGGCGGAGAGTGAGGGGGTGCGAAATATTTTCTTTTTTCTAGAGGGGCGCAACAGAAAATAATTGAGAAGCACTGAATTAAACCAAGATATGAAAACCTTCAGTTAAATATGTTTGATTACACCAAGTATAAACTGCAAGATGTGCAGAATGACCACGATCCAGACAGTAATTTTTACACAGAAATACAGAAGGACTGTGAATATTATACAAATGAGCGATTTGATATGCATATACAGTTACTACTAAAGAGTCTCTATCATTATACATTTCAACTGCAGTAGCCTTCGCTCCAATTTCTCTAAAATTTTACATAGTTTAAAACAAACAAAAAATAAATTTATGGCAATAGCATTTCTGAAACATGGCTGTATGAGGAGCAGTGGTCTTTCTTTCTATGAGATTGAAGGCTATATGACATGTTCTTCACAAGTAAAAGCAGTCAAAAAGGTGTGGCTGTGTATATTAATCAAAACCTGAACAGTGAGAAGATCAGTAACTTGTATTTAGTCATTGATAAACTTATGGAATGTGTTACAATAGAAACTGAAATGGAAAAGTCAAGAAATATAACATTAAGTTGTATCTATACAAAACCTGGATCATGTGTTGATGCATTTAGAGAAACAATGACGGAACTGTATGAAGGTTTAAGTGACAGAAAAAGGATTTTCGTCTATGGTGATTTTAATATTGATTTGTTGAATCAGTGCACTGCAGCAGGTAGCCACAACAGCACCACTGGTGGGAGCAGCTATGGGGTTAAGTGTCTGCATCAGGGACACCGTGGAAGCTTAGTGGAATTTGAACCAGCTTCTCCCGGTCCAAGGACAAACACTCTACCACTGGCAAGCATTTGTGTGCCGTACGTCGAGGACATTTGTTCGATGTGTCCTCCAGTTAATGGGAATTCAATTCAATTCCATTTTATTTGTATAGCCCAACATCAAAGAATTTCTGTCTCAATGGGCATCACACTGAAGATTCAGACAGATGAAAAACAAGAAAAGAGGAATGTATAAACACAAATACACGGCAAGAAAACAAACTAAAATATGCTTGCTAGACAATATTAGCACATTCCTGCCCTTAAACTTTCCTTCACGATGAGGAAAAACTCGTAAAAAAAAACCTATCGGTGGGAAAAAATGAGAAACCTTGTGGGGAACCACATGACAGAGAGATTCCTCCCCGGGACAAGCATTCAATGTGTCTAAGATTATTGTTTGAATATTAGCTTATTCTCCTCTATAGCTAAATGTCAAAAGAAGTCAATAGATGTTCTTCATCCTGATGGAACATAGGGACTCCTCAGCCCGGCGATGTCCAGTACGGGGATGAGTAGATGTTCTTCATCCTGATCGCTACACGGGGGACTCCTCAGCCCAGCGATGCCCTGGACGGGGATGAGTACATGGATTTCATCCTGATGGAGCGGAGACGATGAAGCACAGATGTCTCCTCGGTCTGGCCATGCCCAGAACAGGAATGCCAACGTATTCATCAGGAATCTGAAACACAGCTCTCTCCCAAAGACGAGGGAGAGAGAGGTGGGCAGCATGTGAATTATACTGTACCAACTAGCAGTCAAAGGTGTCAAAAGTACCAACATTTTCTACTCAAGTAGAAGTATAGATACTGAGTTAAAAACCTACTTTAGTAAAAGTAGAAGTATCGACTGAAGTTTTCTACTCAAGTTAAAGTAAAAAGTAACCTATTGTCAAAACTACTTAAAGTAGAAAAGTCAAAGTAATTTTCAGAAAAAAAGAAATATTATTAACAAAAGCGTATGAACATATTTTTACCCATTATCACATGCTTCAATGAACAGAAAATATAATAATAAATGAAAGTGTTTTGGTGAAACTTTATGAATCAGAAACATTTATTTCTTAATAACCTTTATTGGAAATTGATTAATGAACACAATCAAATATATTATCATAAGCAGGGCATTATGTAACGTCCCTTCAGCTACCAAGCTTTACTCTGCATCACCTAATTTAACCAACTTCATCAGATACAAACACACTCAATGTAAAACAAAAAAAAAAAATAAATAAATGAAAAAAAAAATGACCTAAAGGCTTTTTTAAGCCTTGAATGCAGGTAGTTTTCAAAGTTCTTTGAGGCAATACTGAATAGTCTTTAACAAGTTGATAAGGTTAGGAGTGCCACATACAGCCTGACACCTGAAACCAGCGTTGCCAGGCGGGAGGTGCTGGGTTATCGTACTAATGACGTAAAATTAACGTATTTTACAAAACAAATCGTATGCCCAGTAAAACCACGCCCATTGACAAAATAACACCCTTTACATGCACTTGTGAGGCAGTGGGAGTGAAGGAAACACACAGGAGGCAAAATCCTTGGATTCTTTTTCTAAAATTTTAAGAACTGTAAAAATGAAAAAATAACCAGGGAAATAAGATTTTAAAAAACCAGTAGGGGCGGGACTTAGGAGACGGTATATATAAATTTATATATATACATATCTACATTTATATGTGTACATATAAGGTTTTTTTTAATGCTAACCCAAACATCTGCATTATACAAAATCTAAGCGATGTGTCGTTTTAATCTCCTCAGTCAGTCTTTATAAACTAATCAATAACATTTTGGATGCTTTTAAGCACAAATACTTCATCCACTACTATTTATAGATTAATCAGTTCAATTAGCTTTGTTTCTAAAGATAAAATAGTGCGTCACGGATCAAAGTTATTTTTATAAAAATACCATCTACAACATTTTCAGCAAAGACGTTTACAATAACTGCTGACTGAAAATCATAATAATAAAACATTTCTTTGCTGTTGTTTTTTTTAACAAAACTGATAATTCAATCAAAGTTCAGTGTTGCAGCATCAGAAACACTTTGATTTCCGAGCCCGCAACAAGTCTCAAACACGGAAATTGACGTTCCTGCTCTTTAAAAGTTTGTGGGCGGTGCTACTCGCCCCAAAGTGGACCTTTCAGCCAATCATTCATCTGTTCCTTTGTTTGATGCATTCAGGGTTCATAAAAAAAAAAAAAAAAACTCCGACAAACAGTCGCGGCTTTTTAACGGTGACAAAATGGCGAAAGTAGAGACTACTTTTTATAAAATTAACAAAGTAAAAGTACAGATAATTGCATAAAAAAGTAGTGAGTAAAAGTAAAAAGTAGACAAAAAAATAATTACTTCGTTAAAGTAAAGATAACGAGATTTTCTACTTGAGTAAGGTAACGAAGTAGTCTTACTTCGCTACTTGACACCTCTGCTAGCAGTGTATGTCTAAATGAACAGACAATAAAGAACAATGAATTAGATAGAAAGCCAGGTATCTGCCAAGGGTGATGTGGATACACCAGGAGGCCAAGGCAGTCTGTCAGAGAATAGTAGATAGAATTAAAGGACAGAACCCCAATGTACCATACTTTCCCCTTCTACTATCTAGCAGCCAACTAATAATTATATCAGCTAAATTTCTCTGTTTCTAGCTGGCCTGGTGATAAGCTTGTTTCAAACAGGATTGCTTTAAGCCTCCCTTTAAATGTAAGAACACTGTCTGCCTCTCTCACTTGAGCTGGGAGCTTATTCCATAAGACTGGACCTTGCTGGCTAAAGGCTCTACCTCCAACTGTACTTTTAGAAATCCTAGGAACCACCAACAGCCCTGCATTTTGTGAGCGGAGTGTTCTGCTTGGTTGATAAGGTACTATAAGTTCACCAATATAGGATGGAGCCATGCCGTTTAGGGCCTTGTAGGTTAGTAAGAGGGTTTTAATCTTGATCCTAAACTCAATTGGAAACCAATGGAGAGACGCTAACACAAGAGTAATATGATCTCTTCTTGAGTTCCTGCTAATAGTCTTGCTGCTGCATTTTGAGCCAGCTGAAGACTTTTTGGGGAAGATTTTGGGCATGTTACAAGCAAAGTGTTACAATAATCCAATCTCGATGTAACAAATGCATAGATGAGTTTGTCAGCAACACTTTTACATAAAATATTTTGGATTCTATAAATGTTGCAAAGATGACAAAAAAAAAGCAGTTTCACAAGCCTGGACTCTGTGAGCTTTAAATGATAAATCTCAGTCAAATAATGAGACCAGAGGCCAAAGTTACTTTGTAAAAGAAGACTGCTTGGTCAGTAAAAACATCTCTCAGATTTTTAGGACCTACTACAGTAACTTCTGTCTTATCTGAGTTTAAAAGGAGATAATTGATTGTCATTCAAGTCTTTATGTCCCTGATACAAGTATTAAGTTTTTCATTATGGTCACTCTGGTCAGGTTTGACTGATAAATACAATTGTGTATCATCTGCATAAACAGTGAAAATTAATACAGTGTTTTCTGATAATGTTTCCCAGAGGCAGCATGTAGAGCATGAACAGAATAGGTCCAAGAACTGAACCCTGAGGAACACCAAAACTAACTTTAGTAGAAGTAGATGACTGATCATTTACATGAGTCAAAAATAAATAAAAAAAATAACCAAAAGGCTTTTTTAAGCCTTGAAGGCAGGTAATTTTCAAAGTTCTTTGAGGCAATACTGAATAGTCTTTCACAAGTTGCTAAGTCAAAACCACCGTTGCAATTCAGCAGCAATTCAGCTGCAATTCAATCAATAGTTAGGATAAATATGCAATCTTCCGCCTGCAGTACTCAAATTTCTCTTCGAGTATGTATAAAGTGTCTTCAATTCAAACAAGAAAGAGCAAAGACCAATGATTTCCATTGGTCTTTCCCTAACCCTAACCCTCCGGCATACAAAAGACATAAATATTCAACTCTACCATTTATTCATGTGTAGATGTTAAATTTAAGAAAAAATGTCAGCATGGTCAAACTGTGTTTACATCTTTTTTTACTAACTTTTTCCTTTTTAATTTTGCCAGAGATTCTGCCAATTGCTTGGAGGGAATCTGGTTTCCATCCATTCAAGGGAACAGGTCAATTTCCTTACTAGCCTGATCAAGCCTCAAAACAACAAGAAGGTTCCTTTGATCTGGATCGGAGCTTACAAATCTATAGATGTAAGTTATTTACAGGATCTGAAAAATCAACAACATACTGTTAATATGTTTTAAAACCCAACAGGTGGAATTGGAATTATTTTTGCACTTTATTCTCAGGGTTTCAAATGGTTGTGGACTGATGGATCAAAGTTGGACTTTTGGAGTTGGTTTCCAGGACAACCAGACAATATAACAGGAAAAGAAAACTGTGTTGCCATAGGGGGACGAGGTAAAAATAAAATGATAAAATGTTACATCTTTATACACATACAAATCTTTTACGCATTTAAATGCAAACAGAAGCAAATTTGAATACATTTTTTCAATTTAAATAAGTGCTAAATAAGCTTTATTTTTAATATTTTTATTTATTGATCTGAATATGCATCGTTTGGTACAAAAAATACCTAAAATATATTTAAAAACAGTTCATTTGTTTTTTTAAAAAAGAGAACAAATCCAACCAAAGCAAATAACTAATCAACAGAAAAACCACCCACCTCTCCAATCAATGCCAGCATGTTCAAAGGAAATCCTCTTAGTATTTAATTTATCAAAGAAAAACCCTGAACCCTTCATTTTATATTTATTATTCATGAATGAATAATGCTTCATTAAATTTGTCGACAACTAAGCTGAGAAAATTTTAGATCAGTACTTCAGTAAAAATGACATTCCTTTGAACTCTACTTTAAACTCCTCTAACTCCACCCACTGATGTCTTTGTGGGTATTTGTATAATAAAATCACACAAGACACTTTAATAATATGATAAAAAAAACACACTGTTTTATCTTGGTTATCGAATAGACCTAGGGCTACATAGAAGAAACTGACTTGCTGTGGTGACCCTTCAAGTGAAATGCCAGAAGAAGAAGAAAATCAAATAGATCTCGGGCAGGCGGAGCCATATTGTTCATCTCCTAGGCTAACCGTTTTTTGCTAAAAATGATTTACCTCTAAATTTGCTTTCTAGGTGCCAGTGACTGGTATGATGACCTATGTACTGTAAAGTACCGATCCATCTGTTCCACAAAGATTTGAAGCAAATCTCCTTCACCGCCTCACAAACACTAAAAACTTCTCTGTTTTTGTTAAAATGAAACGATTGATCATTCCTTGTATTCATGGATCTGTTCTTCCATCCATTTGAGGATTCTATGAGGGTTCTGAGGTGGGGTACACCCTGCAAGAATTACCAGTCTTTAACACTTATAAAACGCATCCTCTTAAAATGAGGGGTCAGTGATACGAAATAGCAGGGTTGTAACGTGAAGAAAAAAAACTCAAATTAATCTAAACTCTGAACATCATTTTAAATTTGATGTATGAAATGATTTATTTTAAAGATGAATGTATTTGATGTTATTTCTGAAAGCGTGACCTCATTCATCTGTAACTCATTTCAAACCATCCTGGTCCCATGTTTGAATACGTTTTCATGAAATATTTTATTCTGCATTCTGGACAAATCTGTTCAAATTGTAAATGATTAAAGAATTATTGAATGTTTTTAGGTTTTACTTGAGTTTTCTTCATATTTATTTGAGTCTAATTTGATGGATTTTTTTGTATTTTTATTTTGGCTTTACACAAGTTGATGCTGCACAGTGGCCTCAGAGCAAGGAGGTCGTGGTTTGAGTACCGGGTGGGGCCGAGG
>CACRXE010000057.1:717500-897866 GCA_902685375.1 Neostethus bicornis | reverse complement strand
CATGTTGTCTCCAAGAAGGGTTATTAAGTGTCTCCAAGTTGTTTCCAATAAGGGTCTCCATGTGTCTCAATTTTTTATTTCTAAGAAGGGTCTTTGTGTGTTTTCTTTTTGTTTCCAAAAAGGGTCTTCATGTTTCTTCTTGGTGTTTCCAACAAGGGTCTTCATGTGTCTTCTTGTTGTTTTCCCACAAGGGTCTCCATGTGTCTTCATGTTGTTACAAAGAAGGGTCTCCGTATGGTTTCCAAGAAGGGTCTCCGTATTGTTTCCAAGAAGGGTCTCCATATTGTTTCAAAGAAGGGTCTCCATATTGTTTCCAAGAAGGGTCACCATGTTGTTTCCAAGAAGGGTCTCCATGTTGTTTCCAAGAAGGGTCTCCATATTGTTTCCAAGAAGAGTCTCCATATTGTTTCCAACAAGGGTCTCCATATTTTTTCCAAGAAGGTTCTCCATATTGTTTCCAAGAAGGGTCTCCATTTTGTTTCCAAGAAGGGTCTCCATATTGTTTCCAAGAAGGGTCTCCATGTGTCTTCATTTTGTGTCCAAGAAGGGTCTTCATGTTCTCCATGTTGTCTCCAAGAAGGGTTATTAAGTGTCTCCAAGTTGTTTCCAATAAGGGTCTCCATGTGTGTCGATTTTTTATGTCTAAGAAGGGTCTTCGTGTGTCTATTTGTTGTTTCCAACAAGGGTCTTCGTGTGTCTTCTTGGTGTTTCCAACAAGGGTCTTCATGTTTCTTCTTGTTGTTTCCAACAAGGGTCTCCATGTGTCTTCATGTTGTTTCAAAGAAGGGTCTCCATATTGTTTCCAAGAAGGGTCTCCATATTGTTTCCAACAAGAGTCTCCATATTGTTTCCAAGAAGGGTCTCCATATTTTTTTCAAGAAAGGTCTCCATATTGTTTCCAAGAAGGGTCTCAATGTTTTTTTCCAAGAAAGCTCTCCATGTGTTTCCGTTTTTTTTCTAAATAGGGTCTCAGTGTTTCTCCATGTTGTTTCCAAGAAGGGTCTCCATTTTTTTTCCAAGAAGGGTCTCCATATTGTTTCCAAGAAGGGTCTCCATATTGTTTCCAAGAAGGGTCTCCATGCGTCTCCATGTTGGTTCCAATATAGGTCTCCATATGTCTCCATATGTCTCCATTTTTTATTTCTTAGAAGGGTCTTCATGAGTCTTCTTGTTGTTTCCAACAAAGGTCTCCATATTGTTTCCAACAAAGGTCTCCATATTGTTTCCAAGAAGGGTCTCCATATTGTTTCCAAGAAGGGTCTCCATGTGTCTATAAATTGTTACCAACAAGAGTCTTCATATTGTTTCCAAGAAGGGTCTCCATATTGTTTCCCAGAAGGGTCTCCATATTTTTTTTAAAGAAGGGTCTCCATATTGTTTCCAAGAAGGGTCTCAATGTTTTTTCCAAGAAGGGTCTCCTTGTGTCTCCGTTTTTTTTATAAAAAGGGTCTCAGTGTGTCTCCATGTTGATTCCAAGAACGGTGTCCATGTGTCTCTATGTTGTCTCTAAGAAGGGTCTTTAAGGGTCTACATGTTCTTTCCAATAAGGGTCTCAATGTGTCTCTGTTTTTTATGTATAAGATTGGTTTTCATGTGTCTTGTTGTTGTTTCCAACAAGGGTCTCCATTTGTCTCAATGTTGTTTCAAAGAATGGTCTCCATATTTTTTTCCGAGAAGGGTCTCCATATTGTTTCCAAAAAGGGTCTCCATTCGTCTCAATGTTTTTGCTTAAAAGTGTCTCCATGTGTTTCCTTGTTGTTTTCAACAAGAGTCTCCATTTGTCTCCATGTTGTTACAAAGAAGGGTCTCCATGTGTCTCCATGTTGTTTCCTTGAAGGGTCTCCATTTGTTTCCAAGATGGGTCTCCATTTTTTTTCCAAGAAGGGTCTCCATTTTTTTTTCCAAGAATGGTCACCATGTTGTTTCCAAGATGGGTCTCCATATTGTTTCCAAGAAGGGTCTCCATGTTGTTTCCAAGAAGAGTCTCCATATTGTTTCCAACAAAGGTCTCCATATTGTTTCCAACAAAGGCCTCCATATTTTTTCCAAGAAGGATCTCCGTATTGTTTCCAAGAAGGGTCTCCATCTTGTTTCCAAGAAGGGTCTACATGTGTCTTCATTTTGTGTCCAAGAAGGGTCTCCATGTTCTCCATGTTGTCTCCAAGAAGGGTTATTAAGTGTCTCCAAGTTGTTTCCAATAAGGGTCTCCATGTGTGTCGATTTTTTATGTCTAAGAAGGGTCTTCGTGTGTCTTCTTGTTGTTTCCAACACAGGTTTTTGTGTGTCTTCTTGTTGTTTCCAACAAGGGTCTTCATGTTTTTTCTTGTTGTTTCAAACAAGGGTCTACGTGTGTCTTCATGTTGTTACAAAGAAGGGTCTCCATATTGTTTCCAAGAAGGGTCTCCATATTGTTTCCAACAAGAGTCTCCATATTGATTCCAACAAGGGTCTCCATATTGTTTCCAAGAAGGGTCTCCATATTGTTTCTAATAAGGGTCTCCATGCGTCTCCATGTTCTTTCCAATAAGGGTCTCCATTTTTATTTCTAAGAAGGGTCTTCATGTGTCTTCTTGTTGTTTCCAACAAAGGTCTCCATATTGTTTCCAAGAAGGGTCACCATGTTGTTTCCAAGAAGGGTCTCCATGTTGTTTCCAATAAGGGTCTCCATGTGTCTCCATTTTTTATTTCCAAGAAGGGTCTCCATGTGTCTCCATAGTGTTTCCAAAAAGGGTCTCCATTCGTCTCAATGTTTTTGCTTAAAAGTGTCTCCATGTGTTTCCTTGTTTTCAACAAGAGTCTCCATGTTGTTACAAAGAAGGGTCTCTATATGTCTCCATATTGTTTCCAAGAAGGGTCTCCATTTTTTTTCCAAGAAGGGTCTCCATATTGTTTCCAAGAAGGGTCTCCATGTTGTTTCCAAGAAGGGTCTCCATGTTGTTTCCAAGAAGGGTCTCCATGTTGTTTCCAAGAAGGGTCTCCATGTTGTTTTCAAGAAGGGTCTCCATGTTGTTTCCAAGAAGGGTCTCCATATTGTTTCCAAGAAGGGTTTCCATATTGTTTCCAAGAAAGGTCTCCATATTTTTTCCAACAAAGGCCTCCATATTGTTTCCAAGAAGGGTGTCCATCTTGTTTCCAAGTAGGGTCTCCATATTGTTTCCAAGAAGGGTCTCCATTTGTCTTCATTTTGTGTCCAAGAAGGGTATACATGTTCTCTATGTTGTCTCCAAGAAGGGTTATTAAGTGTCTCGAAGTTGTTTCCAATAAGGGTCTCCATGTGTGTCGATTTTTTATGTCTAAGAAGGGTCTTCGTGTGTCTTCTTGTTGTTTCCAACACAGGTTTTTGTGTTTCTTCTTGGTGTTTCCAACAAGGATCTTCATGTTTTTTCTTGTTGTTTCAAACAAGGGTCTACAAGTGTCTTCATTTTGTTACAAAGAAGGGTCTCCATATTGTTTCCAAGAAGGGTCTCCATATTGTTTCCAACAAGAGTCTCCATATTGTTTCCAAGAAGGGTCTCCATATTGTTTCCAACAAGAGTCTCCATATTGTTTCCAAGAAGGGTCTCCATATTTTTTTCAAGAAGGGTCTCCTTATTGTTTCCAAGAAGGGTCTCCATATTGTTTCCAAGAAGGGTCTCCATATTGTTTCCAAGAAGGGTCTCCATATTGTTTCTAAGAAGGGTCTCCATATTGTTTCCAAGAAGGGTCTCCATATTGTTTCCAAGAAGGGTCTCCATATTGTTTCCAAGAAGGGTCTCCTTATTGTTTCCAAGAAGGGTCTCCATATTGTTTCCAAGAAGGGTCTCCATATTGTTTCCAAGAAGGGTCTCCATATTGTTTCTAATAAGGGTCTCCATGCGTCTCCATGTTGTTTCCAATAAGGGTCTCCATTTTTTTATTTCTAAGAAGGGTCTTCATGTGTCTTCTTGTTGTTTCCAACAAAGGTCTCCATATTGTTTCCAAGAAGGGTCACCATGTTGTTTCCAGGAAGGGTCTCCATGTTGTTTCCAATAAGGGTCTCCATGTGTCTCCATTTTTTATTTCCAAGAAGGGTCTCCATGTGTCTCCATAGTGTTTCCACAAAGGGTCTCCATTCGTCTCAATGTTTTTGCTTAAAAATGTCTCCATGTGTTTCCTCTTTGTTTTCAACAAGAGTCTCCATGTTGTTACAAAGAAGGGTCTCTATGTGTCTCCATATGGTTTCCAAGAAGGGTCTCCAGTTTTTTTTCCAAGAAGGGTCTCCATGATGTTTCCAAGAAGTGTCTCCATGTGTCTTCATATTGTTTCCAAGAAGGGTCTCCATAATGTTTCCAAGAAGGGTCTCCATATTGTTACCAAGAAGGGTCTCAATGTTTTTTCCAACAAGGGTCTCCATGTGTCTCCGTTTTTTTTTCTAAAAAGGGTCTCAGTGTGTCTCCATGTTGATTCCATGAACGGTCTCCATGTGTCTCCATGTTGTTTCCAAGAAGGGTCTCCATTTCTTCTCCAAGAAGGGTATCCATATTGTTTCCAAGAAGGGTCTCCATATTGTTTCCAAGAAGGGTCTCCATATTGTTTCCAATAAGGGTCTCCATGCGTCTCCATGTTGTTTCCAATAAGGGTATCCATATGTCTCCATTTTTTATATCAAAGAAGGGTCTCCATATCGTTTCCAAGAAGGGTCTCCATATTGTTTCCAAGAAGGGTCTCCATATTGTTTCCAACAAAGGTCTCCATATTGTTTCCAAGAAGGGTCTCCATATTGTTACCAACAAGGGACTCCTTGTGTCTCCATATTGTTTCCAACAAGAGTCTCCATATTGTTTCCAAGAAGGGTCTCCATATTGTTTCTAAGAAGGGTCTCCATAATTTTTTCAAGAAGGGTCTCCATATTGTTTCCAAGTAGGGTCTCCATGTGTCTCCGTTTTTTTTCTAAAAAGGGTCTCAGTGTGTCTCCATGTTGATTCCAAGAACGGTCTCCATGTGTCTCCATGTTGTCTCCAAGAAGGGTCTTTAAGGGTCTCCATGTTGTTTCCAATAAGGGTCTCAATGTGTCTCCGTTTTTTATGTATAAGAATGGTCTTCATGTGTCTTGTTGTTGTTTCCAACAAGAGTCTTCATGTGTCTTCTTGTTGTTTCCAACAAGGGTCTTCATGTGTCTTCTTGTTGTTTCCAACAAGGGTCTCCATGTGTCTTCTTGTTGTTTCCAACAAGGGTCTCCATGTGTCTCCATGTTGTTTCAAAGAAGGCGCTCCATATTTTTTTCCGAGAAGGGTCTTCATATTTTTTCCAAGAAGGGTCTCCATATTTTTTCCAAGAAGGGTCTCCATATTGTTTCCAATAAGGGTCTCCATGCGTCTTCATGTTGTTTCCAATAAGGCTCTCCATGTGTCTCCATTTTTTATTTTTAAGAAGTGTCTTCAAATGTCATCTTGTTGTTTTAAAGATTGTTCTCCATGTTGTTTCCAAGAAGGGTCTCCAAATTGTGTCCAAGAAGGATCTCCATGTGTCCCCATGTTGTTTCCAAGAAGGGTCTCCATGTGTCTCCATTTTTTATTTCCAAGAAGGGTCTCCATTTTTTGTTTCCAAGAAGGGTCTCCATATTGTTTCCAAGAAGGGTCTCCATATTGTTTCCAAGAAGGATCTCCATATTGTTTCCACGAAGGGTCTCCAATTTGTTTCCAAGAAGGGTCTCCATGTGTCTTCATATTGTTTCCAAGAAGGGTCTCCATAATGTTTCCAAGAAGGGTCTCCATGTGTCTTCATTTTGTGTTTTGTGTCCAAGAAGGGTCTCCATGTTCTCCATGTTGACTCCAAGAAGGATCTTTAAGTGTCTCCAAGTTGTTTCCAAGAAGGGTCTTCATGTGTCTCGATTTTTTATGTCTAAGAAGGGTCTTCATGTGTCGTCTTGTTGTTTCCAACATGAGTCTCCATATTTTTTTTCAAGAAGGGTCTCCATATTTTTTTTAAAGAAGGGTCTCCATATTTTTTTTCAAGAAGGGTCTCCATATTGTTTTCAAGAAGGTTCTCCATATTGTTTCCAAGAAGGGTCTCAATGTTTTTTCCAAGAAGGGTCTCCATGTGTCTCCGTTTTTTGTTCTAAAAAGGGTCTCCATGTGTCTCCGTTTTTTTTCTAAAACGGGTCTCCGTGTGTCTCCTTTTCATTCTAAAAAGGGTCTCAGTTTGTCTACATGTTGATTCCAAGAACGGTCTCCATGTTGTTTCCAAGAAGGGTCTCCATATTGTTCCCAAGAAGGGTCTCAATGTTTCTCCATTTTTTATTTCTAAGTAGGGTCTTCATGTGTCTTCTTGTTGTTTCCAACAAAGGTCCTCCATATTGTTTCCAACAAAGGTCCTCCATATTGTTTCCAACAAAGGTCTCCATATTGTTTCCAAGGAGGTCCTCCATATTGTTTCCAACAAAGGTCTCCATATTGTTTCCAACAAAGGTCTCCATATTGTTTCCAACAAAGGTCTCCATATTGTTTCCAAGAAGGTCTTCCATATTGTTTCCAAGAAGGGTCTCTATGTGTCTCCATTTTTTATTTCTAAGTAGGGTCTTCATGTGTCTTCTTGTTTTTTCCAACAAAGGTCCTCCATATTGTTTCCAACAAAGGTCTCCATATTGTTTCCAACAAAGGTCTCCATATTGTTTCCAAGGAGGTCCTCCATATTGTTTCCAACAAAGGTCTCCATTATGTTTCCAAGGAGGTCCTCCATATTGTTTCCAACAAAGGTCTCCATATTGTTTTCAAGAAGGTCTCCATATTGTTTCCAAGAAGTTCTTCCATATTGTTTCCAAGAAGGGTCTCCATGTGTCTTCATGTTGTGTCCAAGAAGGGTCTCCATGTTCTCCATGTTGTGTCCAAGAAGGGACTTATAGTGTCTCCATGTTGTTTCCAACAAGGGTCTTCATGTGTCTTCTTGTTGTTTCCAACAAGGGTCTCCATGTGTCTACATTATGTTTCAAAGAAGGGTGTCCATATTGTTTCCAAGAAGTGTGTCCATATTTTTCCAAGAAGTGTCTCCATATTGTTTCCAAGAAGGTTCTCCATATTGTTTCCAAGAAGGGTCTCCATATTGTTTCCAAGAAGGGTCTCCATATTGTTTCCAAGAAGGGTCTCCTTGTGTCTTCATGTTGTGTCCAAGAAGGGTCTCCATGTTCTCCATGTTGTGTCCAACAAGGGTCTTTAAGTGTCTCCATGTTCTTTCCAATAAGGGTCTTCATGTGTCTTCTTGTTTTTTCCAACAAGGGTCTTCATGTTTCTTCTTGTTGTTTCGAACAACGGTCTCCATGTGTCTTCATGTTGTGACAAAGAAGGCTCTCCATATTATTTCCAAGAAGGGTCTCCATATTGTTTCCAACAAGAGTCTCCATATTGTTTCCAACAAGGGTCTCCATATTGTTTCAAAGAAGGGTCTCCATAATTTTTTCAAAGAAGGGTCTCCAGGTTTTTTCCAAGAAGGGTCTCCATGTGTCTCCGTTTTTTGTTCTAAAAAGGGTCTCCATGTGTCTCCGTATTTTTTCTAAAAAGGGTCTCCATGTGTCTCCATGTTGATTCCAAGAACGGTCTCCATGTGTCTCCATGTTGTTTAAAAGAAGGGTTTGCATTTCTTTTCCAAGAAGGGTCTCCATATTGTTTCCAAGAAGGGTCTCCATGTTGTTTCCAAGAAAGGTCTCCAAGTGTCTCCATGTTGTTTCCAAGAAGGGTCTCCATGTGTCTTCTCATTGTTTCCAACAAAGGTCCTCCATATTGTTTCCAACAAAGGTCCTCCATATTGTTTCCGAGAAGGTTCTCCATATTGTTTCCGAGAAGGGTCTCCATGTTCTCCATGTTGTGTCCGAGAAGGGTCTCCAAGTGTCTTCATGTTGTTTCCAAGAATGTTTTCCTTGCATTTCCATGTTGTTTCCAAGAATGTTTTCCTTGCATTTCCATGTTGTTTCCAAGAAAGGTCTTTATTCTCCATGTTTTTTCTAATTTTGGTCTCCACGTTTTTTCCAAGAAGAGTCTTTATGTTGTTTCCAAGAAGGGTCTCTGTGTCTTAATGTTGTGTCAATGAATAGTCTCCATGTGTCTCTATGTTGTTTCCAATAAGGGTCTTCATATGTCCCACTGTTGATTCCAAGTAGGGTCTCTATAATTTTACAGGTAGTTTCCAAGATGTGTCTCCATGTTGTTTCCTTTAAGGGTCTCTTTGTGTCTCCATATTGTTTCCAAAAAGGGTCTCCAAATTGTTTCCAACATGGGTCTATATATTGTTTCCAAGAAGGGTCTCCATATTGTTTCAAAGAAGGGACTCTATGTGTCTCCATGTTGTGTCCAAGAAGGGTCTCCATGTTCTCCATGTTCTTTCCAAGAAGGGTCTTCATTTTTCTCTATGTTTTTTCCAAGTAGAGTCTCCATGTTTTTTCCAAAAAGGGTCTCTATTTGTCACTCCATGTTTTGTTCAAGAAGGGTCTCCATGTGTCTCCATATTGTTTCCAAGAAGGGTCTCCAGATTTTTTCCAAGAAGGGTCTCCATGTTGTTTCAAAGAAGGTTCTCCATGTTGTTTCAAAGAAGGTTCTCCATGTTGTTTCCAAGAAGAGTCTCTATTTGTCTATCCATGTTGTGTCCAAGAAGGGTTTCCAATGTTCTCCATGTTCTGTTCAAGAAGGGTCTCCATGTGTCTCCATATTGTTTCCAAGAAGGTTCTCCATGTTGTTTCCAAGAAGGGTCTCTATTTGTTTCTCCATGTTGTTTCTAATGAAGTGTCTCCATGTCGTTTCTGAAAAGGGGTTGCATGTGTCTCCATGTTTTTTCTAAGAAGGGTCACCATGTTCTTTCCAAGAATGGTCTCCATGTGTGTCCATTTTTTTTTTTCTAAGAAGGGTCTTGATGTGTCTCCATGTTGATTCCAAGAAAGATCTCCATGTGTCTCCATGTTTTGTCCAAAAAATGTCTCCATATGTCTCCATGTTGTTTAGAGAATGGTCTCTAATAGTCTCCATATGTCTCCATGTTGTTTTCAAGACAGATCTCCATGTTGTAGCTAAGCAGTTTCACCATGTCTCCAACGCCTCGGCGTAGGACAAGGTGACAGGACATCCGATGAAGCCAACAGGACCACATCATCCGCAAAAAGCAGAGATCTGATCCTGAAGTCACCATACCGGATCCCACTCCTAACGCCTCGGCTGCGTTGGAGGGATGCGGTATGGTGACTTCAGGATCAGATCTCTGCTTTTTGCGGATGATAAGGTCCTGTTGGCTTCATCAGACCGTGATCTCCAGCTCTCACTGGATCGATTTGCTGCCGAGTGTGAAGCGGCCGGGATAGGAATTAGCATCTCCAAATCCAAGACCATTGTCCTCGCCCGAAAAAGGGTGGAATGCCCCCTGCGGGTCAGGGACAGGGTCCTGCCCCAAGTGGAGGAGTTTAAGTATCTCGGGGTCTTGTTCACGAGTGGTGGAAAGATGAAGCGGGAGATCGACAGGCGGATCGGTGCGGCATCAGCAATAACTAGGACGCTGCATCGGTCCGTCGTGGTAAAGAGAGAGCTGAGCCATAAAGCAAAGCTCTCGATTTACAAGTCGATCTACGTTCCTACATCATCTATGGTCACCAGAACTGTGGGTGGTGACCGAAAGAATGAGATCGCGGGTACAAGCGGCCGAAATGAGCTTCCTCCGCAGGGTGGCTGGGCTCTCACTCAGAGATCGGGTGAGGAGCTCTGCCATCCGGGAGGAGCTCGGTGTCGAGCCACTCCTCTTCCAGGTCGAGAGGAGCCAGATGGGGTGTTTCGGGCATCTGGTCAGAATGCCCCCCAAGCGCCTCGCGGGCGAGGTGTTTCGGGCACATCCCACCGGGAGGAGACCAAGGGGCAGACCCGGGTCCCGCTGGAGAGACTATGTCTCACAGCTGGCCGGGGAAAGACTTGGGATCCTTCCAGGTGATTTGGAGGATGCAGCCGGGGTGAGAGAGGCCTGGGCTGCCCGTTTGAGGCTGTTGCCCTCGCGACCCGACCCCGGAACAAGCGGACGATGACGGAATGGAATGGAGGAAAGAAAGGTCAAATTAAGTTCTTACCATCATTGTTATATACATATTGATGATGACATGTTCGCTTGCTTTAATAATAATAATACATTTTATTTCTAAGGCGCCTTTCTAGGCACTCAAAGTCACCGTACATCACATTAGAAATATAAAGAAATACAGTAATAAAATAAAAACAACAAAATATTAAATACATACTTTATCTTCCATCTCTATGTTATATGGCTCTGTTCACAGTATTCACAATATTATTCTCAATAAATCTCCATTTCACAAGATTAACAGAATAAAATAATAAATGAATTATGAAAATAAAAATATACTACTGCAGTTCATGTAGACAAAATTAAATTCTCAGTCACAAAATCTCCCTGATAGACTAAGTAAACATTTAAAGAAGAATATTTCACATTCGACTTAAATTATCACAAAAGAAAAAGCTCCCTGACCACGCGGTGCCTTAACAATGAAGGTAAAATGGTTGCTTCAGGAGTCTTTCAACAAAAAGTGCCCAAGGTAAAAATAATAAGTTTCTGGCTCCAAACATCGTTTTCACAATTAATTGATCAGAGCTAACATTTATCATTAACTAGCACTAGTTTTAATAATAATTTTGAGACTACTTTGTACCTCTTTTTTTTTTGTTTTTTCTTCCCCGCTTTTAAACCATTGTATCGTGTGTTCAGCCCAGAACAAAAAGCCAACAACAAAGACGGGAGCGGCAGATGCGCGGTCAGAGAACGGGACATGCAGTATTTTCAGAAGCTCATTGGCTGAAAGCTCCTGTCTACAGCTATTACTCCTCCCGGGGCTCCGGGTTAAATCTTCAGCTACCGTGAATAAGTTTTTTTTTTAACAACAAAGTCAGACTTACTGTAACTTACCGGGACTTGATCCCTCAGATGATGGTAAAATGTTGATTTGGAGACATCCTTTTCACAAAAATGACAGAAGTTGTTCATTGATTTCTTCTTAATCTTTTATCTTGAGCTCACGGTTCGATGGCAACAACTATAAAACTCACATTTTAAACTGTGAGTTTCACAGTTTTACCATTCTTTTCTTTTTGGTAAAAGAATTCTTTTACCAAAAGTAATTGCTTTACCATTCCTTTCTTTTGGTAAAAGAATTCTTTTACCATTCTTTTCTTTTGGTAAAAGAATTTTTTTACCAAAAGAAAAGAATGGTAAAAGAAATTATTTTGGTATTTCTTTTACCAAAATTAAAGAATGGTAAAAAAAAATTCTTTTATTTTGGTAAAATAATTATTTTACCATTGTTTTATTTTGGTAAAAGAATTCTTTCACCATTCTTTTATTTTGGTAAAAGAATTCTTTCACCATTCTTTTACCAAAATAAACAAATGGTAAAAGAATGGATTAGTACTTTCATTGAGTAGGTATGGAGTCATTTTATCTGCAGTTAATATATTGAAACCTATAGACGTATGAACTGAGTTTAATGCTCTGAACAAGGCTTTGGATATCTTATTGGAGTGAATCTCAAACAGACTCTATGCATGTCAAAGTGTCTCATGACCAGAGTAAATGATGGTAAAATCACTGGGAAAAATCAAAACACAAAATCACTCAGATCTTTTCCGGGATGTTGTTATTTTCCTGGATATGAAAAAACAAGGCTTTTTGCAAAGCTCATAACCAGGAAACATTTAGCAGCAGCATTTTAAACTGATTTTACAGTCATAATGTTTTTTAAGAATTTTCAAATATATAGAAAATTTTTTTAGATATTTATTAAAATTTTGTTTAAAACATTGTTTTTGCAGACATTTGATGGTTACAAAATAATCCTTAGGCAACCACAGGCAAACGGTATTTGGAGGTTTTTTATGTAACCTTTAGAAACGTTCTGAAAAAACTTTATCTTTTTTTTAAAGCTACTTCGAAATAAAGTTATTTGATGGATTTATTTTCAACTTTCAGGGAACGTTTAGAATTTGGTTCTCTCAACATTCTAGAAAACTGAGGTTCTGACATAACCAACCTACTAACGTTGAAGGAACCTTAGGTGTTGGTTAGTTAAAAATAAACCTTTAGAGAACCTCAGGCTAACGTTCCCAAGAGGTTCTCTGTTTGTTTGGAAGTACTCTCATTGGATTCTTGCCCAAAAAGTTTTAGACAAATGTCTTATCTGCAAAAAGTCCAAGGCTAGAACTTGTCGACAAATTATGGGAAACTTACCCAAAGAGAATAAGTCCAAGCCTCATACTAAAAATTCTGTGTCGCTATCTGAATTACCAAAAAACAACCAGGCTACTGTCTTACATCGAGACCTTCGACATATCTGTGTACTCTTACCTTTAGAAGACCAAGCGGAGAGACACCAGCTCACCTAAAGAGGTGCGATCTTTCTGAGCTATGAGCCACAAGATCAGGTGGAAGGTGTCATGCTGGTTAGCGGAAGTGTGTTTGTCTTGCCGGTTCAGAGCGCACATCTTGGTCGCGTGTGCCCGCTGCGTGCCTGTTGGAATTGCATCCACCGAACTGAAGCCAATCGAGGATATGAACGTGTCAGAGCTTCATTTTATTTGAGAAAATCAAGATGTGTGTGTGTGTGTGTGTGTGTGTGTGTGTGTGTGTGTGTGTGTGTGTGTGTGTGTGTGTGTGTGTTTACAGACAGGTAAAACACACACACTCAAGGAGGTAAAACAACACACATAACACAGGTAAACACACAAGCACGCAAACACACACAGGTAAAACACGCATACACACGGAGGGAGGTAAAAAAACACACACACAGGTAAGCGCACGCACACACACAGTTAAAACACACTCACACACAGGTAAAACACACGCACCCATACAGGTAAAACACACACACAGGTAAGCACTTAAAAACAATGATATTGCCACACACACAGGTAAAACACACACAAGTAAGCACACATATACATGGGCTCACTCTAGCGTTGAAAATCCATTAGCCACTGAGACTAATCCAGTTTTATTTTTATTAACCACACGTTGTTAATCAGTTATGATATGCCCTGTGTCATAACGTATTAGTTCGTGGTTAACAGTAAATGTTTAAACGCTTTTAGCTTTGTTGTTAACGCACCTGGTATAATTAACTGCAGAATATGTCATTTGATGAATATTAATAAAATTTATGACAATCTGTGACAGTCCCAAGTGGAGAAGTTTAAGTATCTTGGAGACTTGTTCACCAGTGGAGGAAGAATGGAGCGCGAGATCGACAGGCAGTTCAGTGCGGCATCGGCAATAACAAGGACGCCGCATCGGTCCGTCGTGGTAAAGAGAGAGCCCAGCCGAAAAGCAAAGCTCTCGATTTTACACATTGATCTACATTCCTACCCTCACCTAGTTGGTGACCGAAAGAATGAGATCGCGGATACAAGCGATGAGCTTCCTCCACAGGATGGCTGGGCTCTCACTCAAAAATTGGGTGAGGAGATCTGGGAGGAGCTCGGTGTCGAGCCACTCCTCCTCCAGGTCGAGACAAACACACAGACACAAGTTCCCTTCTCAAACACACACTGACAAATTCCTCTCTCTTGTTCTCGTTGTTTTTCTCTCTCACGCGCACGCACGCACACACACGTAAGCACACACACACGTGAGCACACACACACCCAGGTAGGTGCACGCACACACACACGCAAGCGCGCACACGTAAGCACACACACACACAAACACAGGTACGCGCACACACACACACACACACAGGTACGCGCACACACACACACACAGGTACGCACACACACACACACACACACAGGTACGCACACACACACACAGGTACGCACACACACACACAGGTACGCACACACACACAGGTAGGTGCACACACACACAGGTAGGTGCACACACGTAAGCACACATATACACACACACACACACACAGGTAAAGCAAACAAACACAGGTAAAACACACACACAGGTAAAACACACACACACACAATCATCTAAGCACACACATATACAGACGTAAGCACATAAAACACACGTACGCATACACACACTCACAGGTAAAGCAAACACACACAGGTATACACACACACACACACACACACACAGGTAAGCACACTGTGTGTGTGTGTGTGTGTGTGTGTGTGTGTGTGTGTGTGTGTGTGTGTGTGTGTGTGTGTGTGTGTGTGTGTGTGTGTGTGTGTGTGTGTGTGTGTGTGTGTGTTATTACCTGTGTGTCTGTCCTCCTCATTCCTTCTTCTCTTCAAACTCTGCAGTAGAATGAAAACGTGAATAAATTTACAGTATGTATATATATTTTTTTTTCAAGTTTTTAAAATTTTAATGAATTACTTCTAATTCTGATTCAGTCTTAGAATGGCTGTCAGACTACAACACCCATCATGCTTTGCGTTTTCTTCCTGCACATGCGCAGAGCAAACTACTAGAAGTAAATTCCAAACTCACTTTACAGAAGATAAAACAAACTAAGATTTTTTTTTCCACCAAATAAAATAAACATTTTTTTTTTTTACTTTAAAGTAGATGGAAGAATATATTAAAATAAAAAAAATTTAATGACTTTACACCTTGAAAACCGTCACAAAAATATCTTAAAATTAATTTGATAAAAACACCATCTATGAACAAACCTTTGGTTAAATTACTTCAATCTCTCTTTAACTAGAAATATTATGAAACCAACTTTTTCCCAACAAAAAATTGAATATAAGTTCATCATTACTTTAAAATGAATGGACAAATATCTTTAAATAACACACATTTTCTAATAAAAACAAAGATTAATTACTAATTACTTTAAAATAAGTCATTAACATACCAAACAGATGTGCGCTCCTGTCAGAAGGATGATCAAATGCTACTGCGCATGCTCAGCTCAACCTCTGTATAAATACATCAACTCAAAACTAAAACTACAAACAAAACAAAGACAATTTTTTCCCGCCAAACTAATTAGACTTAATAATTACTTTAAAGTGAATGGATGAATAAATTAAAATATACCTTTTCTAAAATAAAAAAAAATACTTTACATCTAAAAAATGTCACAAAATTACCTTGAAGTTTATTAAAAAGGCATCAAACATGCGCAAAACTAAGTGTGAATTTGTCCAAATATACTTTAAATGAAAATAAAATAAACACAACTTTTTTGCGCCAAACGAATTTATCACAATTCAATCAATAATTTAAATGGACGAATATATTCAAATTAAGTAATATTTTTCTTTAAAAAGGTCATTTTACATCTTAAAATCTCCAAAACTGTCACAAAATTAACTTAAAATCAATAAAAACAGCAAAAACATAAGCAAAACTCTATGCAAAGTTTATTAGGGGACATTATCTCATAAAATAAGTCATTAACCTACCAAGCAGGTGTGTGCTCCTGTCAGAAGGTAAGGATGGAATGACAGGCGGCACCTTCTCACACCTGTTAATATGCTACTGCGCATGCTCAGCTCAGGTACCCAACTTAATGTTATGCCAATGTAGCTTAGTTGTTAAACCATACTACTGCGCATGCTCATCTCACCAAGTGTTAGCCATGCTAATTTGAACTAGGATTGTATTTTTTTTCTGTGTAAACATGATGTATAGTGACCTCCGGTGGCTAGATAGCCACCATGTAATAAAAATCTATTTTTATTACTATTGCGCATACTCAGATAACCATCTCTTCGGCATCCTAAGATATTCAAATAAAACTTTATTTATAAATCGCTTTTCATACATGAAATGCAACGCGAAGCGCCTTACAAATTAAATCCCCAGAACACAAAAACAAAATAATTGTGATGATGAAATTAAATTATGTTCCAATCTTTTCTGTTTAAAGAAGAAATAGTAATTGCTCTTCTTCAGCAGGGGCCACGCCACAGCAGCTTTAAAAGCACTGGGAAAGACCCCTGTCTGAAGAAAGGAATTCATCATATTTAAAAATTCATCTTTTAAAAAAATCATAAAATGATTTAAAATTTTTTGTGGGTATTGGATCTGAAAGACATGTGGTGGGCCTGACAAGCGGAATACTTTATCAAGACTCTCAGTATCAACCAGGATAAAACTGTCCAGTGTTTCCTCTGGTAGACCATCAGATGCGGTTTAAACAGTTGTTTGATTCAATACAATTTCACTTCTGATTTTGTTTATTTTTCCCCTGAAATGGTCTGCAAACTGCTCACACAGAAAGAAGGAAGGAGGAAATTTAAAACGATTAACATCAGGATTAATGAGGTGGTCAATGGTTGAAAAAAACAATCTTAATGTTATTTTTATTGTTTGTTATGATCTTTGAAAAGTGTGAGTTTCTTTTATTTCTGACTCCTTTATTGTATGCTAGAAGTTTATCTTTGAAAATTTGGAAGTTTATTGTGTATTTTTCTTTTCTCCATTTTCTTTCCGCCACGCTGCAATTTCTTTTAATTTTTTTAATTCTAAGTCTCTCCAGGGAGCGGTGGGCTTAGAAGGAAGTTGCTTTAGTTTTATCAGTGCCACACTGTCCATTACAGTTTGCAGTTTACTGTTAAACTCATTGACAATAAAATCACATGGAGCATGTAAAACAATTTGAGGTATTTTGTTGTAAAATGTTTATTAAAACACATTTTATACACATTAATTTTCACGACTTACAATCTACACCATTTTCTGAAGTTTTCTTTTGTATTTTTACACATTAATGTTTTTACACATTACGGTAATTTGGACTTTTAGTAAATCTGTTTCTATTTTCTAAGGAAGGATTTCCCAATTAACTGGAAATTATTGGTATAAACTTGGAGGATTAAGATAAAAACTATTGCACAATTGACTTCTGCTCTACTCTACATACTTTGCATAATTTGTCACACAAATGCAGTAACATTTTATAACTTTAACTTCGAAATAAAAGTATAAATGCATACGAATTAGGCTCACTAAATCTGATGTGATGACATTTTGATCTGTAGCGAGAGGAGGAAGGAGGTGGAGGAAAAGCTGGAGAGAATAATCAATCAATAATAACTTCGTTTATCCATTAGGAGCTACGTTGGCAGACAGACCATCAGGATAAACGCAGACAGGTGCAAAAAAAACACATTCATTACATATATTATAAAACAATAAAACAACAAAATCAATAAAATAACATCATTTAGTCATCAGTCAAGGCCGTCTCAAGGCCCCTCAGCCATTCAGCAATCGGATTGAGTAGGTATCAATTTGATTTCAATTTAATTTATTCAGACATTTATGAACACAAAACAACAAGAAATATACTACCAGTGCAAATAAAAATACACAGTCTGAAAAGGAATAGGCAGAAGCCAAAAGCTTATAACCGCCTACCCCCTTTTCCCTAAACATAAAGTGCTGCTACATTTACATGATAAGTTAACAGTTTATTTCTCTGCATGATTTCACAATTTTCTTTTTATATAAACTTTTAAAGCAACTCAGTCTTCTACAGTCTTTGACGTCTTGGTCTAACCCAGTGCTTCTCAAATAGTGGGCCGTGCCCAGGGGGGGCGCGGTGCGATGCCAGAAGGGGGGCGTGTGTGGCCCTGTGGCACAGGTTTTTTTTTTTGCCGTTCTAGAATAAAGTGTAATTGCAGATCTACTACAGTAGATGGCGCTCTCATTGTCAGAATTTGCGCGGGACGTCTGAATCCACATTGAGACTGAGGTTTACATCAACCACCAGGCCACGGACCGGTCATGTGGTACCGGGCCGCACAGAAAGAAGAAATAACTTCAATTATTTGCATTTGGTTTGATTTTGGAGCCATAATGCTGTTTTAATTTGAAAAGTCACCGGATTTTCTTCCTTGCATCCATCAATGACTCACCAATTATGCATCATCCCGTTAAATTTAAACCCATAAACTTGTAAAAGGAGTTAAAAAAAGATCTGCGGGAAGCTTCTTGAAGGGGAGTTACAGAGTTACGAAGCAGACTGCACCTTAGAAACACTCTTCAGGTTTCAGGTCAAGATGGTACTGTCTGGTTTCAGCAAAACAAACTCAGAACTCTGATTGACCTAGTCTTACTAGGAGTAGCCTTACTGGTATTTTTATTCATTTTGTTTTTGTGATGTCCTTTATTTTGAAGGCATGTTTACAGTTACCACAGCAACCAGAGTACGTTAGAGGAGAGAGTGTGTCCATGAAAAAACATGCTGCTAATAAATTTTCTTGTGAAGACAAAGTTGATTTAAATTTATTATTTATTTAAAAAAAAAAAAAAAACATTTTTTCAGGCTGGTCGTTTTTTGTTTTTCTGCTACACCTTTAGACCATTCCGTTCCGTCATCTTCCGCTTGATCCGGGATCGAGTCGTGGGGGCAACAGCCTCAAACGGGTAACCCAGGCCTCTCTCACCCCAGCTTCATCCCCCAGCTCACCCGGAAGGATCCAGAGTCGTTCCCCGGCCAGCTGTGAGACATAGTCTCTCCAGCGGGTCCGGGGTCTGCTCCTTGGTCTCCTCCCGGTAGGACGCGCCCGAAACACCTCGCCCGCGAGGCGCTCGGGGGGCATCCTGACCAGATGCTTGAACCACCCCATCTGGCTCGACCTGAAGGAGGAGCAGCTCGAAACCAAGCTCCTCCCGGATGGCAGAGCTCCTCACCTGATCTCTGAGTGAGAGCCCAGCCACCCTGTGGAGGAAGCTCATTTCAGTCGCTTGTACCCACGATCTCATTCTATCGGTCACCACCCACAGCTGGTGACCATAGGTGAGGGTAGTGATAAATGTTTAAATTTGTATGTATTTAATATTTTATGTTGTTTTTAACTATTACTGTATTTCTTTATTTTTCTAAATGTGATGTACAGCGACCTTGAGTGCCCAGAAAGGTGCCTTAGAAATAAATGTAGTATTATCAAAGTGAGTGAGCTACCGCACAGTTCGGGTGAGAAATCGCAAAAAGAGCACATGGTTAAAATTGCTCATTGTGGAGTCTCACAGCAGAAGGAAGGAAAGACCTCCTGAATCTCTCCTTCACACAGCGAGGAGGGTGGAGCAGCCTGCCACTGAAGCTGCTTTATAGTGCAGACAGAGTGTCCTGCAGAGCTGGATTTCTTGATGATTCTGTCCAGCTTCTTCCTCTCCCTTTCTGTGAAGCTATTGTTCCAGCAGACCACACCGAACAGGATGACTGATCCCACCACAGAGTCGTAGAAGGTCTTCAGGAGTGCCGCATTCACTCCAAAGGACCGCAGTCTCTTCAGGAGGTAGAGCCTGCTCAGACCCTTCCTGTACAGAGCGTCGGTGTTATGAGTCCAGTCCAGTTTGTTGTTGAGGTGAACACCCAGATATTTGTAAGAATCCACCTGCTCAATGTTCATTCCCTGGATGTTCACTGGTGAGGGAGTGGTAGAGTGATGTCTGCGGAAGTCCACCACCCCTTGGTTTTCCCTAAGTTGATCAGGAGGTGGTTTCGCTGACACTAGTCCAAAAAGTTCTGCGTCAGTCCTCTCTACTCCGCGTCATTGTCATCGCTGATGAGACCAAGAATCGCGGTGTCGTCGGAGAACTTCTGCAGCACGCATCCTTCAGTGTTGTGTCTGAAGTCTGCTGTGTAGAGGGTGAAGAGGAAGAGGGACAGGACAGTCCTCTGAGGGGCACCAGTGGTGCTGGTGACCAGGTCTGACACTGTCATGATGTTGAGCTGAGGCCAAAAATATACTCTTGACACAACAAACAGAATCAGATGAAAAAATTACAAGCAGATTTATTAGATTGATAAAAAGTCCAAACAAAGCAGACAAAAACAGATAAACTAGGCGGGTTTTAATGTAAGAGCTGTAGCCAAAAACTGGTTAACAGGTCAAGCATGATAAACAAATGACCTGACGAAGAGTGAGTCAAAAACTGATCCATTTATGCTCCAGCAGATGAGTAGATGTGTGAGTAGTGCACACACACAGACAAGAGGGAGGGGGGAAACAGGACACAGAGGGGGAACAGACTACTCTCCTGACCGACACGCAGTTCCGGGCTCTCACAAACTGTGGTCGGTTTGAGAGGTATTCTAGGATCCATCCAGACAGCCGGTGGTCTAACCCTGTCTTTTCCAGTTTGTCCTTCAGGACTGCCAGTCTGATGGTGTTGAAAGCACTGGAAAAATCAAAGAACATGATTCTCGCAGTGCTGCCGGGCTTCTCCAGGTGAGACAGAGCTTGGTGTAACAGGAAGATGGCAGCATCCCCCACTCCAACATTTGGCCGGTAAGCAAACTGCAGGGGGTGCATTGATGGGGCAACTGTGGAGCGAAAGGGTCTCAGGACCAGTCTCTCCAGCATCTTCATCAGGTGTGATGTCAGAGCAACTGGTCTGTAGCTGCTCAGGTTAGAACAGCAGAAATATTGCACAAAATTTTAAATGTAAAGACATTGGTAGCTTGATCATAAAAATAAAAAAAAAAAAAAAAAAATGAATTACTCTAGAGATTCATCCCTCACCGGGGAAATTTGTTTGCTGCACTCCTTACACCGCAGCAGGCTGCCCTTCAACGGCGCCAATGGTGGGAGAAGCGGGGGTTAGGTGTCTTCTCCAAGGACCCTAGACGTGCTCTCTGTGGGACGCGAACCCACGACCTTCCGGTCCGCGGGCGAACGCTCTAACCACACGGCCACCGTCTCCACCCCGATAAGATTTGTTTCGATTTGCATAATAAATACAATAAGTGTCTGATTTAATATTTTTAGTAAATAAATGATTTAGGTTTAAATTTGTACGTATTTATGTTTATTGTTATTGCTGTAAACATGACTGATTACTGTGGCAAATAATTATAATTTTTTGAGAAATCATTTCACAGTCATAATAACTGCTGTTTTAAAGCAATTACAAAACTTGGTATCCATATAGGTTTGTTCTGTTCCATTGTCTTCCGCTTATCCAGGGCCGCGTCGCGGGGGCAACAGCCTCAGACAGGAAACCCAGACCTTCTCATCCCGACTGTAACCTCCTGCTCACCCGGGAAGATCCTGAGACGTTCCCCTGTCAGCTGCGAGACATAGTCTCTCCAGCGGGTCCGGGGTCTGCCTCTCAGTCTCCTCCCGGCTTTGAAAGTGAAAATGAGAATTTTGAAGATGATTCATGGTTTGATTGGGAGCCAGTGAAGTTGCTGAAGAACTGGGGTGATGTGATGAAGAGAGAGGGTTCGAGAGGAGTTTTATACTAGCTGAAGTTTATTCAAAGATTTCTGAGGGAGGCCAAAGAGTGTCTGGACGAGAGGTGAGGACACTGTCGACAAGGATGGCAGCGGTGTGGGATGTGAAAAAAGGATGGAGACAATAAATGAAGATGAAAATAAGCAGACCGGGTGAAGGAATCAAGGATGACACCCAGGCTCTTGACTTGAGGGGAAATAAAAGAAAGAGAGAAACTTTTGACTTTGGATCATGTGGATCTGGAGCCGATGAGAAGAACATCAGTTTGATCAGAATTCAGTTTGAGGAGGTTGGAGGTGAGACAGTTTTTTATTTCAGAAAGACAGCAGGTAAAGGAGGAGGAAGGAAATGTGGAGGAATCTTCATAATCAATTTTATCTTTAGAGTCGAGGTCCAATTTAGCAAGACTAACAAGGTTGCTGGGGAGACACAGCCTAACCTGACTTATTCAAGGTGAGAAGCAGGATACACCCTGAACAAGTCATCAGTCTATTGTGGGGCCATACACAGTCAACCATACACACACACACACTCATTCCTAGGAGCAATCGGAGCAGCGGAAGGGCATCGATCAGCAAGCCTCTTGTTTGCCGCCGATGAACGAAGCAGCACCGCACGGGCCTCCCTCCAAATGCGCCGACATCACACCTGGACCTGATGTTGTACAGAGGGAACAACAATTTCCACCTCCTCCTCCGGAAACAGCGGGGGTTGGTAGCCAAGAGAGCACTCAAGAGGGGAGAGACCAGAGGCGGATGACGTGAGGGAATTGTGTGCATACTCAACCCAAGGAAGATCTGTGCTCAGGTGGTCTGACGGCGGGCACAAATGCAGCAGAGGGCTTCTTCCAGGTCCTGATTGGTCCTCTCTGTCTGGCCGTTGGTCTGAGGATGAAACCCAGAAGAGAGACTAGCGGTGACCCCAAAAGCCTTACAAAAGGCCCACCAGACTTGGGAGACAAACTGGGGCCCGCAATCTGAGACTTTATCACTGGGCAAACCATGTAGCCAGAAAACGTGCCTGATCATTAGTCAGGCTGTCTCAGATGCAGTGGGAAGTTTGGTTAAGGCAATGAAGTGGGCTGCCTTAGAAAAACGGTCAACCACCATCAGAATAGTGTTCTTCCCACTCGACATGGGCAAACCTGTCGCAAAGTCCAGGGCGATGTGGGACCAGGGTCAACCAGGTACGGGGAGTGGCCACGGTTCTCCAGAGGGAAGCTTGTTACTGGACTTGTCTCTGGCGCAGATGCGGCAAGCCAACACATATTCCCTGACATCCTTAGCATGGCTAGGCCACCAAAAACAGCAACGAATGAAGGATTCAGTCCTGTGAGCCCCTGGTTGACAGGTCAGACGGGAGGCATGCGCCCACTGGAGGACCCTTGTTTGTGCAGATCTGGGAACAAATAGTTTGTTAGCTGGATCTGGTTCCTGTCGTTGAGCCTCCTGGATCTCCTCAGCCAACCACCAACCATTTGCAGGACGCAGGAAGAGGTACTATAGTCCCAGAGTCCGCAGGGTTTTCCACAGGTTCAAATTGTCTGGATAGGGCGTCAGGTTTAGTGTTCTTAGAGCCTGGGCGAAAAGAGATCACAAAATTAAAACGGTCAAAAAACAATGCCCACCGAGCCTGCCTAGAGTTTAATCGTTTAGCCGTCCGAATGTACGCCCGGTTCTTATGGTCCATCCAGACTATGAATGGTTGTTCAGCCCCTTCTAACCAGTGACGCCATTCCTCAAGAGCGAGCTTGATGGCTAGGAGCTCTTTATTGCCCACATCATAGTTACGTTCTGCCGCACTAAGCCGTCGGCAAAAGAACGCACAAGGGTGCAGCTTACCCCTGGCCCCGACCTCTGAGAGAGAATGGCCCCTACTCCAAAAGTAGAGGCATCCACCTCCACAATAAACTGGCGAGCAGGGTCAGGCTGAGACAAGACAGGTGCAGAGGTGAACATAGATTTGAGTTTGCTAAAGGCTGACTCGGCCTCAGCTGATCAGATAAAAGGAACAGAAGAGGAAGTGAGATTCGTGAGGGGAGCCACCACAGAACTAAACCCACAAATAAACCTACGAAGAAAATTGGCAAACCCTAGGAACCGCTGGAGTTGTTTACGGTTAACAGGGGTGGGCCACTCCAGAACAGCCTTTGTCTTCTCAGGATCAGGCCTAACTTCACCCTGAGCTATTACAAAACCCAAAAAGGAAACAGAGGAAGAATGGAATTTACACTTCTCAGCTTTCACAAACAGCCTGTTCTCCAAAAGACGTTGGAGCACCAATCGAACATGCCGCCTATGTTCAGTAAGGCTCCTAGAAAACACCAGAATAGCATCTAGATAAACAAAAACAAAGCGATGCAAAAAATCCCGCAGAACATCATTAATTAAGTTTGAAAAACCGCGGGAGCATTGGTAAGTCCAAAAGGCATTACAAGGTACTCAAAGTGACCTTGTAATGCCACCTCTGAAGGAAAGGTGTGTTTAACGCAGTCTTCCATTCAATCCCCAGAACAAATATGCACCAAGTGATAAGCATTTCTCAGGTCAAGGGTGGAGAAAATACGGGCCTCCTGAAGAGTGTCAAAGCAGAGTTCATCAACGGAAGTGGGTACTTGTTCTTAACAGTAATGGCGTTAAGTCCCCGAAAGTCCATGCAGGGACGAAGAGAGCCATCCTTCTTACTAACAAAGAAAAACCCTGTTCCGACCGATGACGAAGACGGGCTAATCAGGCCAGAGTCCAAAGAGTCGGAAATGTATTGCTCCATAGCTCAGGTTTGGACAAACTATACAAACGAGAGGTAGGCAGCGTGGCCCCAGGAGTAAGGTCTGTGGCGCAGTCATAACAACGATGAGGAGGCAGAGAACATGCCTTATCCTTACTAAATACCGCGGCAAGATCGTGATACTCTGCTGGAACCCGAGATATATCAGGTGCTGATGGCACCACCAATGGATCTGAGAGGTCAGAAAGAGGGGTGTGAGCCGAACGCAGACAGGCGGCATGGCAACGATCACTCCAGCAAGTCAACTGGCTGGAGGGCCAATCAATGACTGGGTTATGGTGAACTAACCAGGGGTGACCCAACACCACTGGGTTCTGGGGGGAATCGAGAAGAAAATATTTGGTTTGTTTGTGATGATTACCCAACACCACTAGATGAACGGGTTCAGAACGATATTTAACAATGGAGACCAAAAGACCATTAAGAGACGTGACTCTGAGGGGTTGACTAAGAGTCTCAAAAGTAATGCCCGCCTGTCTGGCCAGCTTAAGATCTAACAGGTTCTGCTCAAAATCAGAGTCAACTAGGGCTTTATCAACTAAGGGTCTCTCCTTAGACCAAATAGTAACCTCTAAGGAAAGAGAAGAACCAGATGTGGTGGACATAAGCTAACCGCTTGCCAATGTGCCCACCTTCAGAGACAAGCGGGTTCCTGACTATGTGACCTCTCTGACCACAATAGAGGCACTCACCTGACCGTATCCGACGCTCCCGTTCAGCCGGCGTAAGTCGATTGCACCCTAACTGCATAGGTTCCTGAAGCTCAGGGGGAGTGGTCAAAGCACCTGAGGGAGCAAAAACAGAATGGTTCAGTGCAGGACGATCAAATCCCTGAGGTTTCTCCCTCAGACGAGAAGATGAGCGATTAACTTTCCTGTCCCACAGCTTGTCGTCCACCCGAATTGCCAATGTAATCAGTTCATCCAAAGAGGGTGGTAGATCCAGGGGTAACAGAGTGTCTTGGATGTGGTCAGAGAGTCCACGTAAGAAGGCATCGTATAAAGCAGTGGCATTCCAATCACTGTGGCCAGCCAGAGACCTGAACTCAATGGCGTAGTCGGCTGCTCTACACTCTCCCTGTTTTATCCGAAACAGAGCCCTGGCAGCATTTCTCCCAGGTCTGATCTGCTGAAAAACTCGGGCCAGGGCCTCGTTGAAAGCCTGTAGGGATGCGCAGACAGGGGAACGGCGCGCCCACTTGGTCATGGCCCAATTCTCAGCTCGTCCTAATAGTCGGGAGATGATAAATGACACTTTCTCCAAGTCTGAAGGAAAGGAGGCCGACTAGAGCTGGAAACATAATTCACACTGAGTCAGAAAGGGTTGGCAGTCACCTGAATCTCCAGACCATCATTCTGGAGGTGGCATGGGTGTAACTCCGGAAGTCAGAGCTGGCTTCCGGAGCTGACGCCAGGTGCTGGCGTCAGGTGCTGGCGCCAGTGTAGGTGTATCGGGACCCGGAGAGCTGGTTGGCAGCGAGGGAGATGAACTGAGCTGCTGCAATCCTTGTGATATCTGGAGCACCTGATCGCTAAGAGCAGTTAGCTGTTGATTAATCCGTCCGGAAACCTCCACTATATCCTGGTGGAGACGGTCTATTTGCTTCTGACGAAGTTGGGAAGCTCAGTCCTGTTCAGCGAGCGCCACTCCCACTGCTCTGATATCCGTAGTATCCATTGTGGCGTTTTTTTTCCTGTCAGGGTTTGTTGCGTGGATTCAAAACAGGACAGTAGATGCTCCAAACAAAGTCCTTTTTTTAACAATTCCAAACTGAAACAAGCTAGCGACGAGCAAAATACTAAACATCTCAAAACTTAGAGTTAGAAAATACGAGAATTGCTTCCAAACATCAACAGAAAAGTAGGAGAGACCAGAAAGACAAGACAAACCCGCAGAAAAGTGAGAAAAAGCAATCCCTTCAATACTGCCAGGAGAAAATAGGAACCAGGTGAAGAACATTAGGGAAAAGTGGTGATCAGACCAGGGAGACACACCCAATAGGAACACAGCACCTGAAAGGAAATAAAGTGAGTGATTTCAAAATAAAATAGGAAATGAACAAAAACACTCTGACTTCTTGACTAAACCTGACTCACACCCTTTCTCTCTCTGACACGTCAATATTCTTACTGTGAATTTTTAAGTTTTCTAAGGCCACTGCACCTCTTTGTTTCAACAAAGAGACCGGAATCAGAGAAACAAAATGTCCCTGCTGTGTGACAACAGTAAAACATTCTCATATCGTCTGGTTTTCTACTGACAATCTGAATCTTTATAAAAATCCACTTCTGTGATTTCATTGTGGAGTTTTTATAGGGACTGAAAACCATCAAACAGTCGTTAAAAACATTTCAGAACTTTTCCCACTCCCACTTTTTTTTTTCTTCACCGTACAGTATTGATCCCTCAATGGGGAAATCACTTTGGTGCATTGCACCTCAGCAGGCAGCGGATCGTCGGCTGAAGGGAATCGATAATAAAAAGAACTCACAGGTGTAATATTCCTAGAGCTGACTGAGGCCTTTGATGTTTTAGATCAACACAGGGTCACACAAAGTGCTGAACAGAACAAATAAAAATGTAAACAACATCAAAAGTAAAAAAGTCAAAATTCAAAATAAAAACAGGCATCCAAAAAAAAAAAAACGCTGCACACATTCCACATGCGTTGACATTCACATAGCCCCCCCACCCACCGTACATCTCATACGCCCATCCTTTCCCAACCCCCATTAAACCTGAACTGCAAGCTACTGTCTCTTTAGCTGAAATAAAAATAGGCATCTGGCCTGATGCTGTGAGGAAACAATAACTGGGGATCAATCCACACCAGGAGTCGGCCCGCCCCTGACTGCAGCGGCCAAAACCACAGGGGTTCACAACACCCAGGCCAGTCAGACCCCCACAGTCTGAGAGCAGGCAGATCTGCTGGAATGGAGGATCCCCATGAGGAAACACTGGATTAAGACACAGAATAAGACAATAGAATAAAAACAAAAACCAGTAAAACCCCTAAAAAAATAAATAAATGAATAATAAAAAATAAAAACTTAATCAGAAAAATAAAACTGTACAAAAATAAGAAAGTAAACAAACGTAAAAACCATCTTAAACAAAAATAAAAATAAGATAAAAGCCAAGTTAAAAAGGCGGGTTTTCAGCCTTTTCTTAAAAACATGAACAGACTCTGGGGCCCAGAGTTCCTCTGGCAGGTTATTCCACAGGCGAGGACCGTAATACTGGAATGAGGCCTCACCGTGAGTTTTTGTTCTAACAAGTGGTACTACTAAAAGGCCGATACCAGAAGACCTCAGGGTCCGTGAGGGGTCATACCTCACAAGGAGGTCAGATAAATAAGAAGGCGCAAGACCGTTAAGACTTTTAAAAACCATTAAAAGAACCTTAAAATCGATCCTGAAACGCTCAGGGAGCCACTGCGATGATTTTAAAACTGGGGTAAAAGTTGGCAAATATTTGAGTTTTTAAATAGACACAAGATTTTAGAAAAATATCAGTTTGGTTTTTGGACAAACCACAGTACAGAGAGAGCCCTTTTAAAGATTTTTAATGATATAAAATGTAACAGGTATGCACAGAAGCTCTCTGTCCTGGTGCTACTGGGCCTCAGTGCTCTCGCCAGCACCCCAGCAAACACAGAACGTCCAGAGAATGTTAGCCTGAAGTTCTCTGTAACTCAGGCTAATTTAAATTTCACTTTTTTTGTAAATTTTAAATTTCAGTGTTTTGTTTTGTTTTTTGTTTTGTTTTTTTGCCCCATTGGATTGAATGAAGTTTGGAAATTTTCACCTTAAAAGTTAGTGCGTCTTAAACCTTTAAGTGGGTAAACTGCATGATTGATAGACGATTAAATACTTTTGTTCCTCTGTATGAGTGTCCAACCCTCAATTTATTTGACAGAGAAAACGTGCATCAAGAAAAATCAGTTTGAATTTTTCATCTGGCGTTCTTGAACACGTGTTTAAACTCCTCATCTCAACGGGGATGGACACCGGGGCGTGCTTACGTATTTACTTCCTTATGCACCTCAAAACCAAACCCCCTAACCCTTTGCTCAGATTTACACTGGTGCATATTAATACAAACAAACAACAGAACAATTTTTAAATGTTTGTCTTTTTATTTGCCGACAATTGGTAGAGAAGACAGTTCAAAGGTTATGCTGAACATCTGAGGGAATAGAAAATGAAGTGAACGTGTCCTCATGGATGGAACATTTCTCCAAAGCAGTCTGGTCCTCCATCTCATATAGATCAGGTGGCTAGCAAAGCCCTTAATGAAAATAAAGGAAAAAGAGATGAGGTATAAATCACGTGTTTAACCTTATTTGGAGAAATAATATAAGAAAGAAGTACCTTTATTAGGTAAAAAGGTGATGTTTTCAGGCTTGATCTCTGCCTTTAAAGACATCTCCTTAAATTTCTCTTTTGCCTCAGGTGTGGCTTCCTTGCTGCGTGCTGTGAATTCAAATTTTAATTGGAAACAGTTATTAACTGCACATCACTGCTTCATAAACATCCATATCAATACAAAGGATTTAACTCAGAAGTAAAGTTTGGATGCGTTTTTCTTTGTCCCCTTCCATTAACGAATGAATCAAAGCATAATCTTTGTTGATTTCAACAACGGTAAATGTGTGCTTTGAGAGGTCCTCAACTGACAAAAAGAGAGAAGCAAAGAACAATGAATGTCAGTTTATTATTTTATGATGTGTGTAATCATACTGCCTTTCTTTTATGATTGTTCCAGGCACAGCACCGAAGTTGTAATCTAAATAGTCAATTCTGCAATGTTCATTAGATCTGTGAAGTGATGAAACTAACTTAATATTCAAACATAAATTAATGCTAATAAACAAATGTTGCTGTTTGTTCTTTTGGACTCACATCAGTTCCCTTTTATGAATGGTTACCTGTCCGTTTTTACTTGGTGTAATTTTGTATTTTCTAATATTAATGTTGCCTTTGTCCTTCTCATAGTACTTATAATTACTGGCCTCTGCAACCTCGAACCAGTCTCCTTCAATCTGTGAGGCAAAGACAAAAAAACCATACAAATCAGTAAAAAACTAGCAAAACATTCCATCATCAAAACTAAAGAAGAACGTAATACTTTGGTTACAGAAAGATCAGAAGAAATTAAGTCTGCGTTAGTGTTTTACAGGTAAAAAGTATACATGCTTCCACATGTCAGTGGCTGGACAGAAATGATTGAGCTTCAGACTGATGTAGAGCTGCATGTATGAGCATTATTTAACCTGGAAATCTACAAATTTAACCTGGAAATCTGTTTGACAATTACCTGGAGAAAAGACATGGGTTTTTTTCTGGCAAAACTAGTCATTTACATGTTAAAAACATCTCTGCTATACTGTATACATAATTTCCACCAGATGCTGGAGTTTCAAAAGTATTGTACCAGACTCGGGTTGAAGTTCACTGCAGGTGTGGGTTGAGCAGAAACGTACAGAGAGATGAGCACTACGCCCAGCAGGATGAGCAGAGAATTCATAGCTGCTGAAGATCAAACTGATGAAGATCTGGTGGTCTGTATGTTGGATCCTCAGTAAGATAATCTTTTAATAACAGAGAGTGTCCACACCCTTTCTGACCAAACCTGACACGTCAATATTCTTACTGGGAATTTTTAAGTTTTCTAAGGCCACGTCACTTCTTTGTTTCAACAAACAGATCGGAATCAGAGTAACAAGATGTCCCAGCTGTGTGACAATAGTAAACCATTCTCACATTGTCTGGTTTTCTACTGACAATCTGAATCTTTATAAAAATCCACTTCTGTGATTTCATTGTGGAGTTTTTATAGAGACTGAAAACCATCAAACAGTTGTTAAAAACATTTCAGAACTTTTCTCACTTTTTTTTTTTACCATACTGTAATGATCCCTTAATGGGGAAATCACTTTGGTGCATTGCACCTCAGCAGGCAGCAGATCGCCAGCTGAAGGGAATTGATAATAAAACGAACTCACAGGTGTAATATTTCTAGATCTGACTGAGGCCTTTAATGTTTTAGATCACAGTATTTTATTGGAAAAAGCTGTGTTAATCAAATACATGAGTTTTTAAATACACAGAACATTTTAGAAAATTATCAGTTTGGTTTTTGGACAAACCACAGTACAGAGACAGCCTTTTTAAAGATTGTTAATGATCTAAAATGGAAAATGGATGCACAGAAGCTCTCTGTCCTGGTGCTACTGGGCCACATTACAATGACCTATTCTAACAAAAGTAAAAGCATGCATCAGAACCTCCATTCCAGATACTAATTCAACGTTTCTAGAATGTTCTAGGAAGGTTTTTCAAAAGTTTGCACAACGTTCCTTGAAGGTTATTTTTGGTTCTCTAAAGGTTCAAATGGAAATTTTTATGACAGTTTTTAGGATTTTTTTTTTGGTTTTCAGAATGTTCCTCTAACCTTAATTTTAACCATAATGTTTGAAATTTGGTTCTCTCAACGTTTTGGGAAGGTTTGGTTCTAACATAACCCCAACCAACGTTTAGGGAATGTTAGTTTTTGGTAAAAACAAACCTTTAGAGAACTTCAGGCTAACGTTCTCTGGACGTTTTGTGTTTGCTGGGGTGCTAGTGAGAGCACTCTAGTGTTTCCTCATGCGGATCCTTCATCCCACAAGCTCTGCCTATTCAGTCTGTGGGGTCTTCTCTGTCTAGCTAGCATTTTTAGTTAGTTTTCTTACTGTGTATTTGTGTTTATACATTCTTCTTTTTTTTGTATTTCGTCTTTCTGAATCTGCAATGTGAAGCCCATTGAGACAGAAATTCTGTGATTTTGGGCTATGCAAATAAAACTGAATTGAAATTGAATCGCTTTCTTTTATAAATCTGAGTTTTAGGATTTCTCTTGTGCTAGAACGGGAAATAGGAGAGTTCTCTGCAAAGGCCAAAAGTCAGTCTGCCCATCATGTCTGGGCTCCCAGTGGACCTCTCCGTCCTGGGAAACAGACTCCAAGACCTGTGGGGGATGGTGGCTCATGGGATTCTCCCAGTCAGGACCGTAATCCATTCCCAGGGCATTTGGGCGAGCTCGATCTGCCCCCAACCTGGTTGTGGCATGCCTGAGTCAGTGAGGCACCCGCTTTGGGAGTGCAGAGCTGTCGTGGACCTGTGTGGAACGGCCGGCTCCCTGAAATTTCCAAACTTGCCAGCAAGGGGGGGTCCTACCAAAGATCCGCCTCAGCAGCCAGAAAGGTGCCACCTGGACCTCCAGAAACTTGCTGTTAAGGAGGCACAGATAGAGCGCCCGGTTCCACCCCCATCCCCACAGTTGTATCTGGACGGCAGCTGGCTGCGGGCCTAGGATACAGCTGCCAAGAAGATTTATCTGTGCCTCTTCGAACGTGGGAGCCGGAGCTACAACGATAAGGTCACGGCAGCAGTGGCCTGGCTCTCCGGGACTGGACGGAGGGAGCATGAAGGAGGGGAATCCCCTCTGACACCATGAAAAGTCCTGAGAGACCAAATGTTTCGAGGAACAGGAATGTTCAATATTACCAACTGGGCCCTCCCACTTCTGCAACATTTGTTTTTCATTTAACCTGATTTTAAGGACTGCAATCCTTTATAGATTTATATAAATTTATTGGCTTTTTACAATAGTTTTGGGGGTTTTTACCTGTTTTAACGTGCTGTTTTGCGAAATTGTTTTATTTGCATTACTGTTTTTTATTGTTTTAGAAATGGTTTCACAGATGGATTTATTTGAATAATTTTACAGAACAGTTATGTTGATAAATTAAAATGTATGTTTGAAAGTTTTTGAATTTATGCCAATAAATACTTGAAAAGAAAAAAACTTGTCCCTTACCTAACCCTAACCTCTAACTCTACCCTAATCCTAATCCTAACTGATTGATTATTCTAACCTTAAACATTTCTCTTTAGTATGCCTAAACCTAACCAAACTACGTAAACATGGCTAAACTCAACCATATCATTAATCTTCCACTCTCTCTATCTCTTTTTTTTGTTCTGTCTCCCCGTCTTCTCTCTTTCTCATAGCTTGCCATTCCCTCGCGCCCCCCCACCAACTCCCCTCCTTTTTTTTTTCTCTTTCTCTCTCTGTTTATTCTCCATTCCCTGGGTGTCCTTCTGGTAATGCTTATCCAAGCAAGGGCCGGAGAGATCCTTTTCTCAGCGGTCACCAGACGATCATCCACCACTTCTTTTTCACCCTTGTGACTGATCCAATCCTATCAACAGAGCATGGTTCTGACTGAGCGTTAGATTTAGATTTGTTGCTGGATCTGGATGACCACAATGTCTTTGAATGGATCACAATCAGGTACCAGAGCATACTGTATGAGTGACATGCGTTGGCCCATACCACCCACACCAACTTTGATAACCTATACAGCTGGGGATTCTATGTAGGCTTTATCGTCGATATAGAAGTACTCACCTAACCCTGATCCTGTGGCTTAATTTTTTGAAACCCCTCATCTCTACGGGGATGGGGAACATGTTGGGTCATGTTTGCTTGTCAGCCGCTTTTGAAATCTCAAAACCTAACCCTAACCGTATAACCCTAACCCTATAACCCTAACTCCCCACTAACTGTCCCCACACCATGAAGCTTTCCTTTTCATTTTTTTCTTCTATCGCTACCAGACCGATTTACCGAATTTCAGGTAATTTAATTTAGGCTTTGAATCCTAAATACCGGATAAATTTCTGGTAATGGAGACCATGCATCACGTATCGAAAAATAGCAGCCAATCGAGTGATAATCTTGCAATTATCGTGAGGTTTTTCATTGCAGATGGCTGCTCCCTTGAAAGCATGCTGTGTTTCTGTGAATAAACTGGATATTTTTTGTGAAAATTTGCTTTGAAAAGATCAACAAATGAACCGAGCACTTCCACAAGAAAAAAGCAAACCCTGCGTGCTTCACAGGGCAGCAGGTACTGGAAGCTTTGAATGATTCAGGCGACGATGAAGTAGATTTTCTTCAGCAGTATGATTCTTCTAGTTTGAATGACGTTGCCTTAGCTCTAGATAATAATAAGTCAAGTGATGATGATGATGACAAATCTACAGCTGTTAAGGGAAGGGGGCGTGTCTGTCAAACAGATGGTGGTGACAGTGTTACCGATGATGGTTGGACTGTTTTGCCTCTCACCATAAATCTGAATTTCAATAAAAATGGAACAGGGCCAGAAATATTCCTGAATCTATAACTGGAGAAAATTTGTTGCTTGATTTTCTTGTTTTTGGAGGACAATTTTTGGCTGAATTTGACAAACAAGACGATTTTTTGCACTCAGCAGGAACATTCTGTAAAACCAAATTGTTGTTATATTTAGAATGAGAATAAAATAACCCTAACGTGGTTGGCAAACTATTATCTGTAATAACTATAAGTTTGAGCACAATCTGACCACTGGTTTGCATAATACCAACCGTTTTCTAACCCACATAGATTTTCCTTATTTTTTGCCAGGGAAGCCAGGTACAGAGGCAAAATAGCCTGGGGGGGCGAAGGTCTGGTAGGGTTTAGAAGAGCAGGGTTAAAAAGTCATCCAAGATTTTTTACTTTACACTAAGTATCAGCATGTTTTATTAAAACGAATCGGAGGTCAGCATGAGGGTGTACTTTGTTGTCTAATATTGGATATTTCTGAAGAGAGACATCAGTCAAGGAGCTGAATAATGAGGAAAAAAACGCATTTCATATTTTTTCTCTGAAGTAATTTACACTCTCAATGCTTTATTTGAACAAAACCAGAGTAAGTAAAGCCAAAAGAAAAGATTCATAGCAGGATCTTGTCCTACTATAGAAACTCAATGTTAAATATGATTTAACAGTTTTAGAATCAAAGAGGAGAAAGCCTGTGAATAATTACACATTTAGACGAATCTTCATGCTCATGGCCTTCAAGGGCTCATCTTCTAACCATGTAGTCCATCTCCATCCCTGTCTAAGAACATCGGGTTGAGGGCCCATTTGAAATTCGACATACATGCCAGTAGGGCTTGCGCGTGTACAGTTATCCATCCAGAAGCCTCCGAAGATCAGTGCGCCACAGTTATAGGCGTCATTGTTATCATTGTCATTCCCCGGGGTGGTAAACTTCATCCCATCGGAGTAGCTCATGGAGTCTCCTGGAGGAAATTCTACAAATTAAAGTAAAAGATTTGATGTCAGACATTAATTACTCTTTGAACTATAGCATTAATAATAAAAACTTTTAATACGGTAAGAAATTGAAGCATCGTTTATTAGAAGAATTACCCCAATTTTCAGCAGAAATACCCATCTGAGGCAGTTATAACAAAAAACAGTTTGTTGTTGCTTTTATTAACCTGCCATCACCAGCAAGATGGTCTGGCAGCTTTGGTCAGTTACAATAGTTGTTTTGGGGTTTTTGTTTTGTTTTAAAAAGTGCTAGTTTTAACAAGGCTTCTTTTGAGTAATGGGATTTTGGTCTTAAGATGTTTTAATTATTTTTAATTGTTTGAACCAACAAGAATTGGGATAGAAGTTATTCAATCAAAACTAAAAGTACAAAGAATACATTTAAGAAAATAAAAAAAAAATAGTATTTTTATTCCAAATAGCTTCTTAAAAGACATATACGATGTTTTACAATTCAATTCTATAAAAACAATCATAATAACACTAATATTAGCCAAAACTAAAAAACAAAGATAAAACAATGCAGAGGCATCAACCAATATAATAATAATAATACATTTTATTTAAATAGCGCTTTTATGAACACTCAAAGCTCTTAAATGACGACAAAAAATTGGCAGCAAATGCTCCTCAGAAAAATACAACTCAAAAGTGTCAACAATTTTGAGATGTACAGTAGATCTTAAACACAAAATAGATTCAAACCAGATTATTTAACAGAAAAAATAAAACAAATGTGTGCATAATAAATTTAAAAAAATGGTTAATTGAACTTCAATGAATAGCTGATGGAAATATTTAGTGTATTAAAATACTCCCAAAGTGATCCTAAAACAGGCATGTGAGCCTTGATTTTCTGTGGTTTATAAACTAAAATGATAGATACGATAATATTAAAATGATTTTATTGGCCAGTTTGTCCCTGTGTTTTTGTTTCAATCACATTTGTGACTGCATAAAGTTGTAAAGTAGTTAGTAAGTAGATGCCTGATGGATGAAGGTAGTTATTAACACAAAAGCTGAAAACTAAAGTTAAATTTGAACAAATGTCTGCCCCGTAAATTTGTAACTTCAACCTTTGTGACCTTGACCATTGGTGCCATGCAATTTTTTGTGTGTCGAAAATATTGCGTTCACAAAAGTGTCACAGATGCACAAAGGGACGCACATACAGCCCAAGTGCTTGATGCCATCCCAGGGGATAGGCATAAAATAGCCAGGTAAAATTAAATATGAAGGTAAACAAGTGTAAAACAAAAATAAAGATGAAGTAAACTAAATTATTTAGAAGACAAAATATTTCCTGCTTAACACTAGGACTAGCAGCTGTCAATTTGACTGCATGTCACATTAATATGCTAATTAGAATAAATAAAACACAACCTAGGACGCTGGCCTTTAAAACAAACATGTTTTCTATGTTATTATGTATTTTTGTGTTCTAAAAATGAACATTTCACAATTTAAAAGCATTATATCTCTTCTAACCTGCTGCTAACCGCAGCACCTGAGAGGAAGCGCACATTGCCATAGCAACAACTTCTGCGGGAAGTTGTTGCTATGTTGCTATGGCAACAAACACATTGCAATGGCCACACATAAGTGTGTGTTTGTGTGTTTATATTTGTGGAGAAAGACAAGGAGGACACTGACGCCATTACAGAAACATTTTAGAAAGGTTGAGTGAGAAAATATTAAAATGATACCATGAATAGAGTATGAGAATTGTTGTCTGAATAAAGTATGTCATGTTTTTTAAATAAGTCTTGAAAGTTCAGGTTAACATATTGAAATATAGCCTGTAGCAAATTTATAACGATGACATTTTTGGAGCAGCAGCGCAAAATGCGGAAATAAACTAGGATAGTGACAAATTAGATTATTTTATTGTTTGCTTTTTTATTCTAGGTTTTAAAAATATTTAACATTTTATTATTATTGTTACTTTAAAAATTGAGTTGTGTAAAACTTTATTTATGCAATATAGCAGCGCAAAACATGAACAATTACATAAGTGGTCAGATTGACGGTTATGGCGCTTGCAGGTAGATTTAGGACGCGGCGGACCTAGTGTTAAATTCATCATCCATTCATCTTCTCCACTGCTTGTCATACTTGAAGGGGTGCCAGAGCCAATCTTGGCTGATTACAAGTGAAAGGGTAAATGAACTAGATCATGTCAGAAAGGGCTAATCTAAAGATATTTGTGTAAGTTAAGCGCTTAACTAAAGATTTGTTCCTGGGTTTTACTCAAGTCACTCGGAGCACATCTGTGTCATTTGCTGATTTTAACAGTGTACCTTCTGGACTAATCGTTTCATCCTAATTAGCAAACAGTTAAAAAAAACAAAACAAAAAGCTAGCTAGAGCTAAAATGAAATCATTACCAGGCTGGGATATAAAGAAAGCCAGGATGGCCCCAGCTACTGCCTCCATTCAGTTAAATGTTTGTACAGCAACTAGGTCAGGGATTTGAGTGATGGGAAAACATCCCACCCAATCAGAGAATAGGGATGACGACGTCCGTTTGCCATGTTTGTTGTTCGGTATCTGAGAAAGGACATCAACCATTCTCTACGGTCTGTGTTGGCAGCAATTCTCTAAAGTCTCTTCAATTCTCGTTTGTGGAATTCAAACTGCTGATAGGCATCAAAGCCTCCACTTGTTCCGTAAACATCACTACATTCGTCTCTGTTAAAGTTTGCTGCGCCATCATCTCTCCACTCATCACAACAATAATCAACTCTTCACTTTCCTCTGTTACTGTGCTGCTGTCACCCCCATGCCCTCAAGTCTGAAGACACCTAGACTTGACCAAAACCACATGCCAAAATCTCCAACCTGCCATTTCTGTGCAAAACACTTGGAATACTCTCTGACTCTGAAAAGCTTTCCCTAATTGTTTTTCTGGATTTCACTGCAGCATTCAAAAATCATCAGTCTTGCCATCCTGCTGTCAAGAACTGTCTCAACATCACTCGCCCTACTTTGTCATGGCTCCAGTCTGGCCTCACCATAAATAAAAAATGATCATATGAATGTGAATTTCCTCATTTTCTTACCTTGTGGCCGTTCGTAAAACATTTTTATATTCAGACGATACTGGGCGGCCTCAGATTCCACCACGAACTTTTTATACTGAGCATATGCCCGGCTTCCATTAAAGGCCAACATGTCCACCAGCAGTTCATAGCTCTCCATATTTGTCATCCAATGTATGTACTCGAGACCTACCCACAAAAGAAACATCACAGATAAGCTCCTCTTCATGAACAGATGTATCTCAGGTGAGGACTGATGGTTTCTTTCCTTCTTACCCAGCCAGTAATCTGCAGAAAGGTTCCCAAAACCACGTTTATACCATTCCCATGTTGTGCAGAAGTTTACCCAGCCATCCACCCTTCTAACCAATGTCTGCAAACAGAAATGGATCAGTTTAGCTTTTTGTTCAGTGGAACAGAGTCTGGAACTTCATTGCTCTACTGCTTGTGTAGATTCTAGTTTAACCTGTACCTGCCCTCAATGTGAAGGGCTTTTTATTCTCTGAGGGGGAATATCTCTGAGCTTCTACAGCAGTCATCAATAACCATTTTGAAACTAAGAGCTACAGTGTAAATTTTGAGCCGTGTAAAGGGCAACCAGATTAACACATACATGTATGTAAATTGATGTATTTTTTCTGTACATATACTATATAAATGGGGCTGGGAACACGTTACACCAGCTTTAAAATTACTTCATTGGCTCCCTGTGCATCTCAGGATTGATTTTTAGGTTCTTTTAATGGTTTTTAAAAGTCTTAATGGTCTTGGGCTTATTTCTTTATTTATCTGTCCTCCTTGTGAGGTACAAACCCTCACGGACCCCAAGTTCCTCCGGTGTTTTAGTTTTGCCATATGTTAGAACGAAAACAAACGGTGAGGTATCGTTCCAGCATCATGGCCTTCACCTATGGAACACTAGAAGGCGGTTCACTCCCCGGCAGTGAACCAGACCCCAAGATACTTAAACCCCTCCACGTGAGGTAGCACTCTGTCCCTGACCTGCAGGGGGCACGCCATCTTTTTTCGAGCGAGGTCCATGTTCTTGGTTTTGGAGGAACTGGTTCCTGTTGCGGCTGCTTCACACTCGGCAACAAATCGGTCCAGCAACGAGTTGGAGATCATGACCCAAGGTAGCCAGTGGGACCACATCATCTGCAAAAAGCAGGAATCCACTCTGGGTCCCCTCCTTGAGTCGCTACCTTACAGTGGTTGAAGGGTTTACGTGCCCCAATGATCATAGGAGCTATGTTGTGGGGTTTAATGCGCCTGGCAGGGTCACCCAAGGCAATCAGTTCCTAGGTGAAGGGCCAGACAAAGAGCAGGTTGGAAACCCCTAATGAAGAGAACAACCATGTCCAAGTTTTCCTTCCCTGGACGCAGTTCTTTCTGCTCCTAGACTTTTCACAGCTCTTCGTTCTATTTCTGCTCCTCCTCTCCCCCATTCCTCCTACTTGCACCACTCCTCCTATTCTCTCTGCTACTTCTACTCGCTCCACTCCTTCTTTGATCCACTCCTCCCCTCTCTCTCCTCCTCTTCTTTTTTCTGCTCCTCCTCCTCTCTCCACTCATCCCTTTCTCCGCTCCTCGTCTTTTCTCTTCATTGTCTTTCTGGTCCTCCTCTCTCTGGTCTGCTCTGCTCCTCCTCTTTCTGCTCCTCCTCTCCCCCATTCCTCCTACTTGCACCACTCCTCCTATTCTCTCTGCTACTTCTACTCACTCCACTCCTTCTTTGCTTCACTCCTCCCCTCTCTCTCCTCCTCCTCTTCTTTTTTCTGCTCCTCCTCCTCTCTCCACTCATCCCTCTCTCCGCTCCTCGTCTTTTCTCTTCATTGTCTTTCTGGTCCTCCTCTCTCTGGTCTGCTCTGCTCCTCCTCTTTCTGCTCCTCCTCTCCCCCATTCCTCCTACTTGCACCACTCCTCCTATTCTCTCTGCTACTTCTACTCGCTCCACTTCTTCTTTGCGCCACTCCTCCCCTCTCTCTCCTCCTCTTCTTTTTTCTGCTCCTCCTCCTCTCTCCACCTCTCCACTCGTCCCTCTCTCCGCTCCTCGTCTTTTCTCTTCATTGTCTTTCTGGTCCTCCTCTCTCTGGTCTGCTCTGCTCCTCCTCTTTCTGCTCCTCCTCCTTTCTGCCTTTCGGCAGAGTCACTGAAAGGCACTGAACCCCCCCTCCCCACCTCCTCCCGCCAGCTATTGACCTATATAATTTTAACACTCAAAATGATTCAAATCCAAGCTTAAAACTTACCCCTTCAAACAATCATACAGTTTATTCATTCAGATTTATTCTGTTTAAGTGTCTTATTGATGTTTTGACTCTGTTTATTGATTATGTCTAGTGACGTTATGGTTAACGTTTTATTTATGATCCTGAACAGTGTCCTTGGTTGACTTGAAAGGTGCTTAATAATAAATGTATTACTATTATTATTCAAATCTATATAAAAGTATGTGACTTTTTTTAATCAATTTTGAGCCGTGATTGGCAGGGGGGACTTATATGGTTGATACCGGGGCACCCTATCTGTGGCCCCTGTTGTAAGGAGACCAGTTTGGTTTTCAGAAAGGCAACTCACCGTCCAGCCTCCCCCAAGTGTCTCCATATCACAGTAAACCTGCAAACAAACATATAGTTTCACCATCCTCGCAGAAGCATGAAAAACCTGTGTCACACAGCAGAGGAATACCTTGATGCCGGTTGCATCTTTGAAGGGATAGATGGTGTACACCCCGCTGTTTTTATTATTGATTTTGCTGCAGTCTAGTGGGCGATCTACACAGCAGACTCTTGTAGCCGAAAGCATGAGAAAAACTGATGTCAGCTGAAAGACGGGAAAAGTTTTCATCAATTTTTACAGGAAAGCTGTCAGAATGAACATTGCGGCATCCAAGTAAAGACTCAAAGTAGATATTGAATAGTTAGAAAATTGACACCATTTATATATCATGTGTTTTTATTCAGAAATAGAAGTTCTTAAACAGTTGAAGGCTTTAGTTTTACTTTATATTTGGGTCATTAATTCACCAGCTATGGAAATATTCTTTCATGTGGAATATGAAGGAGTATTCATATAGTGGGTGTGAGCTGGTACCAGCATCCTTGTGTACCAGAGAATGCTGGTACAAGAAAATATTTCTGAGGCAGTCTCTAGAGATTAACAAACTACTGTGTGTATGAATGTATGTGTTGTTGTTTTGTGTTTTTATTTCATATGTGTATGTCCGCCAAAGTCTCTTTATTTGTGATTACTGTATGACTCCAGGAAGAATAGCTGTTTATACACAGCTAATGGAGATCCAAATAAATACAAAATACAAAATACTGTATTCTATAAGATTCCCAATATTTTACGGGACCCTCACATCTGGCAATATTCTTTCTTCGAGTATCTAAAAAACAAGCCAAACCAGGGGAAAATGATTGGTCATCTTTAGTAACCATAACAACAAGGCCTCATGCAACATCTTCTGTTTGGACTCTGTAACATGAAGTTCAACTCAGGCTTCTAAAGGGAACACACTTCTTCTAATAAACAGTTCTATACGTTACAGGGATATGATTCAAACAAATATCTAGGCTGCAGTTAGAAATACTGTATATCACTTAAGCAGGATCTGAGGTGGACCGCTGGTTCTGGTCAGTATGATATTCAATCAAATGATGTTCTGATCAAAGGTGTCACAAAATTAAAAACATGTATGTATACTGTTTGTGTAAATCATACACCGTACCAACAACAAGAATAGTTCTGATGATTTACAATAATATTTCAAAAGGAACAGAATCAGTTTAGTGTACATGGTTTAATGAAATCTCAAAGATTCACACAATAAGTAAATAAAGTCTGATAAAATATGATAATATTTTATTAAGAGTATGCTGTAAATAATAAAACATCTTATGAATTGGTTAAGATTTAATCAGAGATTCTCAAACATAAATCTTTTTTTTTTTACTTGTTAATTTAAACTAAAGCCAAAAATCACCAAAATCACCACGAACTTCTCAACATCGTACCTGTTCAACATACCAATGTAGAGAAAAAATAGGTTTCAGATTTATTTTGAAGTATCCTATTTTATTTAATTAAGGTATCTTTTATTTAAATATTCTTCTGTTTGTGAGTTCCACCATCATCCAAATAAAATTTGATGTTCATAATACTTATTTGTTTGTTTCTAAAAGTATCGATAAGAGATTTGTTAAAGATTCGGTTCGTTAAGCGGTATCGCTAAATCCTTCTCGATGTTTAACAGGTACAGGAACATCTTTAAAACAGTTTTGAAGTTTAGCGCTTCTAAAAACTGGAAATCCTGAGCTCCGGGTCTCGATGCAGTGACGTCATTGTATCATGTCAAGTTGTTTTTGTCACAGTTTTCACTCCTGGTCATTATAAAAGAATTGTCAGTAAACAGACAAACTACCACACAATTGGCCTCACAATGTTGTGTGGTAATCAAGTGGCTTTCATTTTAATATCTCGTGCATCTGATCTATACGTCAGAATTAAAGTAGCAGTGAACTCACCCAAAACATGATGGCAATCGTCTCTCAGACACAAGCTGAATGTTCAACGCCTGGTCCTCTTCTCCTCAGACTCCGATACACAAGCAGGATACATCACCTCAGCCGGCCAATCAGGCTTGAGATTTTCACTGTCATGCATTCCAGGGACAAGGTTAAAGCTTTTAGGAATTCAGCTTGTTGCCACTGGGTACGAAATGAGAAACTTTGTCACAGAGAATGAAGCGTGTTATTCGATCCAACTAAAAAATGGCCTGAAAATATTTTTTATTTGTTTCCAAAATACAAAAACTTTTTAGCATGAACTGCATTTAAACTTAAAAACACAATCATTTTATGGATTAAACTTTTCTAGCTCTTAAAAATGTTGACGGCAAAGTGTGTGTGTGTGTGTGTGTGTGTGGTTGTGTGTGTGTGTGTGTGTCTGTCTAGGGGTGAATAACTGTGTGTGGGGGGTGAATAAATTTGTGTGTGTGGTTGTGTGTGTCTGTCTAGGAGTGAATAAATGTGTGTGGAGGGGCAGGGGGAAGTTTTTTGTGTGTGTGTGTGTGTTTAAGAGTGTGTGTAAGGGGTGGGGGGAGAAAAACTGTGTATGAGGGGGGGTGAATAAATTTGTGTGTGTGTGTGTGTCTGTCTGTTTATGGATGGGATGGTAGGTGGGTGAATAAGTGTGTTTAAGAGTGTGTAGGTGGGTGACACTAAACCACGGACAGGTTTAGTGTCTGACCATATTTTCGTAGACCGGTCTAAAAAAAAACTCATCTTTTTCATCAGGCTTATTCTCTTTGTTAAATCTATGTTTTTATACTGATAAATGTTTAAATTTGTATGTATTTAATATTTGATGTTCTTTTTAACTGTATTTCTTTATATTTTTAAATGTGGTGTATGGCAACCTTGAGTACGCAGAAAGGTGCCTTAGAAATAAAATGTATTATTTAAGCTCGATCGAGATTGAATGTCCACTGCTGCAATGTTGGTAAGCTTAGAGACATTAGTACTCTACCCAATTCTAAATCAAATTAAAGATGAGAACCACCACCATTCAATCATGCAAGACTTTTTCAATAACATGAAACCAGGTCATACTTTTTGTTCAAATCAGACCCTTCTATACTGGCAAGCACCATAGGTGCTGGTTTTGTGCCCCCCTCCCCCATTAGAAATTCCTGTATTTGCCCCTGGGAACAGGATCAGATGGATGGCATGCTTTGGTAACCTCTAGATTAGACCGATAGATTTTAAACAAGCGCTAAATCAACAGTGTTAAATTTCATGTTACTTGATGTAACATTTTGCTTGTTTTAACATCTAACACGATTGTTTAGGAGCATGTGTTGGGCCCGATGGCTTTCCAAATCTGTGCACACTCTTTATTTTGAAAGTGTGCGCATCACGGAGACACACGGAGACACACACTAAAATACCCAAACCAGTGAAATTTTGCGCCGAGCAGGCCCCTCAGCATGGAGCCCCCGCAAACCATTAGTGGCTCATCAACAAGTATTTTAATTTGAATTTTTTTTAAGCTCCCCATCCCCCCTTCAGATGTACTTCTACTGCAGGAGGAATCTTTTCACCAGAGTTACTGAGTGGATGGAGTAAAGGATTTTTTTAAATCTAAAAACCACTGTTTTAATTCATTTCCACAATTCTTCATTTTAAACAGCATAACACTATTGAACACCTCTCACTCTCACCTACACTGTGTTGCAGAAATGAAAAAAAAAAACAGTAAAACTCAGATAAACTTCTATAAGAACTACTGTAGAGAAGTGAAGGTCAAAGGTGATGGTGAAATGAAGGCTAGAAGTCTGGCTGACGCTCATTCAGGCAGTTCTGGATTATTATGAACCACGTGTAAACTCAGTAAAATATGATTTATCCACCATTTTGTAAGAAAAAAAACACATCAATGCAGACATTTGGTAAATTTATAAAATCTTATTTGCATGTTGGCCACAACTTGACCAGATTAATGTGCTCCATTGATATGCTCATTCATACAAAGCTGTGAAGCATGTGGGTGTGTGTGTGTGTGTGTGTGTGTGTGTGTGTGTGTGTGTGTGTGTGTGTGTGTCATGAAACTGTGTATAAAGTTAGCAGACACATCGACCAGATAAACCAGTGTTCATCATGTCTCAGGATAAAAAGAAGACTGTGCAAGAAGCTTTGGCTATATTACAGGATATGCCAGACTGTGACTCTGATGATGGAAATGAGGACTATATTTTTGAAACTGAAAACACCACCACAGAGGAAGAATGTTCCTCTGATGAAGAAGAGATCACTCCTGCAGCAGAAAACCTACTCACAGCATTTCACGTTAACCACATTTGTGTTCTAGCCTTGTTCTAAAATGAATAAAATTAAATTATTACTTCAAAATTATACACAAAATAACCCGTCATGATAATCAGTTAATTTAGATGGCTGGCTATCTCTAGAGAGAGTGCTGGTGGTGTCAGACTTCTTCCACTTATGGATATGGAAGCCACTGTGCTCAATGAATTTTCAGAACAGCAGAAACTTTTCTGTTTTCAATCCCAGCCTCGTTGCCTCAAGAATATCTTATCACAGAGGTCTAAAGACAATTGTTTTGTTTTCATACTTGATTTGAGCTCTCACATGTACAGTCAATACAGACAGAAATATGTATCCTAATATTGACAGATGCTTGGCTTATCAGACTATACTGAATTTACCACAGGTAAACTCCAATGAGCAGCAGACCCATCTCAAGAATGATCAAAGGAAACACTTTAGAGATTCATGGCAAACGTTCTGAATACTTATGAACATGGGATTTTTTTCAGGTTTTTTATTTTAATAAATTTGCCACAACTTAAAAAAATCTCTCATCGTCATTTTGAGGAAGTTTATGTAGAATTTGGAGGAAAGAGTTTAATTTTATTTATTTTAGAATAAGGCTGTAGAATACAACAAAAAGTGGTGAACGTAAGCCACTGTAAATAATATCTGTTGGCACTGCAAGGCAGAATTCATCATGTCTGAAAGTAAAAGAAAATGCAGCAGCCTGGCAGACAACATTTAAACATGTTACTAAACTCAGAAAAACAGAATTCCTTTCCAGCAAATCTGAATTACAAAAAAACCCCTGACCTAAATAGTTGCCATTGAGGTCATTTGAGCAACAAAAGGTGAGCTGATCACCTTTAGCAGGGAGGGGGGACGGTCAGAGAAACTGAAAAGGCCGGGATTCCTAGTGTTAATGGGAGCAGTGTTGCTGTATTTTTGGCGCCATCTAGAGACGAACATAAAAAAAAAAAAAGAAAAATCAAACTAATATAGTTTATTTTTTTAATTTTTTCTAGTTCGGCGGGCCAGATTAAACCGTTTAACGGGCTGCATTTGGCCCGCAGGCCGTAGTTTGCCCATGCCTTTGTTAGACTGAGTGTGACATACAGTCAATAAAATGTATTTTATTTATCAGTATACTCAACTTGGATATAGATACCACACTGTTTACTGTTCGGTATGTTCCTTGCTTCCCAACCATTATAGCTTTAGTGACGTGGGTTTGTGTTCAACATCATTAGTTATAGAAGGTTTTCTTGTGTGTCCACTTGTTTTTAACTTGTTTGTACTTTTTTTCCCCCTTAGATAATCCAGCTGGTTTGTTGTGATGCTGAATACTGTAACTTTGTCCCTCTCTCTTCTTCTTCTGTACCCTATTCCTCTTGCCAGACCCTCCCCCCTCCTCCTTCTGTCCTCAGTATTCAGTCAGCTCCAGCAAAAAGAATCACAGAAAACAAAGACATTTTGGATGTTAAGTATTTAAAATAAACAAATAGAGCTTGCCAGGCACACGGTGCTGACCTTGGCAGAGCAAAACTGTCCGGCAATACTTGACATACACATCACCATTCGGCTTTTCACAACTTCAGACAGGACAGGGTTAAAAAAAAAGATGAAAGACTTCATTTACTTGATTTAAAACAGGTATAGTCAAACCTTTTTAGCAATTCTTAGTTTATCATGTTTCTAAACAACATTCTGGAAACTGAGTTGTTTATGAAATGTGGTTCAAGTCATTGGAGTAACATTTGCTGCTCAGGCTGATTTCACTCTGACCCAATTATGAATAAAGAAGAGAAAGACTGCACGATACACTTTTATAATCAGCTTTTTGTGTTTCAGGGAATATACAAGAAGGATTTTTTTTCTGTTTTAATGGGGTTCGGGTAACTGCAGTAAAAGTAAGGTTACAGTAAGAGTAACTACATCTACATAATGAGCTGAAACTACCGTCAACCATCCCAGAGGTCTTCTAACTTCAACAAAAAACTGCATGCGGGAAAAAAAACAACAAAAAACTAACACACACTAAACTCAATGACTGTTGAAAGTAAAACTCTTTTCGTCCGCCGCCACCTCACTTGTGTCCTTTGCTGGTTTTGAAGGACACTTGTAGGACTTTATCCCCCAGTCGATACCCATTCAAGCTGTGGATAGCCATAGCAGCCTCTTCATAGTTGGACATAGTGACAAACCCGAAGCCTTTGCACTTGTTGGTGTTGAAATCTCGTATCACTTTGACGTTGACAACGGCGCCGAACGGCCCGAACATCTGCCACAGCATGGCTTCGTCTGCATCCTGCCCCAGGTTGTAGATGAAGATGCACCAACCTGATGAATTTCCAGAGGTCCCTCCGCCCCCGCTCATATGATCCACACTCATTGGAGAAAACCTGGAAACACGGCATACTTGAATATATACAGATATAGTTTCTGCTTTTAATGATTCACACACACCTGAACCTCTGAGCCTGATGATGAACCGGGCCACCGAAACGTCGTGATTGGTTGTGGTACATCTGTGACATCATCTGGGGGTTTCTGCCTTGATTGGGGTTGGCAGCAAACTTGACTGTGATTGGCTCTGCGTTCCCTGGAGGTGTATGTCCATTCAAATGTTTCACTGCATCCTCAGCTTCAGACCTCTTGTCGAAGCGAATAAAGGCAACACCACGAGATACCCCTGTGCAGCAAAAAACAGATGGGATTACTGAAACTGAATTAGAACGATCCGAACACCATTGTCTGATGGGTACCTAGTATGTGCCTGAAGACAAACTTAATGCTGCCATTTTCACTGTCCATGTTTCCTACTCTCCACTGCTACAGGCCAGACCATGTAGAAGTCTAAACCAGAAACTAGACAAGACAAAATCCGGACCATCGGTGCTGAGCAATACATTAATATTGAAATGATACCACAACATCAACACCTGCAAAAAGTTAAACATAAATCCATCAAATCTTCCTCTCACTAATCAGTAGCACTAGCTCAGAGGATAAAACAGGATTGGAAAACAGTTTAAACTCGGAAAGTATGTATTTTGCCACAAAAACGCTGCCGTTTTGCAACATGTTTCTTCTTTAAAACTAAACCCACTCATTTTCCATACTGTATCTCTTAATCTATCCCAAAAATTCAGGTAACATGTGAGAACACTTAGACATTTAACCAGATCATCATCAAAAACACAAAGAAAATTTAGAGACTAACAATGCAACATGCATTTTTTTCATATGCTGCAGAGGGTGGTGGCAGAGAGCATCAGGAATCCACAAGTGGAGCAAAGACTCCACCCATTCCAGCACCAGAGGTCAGGTAACCTGGATAACCTCTTTCTTTTATACAGACTCTTTAGCAGCTGAGCAGTTTCTCTGGTACAATTTACTGAATTTTTTTTATTTACACGACCAGAGTTTAACAACCTGATCTAATGTCTGCTGTTTCTCTGATGTTACTCCCAAAGAGAAGCTCAGCACCTTCCTCTCTGATAGCCCAAACAACATGGCCGCTCTCACTATCACACCTGATACTTTGCTCCATCGTTCTTATCTTTTACACTCTCTCCATTCATCCTTAAATCCTCCATCTTATTTCTCTATGTAACCTCACACATGTTCTGTCTCACTGCAGCTTTCCTTCATTCCTCCACCTGCAGGTTGCGGTTCCACCTCCCCACTGTGAGCTAAAACAGATTTTCATCACAACCATTTTTATTTTTCAAATTTTATACCACTTTATTTGTGGCGTTTGCATGTATTAACTTGGCATGTTATTTGTTCCATCAGGCTCCGTACATACTATGACGACCATTTCTAAACTATTTTGTTTTTATTTTTTAAAAACTTTCAGTTCTACACAAAAGTGATTAAGACAAAATATCTTAGGCTCTTGAATTTTTTTCTTTGTTCCACCTGCGTGTGCATTTCAGTCGGCACCAAAAAGACTGAACACAATTTTTTGTCTTGGTGAGGTCTCTAGCCCTCAGTTTGTGAGCCACTGAATGTTATACGATCTAGCTCTTGGCAGAAAGAAGTCAAATGAAGTAAATATAACACCATCCTTCAGGTTTTTAGGTGTTTAAGCCAAGAAGAAAAAGGAGCTGAGGTTAAAAAAAAATGTTGTGCTGTATTGAGAATTTACCTGAAGCCTGGTCCACCAGAACTCTGGAGTTGATGATCCGTCCAAAAGAAGCAAACATGTCTTCCAGATCCTGCTGACTCAGTGTTCTTGGCAAACCACTGATGTAGAGGTTGGCATCTTTGATCATGTCAGAGCTCGGCCGAGCATATGAAACCTATCAGGAGGCAACAGGAAGTCATTCAGACAATCCAACGATGGGAAAGTAAATGCATTTAAAAAAAAACACACACACACACAAAAACATTGAGTAAAACAATCAGTAGAGCTACAATCTTTAAAAAAAAATATCAAATTGATGAAAATAAAATGTAGGTTATTCAGAAATATTCAAAGGCAAATAAAAAAAAAAAGACAAATACAAAATCATTCAAATAGATTTAAGTCTTTTATATGAAAAAAAAACAACAAAAAGTATAGATTTATAAAAAAATGACAGTATCTGGTGAAAATTCCAGAATTATTGCTTACATGTCAAAAAGCAGAAACAAAACTACAGAGTTTAAAAATACCTTCATCCTTCAGATATTTTTTCTGGTGAACTGTCCAGGGAACATAATATGAGGTGAGACAGGAAAATCAAAGAGCACCTTTGGCACATTACCTTGATAGTTTTAGACTGTAGCCTCAGGCCATTGAGGGTACTGATAGCCCTCTCTGCATCACTAGGGTTAACAAAGTTAACAAAGCCGTAACCTAAACTGTGGCCTAGAGAAACACAAAGGAAAACAACAAAATAACAAAACTGTCCGCTGCAACACATTCTGGACAGAAAAAAAACAGTTCAGATCAAAAGAACAAAAAAAAAATTTTGTAGTGAAAAAAGTTCATAAATCCTTTCTTAAAACATTTAAAAAAAAAAACAATCTGAACAAACTTAGAAAATGAGTAAAAACGGCCCAATAAAATCCCAACTGGAAACATGAAGAAAAAAGGCAGAACTTGACAAAAATGCTCTTGTGCATCGGACCCGTTAGTAACATTCTAATGCACCGGACCCAACAAAAAAACGTTCTCACGGATCAGACCAGACAAAAAAACTTTCATACTTATTGGAGCTGACAAAATGTTCTTGTGTGTCAAGCCCGTCGGAAATATTCACGCCTATCAGCCCCAACAAAAATGTTCTCGTATATCAGACCTGACAAAAACGTTCTTGCACGTCACACCCGACCCAACAGAAACTTTATCGCCCATCCAGTCCGATGGATACACTTTTGCGCACCGGACCCGACAAAAACATGCTCACGCATTAAACACCACAAAAAACGTTCCCGCATATCGGAGCCGACAAAACGTTTTTGTGTGTCAAACCCGTCGGAAAGCTTCTCGCGTATCAGACCCAACAAAAAACGTTCTCGCGTAACAGACCCAACAAAAAACGTTCTCGCGTAACAGACTCAACAAAAACGTGCTTGCGTAACAGGCCCGGTGAAAATGCTCTGGTATCTTAAAGCCCTACAAAGAGATCCCAATGTTTCAAAAGCAACAGAAACATTCTGTCCCATACTGTACAGTCGTCTTGTCTTCTTCCAGTTCATCAGGGAGGATCTTGAGGTGAGAACACGCGCATCCAGCGGTTGGAACTGCAATGTGTAGGACCACTCTCTGGGATGGCTCTTCCTATCCCACCCCAATGTTCCAATTACAAATGTTCCAAACATCTGAAACTATCTGAACGTAACAAAACAAGAAATTTAAAAAAATAAAAACAAACTTAAAAATATATATATTTTAACCTTTTAAGCCATATCGATGTGCACCAAACCTTCCAGAAACTAACCTGAGCAAAAGAAAATGCTGAAAACTTGACAGAAACTTCCAAATAAAAAAGAAATAATAATTGGCAAACTTTCTAAAATCCTGACCTAACAGAAAGCTTCTTGACTGGACAAATACCAGTATCCTGAACCTAACAAGAAGTATCAGGCATTATCTCAGCCTTTTAAACCCAAAATACACTTAACTGTAAGAAACCTTTTATACCTGATTGCAAAACAGTCTTTAAGGATAATTTACTGTTTTCCAAAACTTGTCGGACTCCTCATAAAATTCAAACAAAAAATCTTCCTATTGTACCAAACGTGAGTCATTTTATTATGTCCTAATGTTATCTCAATTCAGCAAATAGAAACATTTCTAACTTAATGGAAACTTGTCAAACCACACCTTAAGAAAACCTCTTATGACCCCCAACTTACAAAACCTTCCTAAGATGTTGTCTGCAACAATAAAGTATTCCAAAACAAACTAACACAGGTCAGACTGCCACCAAAAACATCAAAATAAGACAAAAATCATCTCATCAGATACAATAGAAATGTTTGAAAACAAGACAGGAATGATTTAAAACTTACGAAAGTAACTCACACTTGACGTGAACTAGAATTCTACCAAAGATTTTCTGCTTTGAGGTCAAATAAACACACAAAGTTTCATAGAAGTGTTTGACCGTTTTCTAGGTTTGTTCAGAATCAAGTTTGTCGGGACAAACATTAACAACTCTTTTACAGATTTTTCAAATACCTGAAAACAAACAAACAAAAAAAACAATTATTTTCCTCTTTCACACAAAATACATATTTGTCACTGAAGTTTTAAAACACCAGTAAAAAAAAAAGGTAAAATATCTTAAATTAAATCAAATTTTAAAACTTTTTTTTTCTCCAAGTTCTGCACCTTTTAAGACATTGATATTAAAAAACATTTGACAGGAGAACCTATTACATAAAAAGCAAAAATACAGTTATCTTTTTCAAAAAAAAAAAAAATCTATAAAGAAAAAAGCAACTGGGTATGTTTAAAAAAAAAAATCAAATCACACTTAAAATTAAACACCACAGAAGAAAAGACTGAGATTGATTATTTAAAAAAAAAAAGATATTTGTAGAGTTTTTACTTGAACCCAAACTTTAAAAACGTTTCACAAATTGAGTAAAATCAACTTAAAATCATCTAAAAGTTATTTCAGTTGAAATAAGAAATGTGACAAACGGGAATGACTGCTTTCAAATGTTTGTTAAAGTTCACTAGAAATGTTTTCTTTTTATCAAAATCAGAACAGTTAAATGTTTACTGTTGAAATAAAGCAGAACGGTCTTTTAACTTGTGAAAAATATAAAAAAAAAAAACTTTGAACCAGAGCTTTCAGTTTAATATCAAATTCATCAATTAAATCAAATAAAATAATGCAGACTGACAGAAAACTTTAATCTGAAGTAAGTACATCAGCAGTGTTACTGCCGTCATTACCTGCCACTTTGTCCCGGATCAGTTTAGCCGAATCCACCTCTCCCACGCTGCTAAACAGGCTCCTTAGTTCATCCTGACTCATGCTCTGAGGCAGGTAGTTCACGATCAAATTGGTTCGAGCGTCTTCGTCCTCCATCATCTGCTCCACGTAGCCGTTATCATAGAGCTCCTGAAATCACAACATTCTACTTTAAATCCAAACATCTCTATTTTTGGATTAGCATCACAGAACATTGAATAAGTTTCATTTTCAAAAGTGCAACCTGCAAATAAGAGGGAGTTTGGACTAGCTCTTATTGGTCTGATGAAAATGAAGTCATTATACTTGCTGTATTCCGTTCTGCAAACTGTAAATATTTTGTTTTTTTCTGCTGTTGTATTACATCAGTGTATTTTTATGTAAAGCACTTTTATATGGTACCAACACTCAGACTTTTTCTTGATCACTTTCACCAGCTTTAGCAGCTGAAACTTAGACTTCTGACATTAACCCAAACTTCATGTTTTTAAGCAGTAGCATTAATGTTACACAGGGACAATACAAATGTTCAGACATTATCAAGTGAAAAATCTCATTTTGTGTTATGATAAGGCATCAGACTTACTGTGTGTAGGAGGACTACACATGCAAGCAGTTTGCTATTCCCTGCCAGCATCAAATGTCTATGTGCACTGTTGGAGGTACCTTTAGTCAAACAAAGTGAATTCATACCGCCCATTTATCATAGATTTAATTCTTCAAAAATGTTTTATGTAATCTCATAACTGTTAAAAACTAGTTAACCAGATAAAAAACGCTATAATTGTTTTAGTTTCATTGAATGTTTTCTTTTCCATGAGTTCAACATCTTTTACAGGCGTTTTACGTTTTATTTTTCAGGAATAAAGCAAAAATACACTAGTTTTTTTTTTTTTTTTGCGAATTGAGCAACTTCAAATATGACAAATAAGCAGTGATCAAGCAAACAGTTTGATATTAACAACAGTAAAATATGAGTAACTCATAGATGGCCAACTAAAAAAGGAAAAAGCTAAACTGCTGACAACTCAGCCAAAGCTCCAGTTCACAGCAAAAATCATTGGATATAAACCTAATTTTGTATTCAATTTAAAACATGAAACCAAGTCCTTCAGCACCCAAGATTTATGATCTGTGGGGAAAATGAGATTTTCACAGTGTGCATAAAATATTAGTTTGCAATGAGGTATTTTATTTGATGACACAGTGTTTTGTTGGCTATAAATTTTAGCACTGAGGCTTCTCTGAATTGTTCCGTTCCGTCATCTTCCGCTTGCTCCGGGGTCGGGTCGCGGGGGCAACAGCCTCAAATGGGCAGCCCTGGCCTCTCTCTCCCCGGCTGCATCCTCCAGCTCATCTGGAAGGATCCCAAGTCTATCCCCGGCCAGCTGTGAGACATAGTCTCTCCAGGGGGTCCGGGGTCTGCCTCTTGGTCTCCTCCCAGTGGGACGTGCCCGAAACACCCCGCCCGCGAGGCGCTCGGGGGGCATTTTGACCAGATGCCCGAGCCACCCCATCTGGCTCCTCTCGACCTGGAGGAGGAGCGGCTCGACACCGAGCTCCTCCCAGATGGCAGAGCTCCTCACCCAATCTCTGAGTGAGAGCCCAGCCACGCTGCGGAGGAAGCTCATTTCGGCCGCTTGTACCCGCAATCTCATTCTTTCGGTCACCACCCACTGCTGGTGACTATAATTGTAAAGTGCATTAAATGTATAATACTTTTTTGTTGCTTACATATTGCTGCCATCCGGTCGTGTTGGGTAAAATATGCCTAAACCACGCTTCTCTTTTTATCACACATGCTGCTCTCTTGTTTCTCTTGCTACTGTTTTTGCCACCTGTCCTCTGGGCATTCCAAAAAGGTATAGTTGGAAACTAAACCCCGCAAATTTTAACTAGTATTGATACTGTGTTTGCGACACCGATATCTGATAAAACGTACATCTTGATATTGATATATCGATACTTGGGCATCAAAACCCCCATAATGAAAACTCACCTTTACTGCAGCACCTTTAGATCCCAGCTGAGGGTCACACTGAGAAGTCTGGACTTCACACACCTGCAGAGACATTTTATTTTCCTTTCAGGACACAGGTCAGAGGTAAAAGGGGGACATCAGGAGGTGTCACAGGTCTGCTACAATTGTAACTGGTAAAGTACAGGGAGAATAATGGTGCTGATGGAAATATTTGATTACTAAAATATTAAACTCACCTTCAGGTACCTTATGTGACCTCGTCTTACTGCCATGGAGACGTTCCACGAACCCGCTGCCTCTAGATAAAACAGAAACTTTATTTCCAAGAGGAGCCAGGCCTGGTCCACCGGGAAAAAACTGATTGGAGCTGTTAGCATTAGCTACATGTTAGCATAGAGAGAAAAAAAAAGTTTTTTTGGTTTTTTTTTTTTTCACTTAAATCCTATCTCATATGATAGTTGAGTTCAAACACTGGTTTAAATTCCAACAAACCTGTTCACATTTACTGCGGTCAAGTGAGCCGCGGTTCACTCAGCCGCGATTCACGTGTGCGCGCCTCGGTTAAATCAATGGAGTCAACTTTGAGGAGCGATAAAAACACTTTTATACATTTTGCCAGTTCCACACTAGTATTTATTTCTTCTACTAAATGTCTTTTATCATTAAACAAAGAATTGTGCATTTTTATCGTATACTTTAGGATTTATTAGCATTTGAAAGTGACAAATGGTTTACTTCCCCGCGATTCGGCCGCGATCCACGCAGAATCATACTGCGACTTTTTACATGTTTACGGTAACTTCAAAGTAAATAGAATCAGAATATACTTTATTGATCCCACACAGGGGAAATTGGTGTGTCACAGCAACAACTTTCTATCTGCTAAGTGAGTCGTTGTAGAGCCCGATCACGTACGGAAAGAAAGACCTCCGGTAACGAGATGTCTGAGCCTCTTGGAGAAGGAGCTCCGTTGTTCGTCCAGGAGTGGGAAGAGAGGATGGTCATGGTTTTCCATGATGGATAAAAGTTTGTTCAGTGACCTCCTCTCTACCACTGCCTCCAGTGAGTCCTGTTTGCTGCCAATGACAGAGCCAGCCAGTCTGATTAGTTTATTCAGTCTGTTGGTGTCACTGCCAACAGATGGCTGTTATGGCTGCCAAATAGCCATAACAGTCAACTTTGAGGAGCGATAAAATCACTTTTATCCATTTTGTCAGATCCACACTAGTGGATAGTGTGGACAGGCGGATCGGTGCGGCATCAGCAATAACTAGGACGCTGCATCAGTCCGTCGTGGTAAAGAGAGAGCTGAGCAAAGCTCTCGATTTACATGTCGATCTACGTTCCAACCCTCACCTCTGGTCACCAGCTGTGGGTGGTGACCGAAAGAATGAGATCGAGGATACAATCGGCCGAAATGAGCTTCCTCTGCAGGGTGGCTGGGCTCTCACTCAGAGATCGGGTGAGGAGCTCTGCCATCCCGGAGGAGCTCGGTGTCGAGCCGTCCTCCTCCAGGTCGAGAGTTTTTATCGCCGCGGCATCCTGACCAGATGCCCGAACCACCCCATCTGGCTCCTCTCGACCTAGAGGAGGAGCAGCTCGACACCGAGCTCCTCCCGGATGGCAGAGCTCCTCACCCGATCTCTGAGTGAGAGCCCAGCCACCCTGCAGAGGAAGCTCATTTCGGCCGATTGTATCCTCGATCTCATTCTTTCGGTCACCACCCACTCACGACGAACCGATGCAGCGTCCTAGTTATTGCTGATGCCGCACCGATCCGCCTGTCCACACTATCCACTAGTGTGGATCTGACAAAATGGATAAAAGTGATTTTATCGCTCCTCAAAGTTGACTGTTATGGCTATTTACTTTGAAATTTCCGTAAAGATGTAAAAAGTCGCAGTATGATTCTGCGTGGATTGCGGCCGAATCGCGGGGAAGTAAACCATTTGTCACTTTCAAATGCTAATAAATCCTAAAGTATACGATAAAAATGCACAATTCTTTGTATAATGATAAAAGACATTTAGTAGAAGAGATAAATACTAGTGTGGAACTGGCAAAATGTATAAAAGTGTTTTTATCGCTCCAAACCGAGGCAAAGTCAACCATTTGTCACTTTTAAATGCTAATAAATCCTAAAGTATACGATAAAAATGCACAATTCTTTGTTTAATGACAAAAGACATTTAGTAGAAGAGATAAATACTAGTGTGGAACTGGCAAAATGTATAAAAGTGTTTTTATCGCTCCTCAAAGTTGACTCCATTGATTTAAACGAGGCGCGCACACGTGAATCGCGGCAGTTCACATTTGTGTGTGAATGAACTTTACTAGATAATTAAATGGAACTAGTTCCCTTTAATCTCTGTAACTTCAAACAGGTGGAAACAAACCATCTATCCGCTTCTTTGTTGGGTTTCTCTATATTTTCTGCCATTTTCTTTGAATAAATAAATGTAAATTAGCTGCGTGTTAGCATTAGCTTTGTGTTAGCATAGCTTAGCTGACTCTCTGCTACCACAAGGTGAGCAAAGCAAACAAACAAGAGGTGAAATGGTTACCTGTTCAGGTGGTAACCAGGTGGTAACCAGGTGATAACCAGGTGGAAATTTAGCTGAACGTGCAGATAGCTCAGACACAGGTACGCGCGACACAAAGGAAGAAAATATCGCGAGACTTCCGCTTCTTCCTGTACGCCCTCGGAAATGATTCCCATGAACCGGAAAAACATGAAATTCTGGGGATTTTATCATTTTATAAAAACAATTTTGGAAAATTTGAAACAATACAAATCTACAGGATGTTTTATCCATTTCCTGTCCGCAGTTTTAGGTTTTTAATTTTGTCTTTAAAGTGTTTTTTATTTTATTGTTATTACTCTTCCCACCAGCAGGAGCAGAAACGCTTCATTAGTTTGTGAAGCGGTAACAAGAAAGAAGCGTGTGACGTCACATCCTGGTTTCCGCTGCCATGTAAACAAAACAACAACAAAAAAAAACAGTTTATCTGCAGCTTCATCTGATTCAGAGCTGCGGATTCACTTCATTTGATCCAGATCTGCGGTTTCCTGAGATGGACTGAAACTTTACTGGCATGTCGATGGAGGATCCGTTCTTCGTTGTGAAAGGGTTCGAATTTCCTCAGCATGCTAACCGACGTAGAACAGAGCAAAGTTATCTAGTTACAAAATTAACCAACTTACAGCGTTAGCTACTTAAATAAACCGATTAGTTAAGTAATCTGGAATTTGATCTGGAGCATTGCCGAAAATACCCCCAACAAAGAAGGGGAGATACTTTGTGAGGTTGTTTCCACCTGTAGTCTCTGATAAATCACTAACAATAGCGATCATTATTTACAAAAGGACAGTCAAACCTACAACAGTGGGACCAGTTTTGCTGTGAATTAAACCAGTTGTTTGAAGGGGTCGGGGGCGTGAGGTCATTGACAAAGCCAGTATAGGGGGCCCTCCCCAGAACATTTTGAAAAGTAAGGGTCATTTTCCCGCATTTTGGTGGCTCCTCGGGCGGAGATAAGCTAGATGGGGTGGTTCGGGCATCTGGTAAGGATGCCTCCTGAATGCCTTAGCTGGTAAGATGTTTCAGGCACTTCTCACCAGAAGAAGACCCAGAGGCAGACCCTGGATCTGCTGGAGAGACTATATCTCTTAACTGGACAGGGAACACCTCAGGATCCTCCTGGTTGAGCTGGAGGATGCAGCTGGGTTTCCTATCTGAGGCTGTTGACACCAGACTGAGACCCGGCCCTGGATAAGCCCAAGAAAATGAGAGGGAATTACAGAGATGATGAAAGTCAGGTTTTAGAGTGCATTTCTACAATGATTCTAATAGTTTCACATACCTGACTGAGACCAGCAGGGCATACACACCCCTGACTGAGACCAGCGGGGAATACACACACCTGACTGAGACCAGCGGGGCATACACACACCTGACTGAGACCAGCGGGGCATACACACACCTGACTGAGACCAGCGGGGCATACACACACCTGACTGAGACCAGCGGGGCATACACACACCTGACTGAGACCAGCGGGGCATACACACACCTGACTGAGATCAGCGGGGCATACACACACCTGACTGAGACCAGCGGGGCATACACACACCTGACTGAGACCAGCGGGGCATACACACACCTGACTGAGACCAGCGGGGCTTACACACACCTGACTGAGACCAGCGGGGCTTACACACACCTGACTGAGACCAGCGGGGCATACACACACCTGACTGAGACCAGCGGGGCATACACACACCTGACTGACACCAGCGGGACATACACACACCTGACTGAGACCAGCGGGGCATACACACACCTGACTGAGATCAGCGGGGCATACACACACCTGACTGAGACCAGCGGGGCATACACACACCTGACTGAGACCAGCGGGGCTTACACACACCTGACTGAGACCAGCGGGGCATACACACACCTGACTGAGACCAGCGGGGCATACACACACCTGAGTGAGACCAGCGGGGCTTACACACACCTGACTGAGACCAGCGGGGCATACACACACCTGACTGAGACCAGCGGGGCATACACACACCTGACTGAGACCAGCGGGGCATACACACACCTGACTGAGACCAGCGGGGCATACACACACCTGACTGAGACCAGCGGGGCATACACACACCTGACTGAGACCAGCGGGGCATACACACACCTGACTGAGACCAGCGGGGCATACACACACCTGACTGAGACCAGCGGGGCTTTCACACACCTGACTGAGACCAGCGGGGCATACACACACCTGACTGAGACCAGCGGGGCTTTCACACACCTGACTGAGACCAGCGGGGCTTACACACACCTGACTGAGACCAGCGGGGCATACACACACCTGACTGAGACCAGCGGGGCTTACACACACCTGACTGAGACCAGCGGGGCTTTCACACACCTGACTGAGACCAGCGGGGCTTACACACACCTGACTGAGACCAGCGGGGCATACACACACCTGACTGAGACCAGCGGGGCTTACACACACCTGACTGAGACCAGCGGGGCATACACACACCTGACTGAGACCAGCGGGGCATACACACACCTGACTGAGACCAGCGGGGCATACACACACCTGACTGAGACCAGCGGGGCTTACACACACCTGACTGAGACCAGCGGGGCATACATTAATTATCATTCCAGATGGTGAGATCTTAGAGAAACTGTATCAAAAACTTTATTTTCTGAGATGTTTGGTGTTTTTTTCTAAAATCTTGATCACTTTCTACAAAATATGCCTGGCCCGTCTGTTAAAGGGGGCTGTACCAGAACAGTAACTGGCCTGAACCAAACCCATGTCAGGTATCTACTGGATCTAGAACACAGCTGTACATGTTATGTACCGTTTTCTTCAGGGAGGTGCAGAAGGCCGTGCACACGGCCCAGAACCTCCATCAGAGATGGACCGAGCTTCTGCAAGAAGGGGGCGGAGCTTCTAAGGAGGAAGTAGACTGGACAGCCAATGAGTTGAGGAACAGCTTGCGCTCCATTGAATGGGATCTAGAAGACCTGGACGAGACCATCAATATCTTTTTTTGTGATGGAGTCCTATGACTAAAAACTTTGTGATATTTTGGTGTATTTTGCAGGTTTTAAAAGTAAAATAAACTCATTGTCTTTCTTAACGAGCTGTAAACGCATCGTGGAGTCCAACCCAAAGAAGTTTAACTTGGATGCTGCGGAACTTACCAAGAGGAAACTTTTCATCACCAACACAAGGACCACAGTCAAGGTAAGTCACCTGTGTTAGCTTGATTCATTTAGAATCAGAATATACTTTAATGATCCCACACATGGGAAATTTGTGTGTCACAGCAACAACTTCCTATCTGCTAAGTGAGTCGTTGTAGAGTTGTAGAATTTATAGCTTTAAAGTCATAATTAGTGGGCTTAGCTCATACCCGGTGGGTAACCCAAACTGAGAACCATTTTATAAACTAAGAGTTAATCAGAATCTTATAACCTTGTGGGAACAAGCAGATAATAACCTAAAGGTTTGAATAATCTGACAACAGAGAAGTAAACTACTAATGAAAGGTTGAACTAATATCAGACAGATTAAAATAGTAAACGGAGAAAAACCCTTAACTCGGCAGATAAAGTAATAACTGATTTGTAAACTGGAAGGTAAACTAAACACATACAGCTTAAAGCAAGATTTAATAACTGCAGGAGTTTAACCAATAAACTGATCACGATCTTCTTTCTGTTTTAAGCAAATGAAAGAACAGATGTCGAGTCTGTCTGCCGGCGACAAGACCAACAGACAGGTGCCTGCTCGCTGGTTCCACCTGATGTTTCCACCTGGATGTTTACTTTGTTTCTCTTCTAACCACACGTTCTAATGTTCAGGCTCTTCTCGGGGATAGAGGTTCTCATGGGCCGATATGGCAACCGAGTTCAGACAGATACGGGCGCCTGGACCAGCAGCTGCAGAATGCTAACTCGCAATTCATAGAGGAGCAGCAGGGTCAGCAACAGGTGAACAACTTCCATCCGCTTCTAGATGTGCATCAGTGTAACCGTGGCAACCACCTATCTTCCAGCTGATCGCTGAGCAGCAAGATGAACAACTGGAACTGGTTTCAGGAACCATCGGAGTTCTGAAGAACATGTCGGAGCGCATCGGCATGGAGCTGGACGAACAGGCTGAGTAAGACCTTTTGGAACCAGGTTTTGTTATCATCTCTGACATTAGAACCAAGTTCTAACTGTAAAATATTCAAATCTTTCAATGAAAAGGTTAAACTGTACAGTGTTCTCAGAGAACTCACTCCAAGAACACTCTGTACGGTGTATGACACAGAGCATCAGCACAGGAAGGCACAGGAGGTTCTAAGTACAGGATGAGCAGATTCCTGCTCATCCTGTACTTAGAACCTCCTTCTCTGGGAAGAAAAAAAGCAGGATGGGGCTGAGGTCCAGGGATCAGAGGGGTCAGGGTTCTAACAGTGAAACCAGGTCCCAGCAGAAAAATCTGATTCTAACTTTATGTTCTAAATAATTTTGATCAATACAAAGAGCCTTAACTGTAGTACTGAGTGCTAGTAGCAGTAGAACCAGGTTATAGTTGGGGTTCTAACAGTAGAACCAGGTTATAGTTGGGGTTCTAACAGTAGAACCAGGTTATAGTTGGGGTTCTAACAGTAGAACCAGGTTATAGTTGGGGTTCTGACAGTAGAATCAGGTTATAGTTGGGGTTCTAACAGTAGAACCAGGTTATAGTTGGGGTTCTAACAGTAGAACCAGGTTATAGTTGGGGTTCTAACAGTAGAATCAGGTTATAGTTGGGGTTCTAACAGTAGAATCAGGTTATAGTTGGGGTTCTAACAGTAGAATCAGGTTATAGTTGGGGTTCTAACAGTAGAATCAGGTTATAGTTGGGGTTCTAACAGTAGAACCAGGTTATAGTTGGGGTTCTAACAGTAGAATCAGGTTATAGTTGGGGTTCTAACAGTAGAACCAGGTTATAGTTGGGGTTCTAACAGTAGAATCAGGTTATAGTTGGGGTTCTAACAGTAGAATCAGGTTATAGTTGGGGTTCTAAGAGTAGAACCAGGTTATAGTTGGGGTTCTAACAGTAGAACCAGGTTATAGTTGGGGTTCTAACAGTAGAACCAGGTTATAGTTGGGGTTCTAACAGTAGAACCAGGTTATAGTTGGGGTTCTAACAGTAGAATCAGGTTATAGTTGGGGTTCTAACAGTAGAACCAGGTTATAGTTGGGGTTCTAACAGTAGAACCAGGTTATAGTTGGGGTTCTATCAGTAGAACCAGGTTATAGTTGGGGTTCTAACAGTAGAACCAGGCTATAGTTGGGGTTCTAGCAGTAGAACTGGGTTATAGTGACTGTACATCGGGATCAAAACAGGTTCTTCTGATGAGGTTCTGCTGGTTCTCTGCAGGATGCTGGATGATTTTGGTCAGGAGATGGATAACACGCAGAGCAAACTGGACTCCGTTATGAAGAAACTGGCCAAAGTCTCACACATGACCAACGGTAATCAATCAATCACTTGCTCCAACCTATTATTGATCAATGAAACCAATTCCTACCTGTTGATCAATGACTCTTACCGATGGTTATGTTTACTGATTATTAGGACTAATCACAAGGTTTTGACCACTGATTATAGCTTCATGATTAATGTTCTTGTAATTACTAATATTTGATAAATAACAGGGATTATAATTTTATCATTAATAACAGCTTTTTATTGTCATTGACTACAGTTTTTTTATTAAAACACTCGGACCGCCGCGTTCTAAATCTACCTCCAAGCACCCTGACCGTCAATGTGACGTTTTGCGCTGCAATAATGCATAAATAAAGTTTTACACCACTCAATTTTTAAAATAATAATAATGATAAAATGTTAAACCAAGAATAAAAAAGCAAATACCAAAGTAAAATAATCTAATTGGTCAATAGCCTACTTTTTTACCTGCATTTTGCGCTGCTGCTTCAAAAAGCCACTTTAATTTAAAAAAAAATCAGAGTCGTCCTTGTCTCACTCTACAAATATAAACACACACACAACACTCATAGTTATGTGTGGCCATAGTAATGTGTTTGTTGCCATGGCAATATAGCAACAACTTCCAATGCACGCTTTCTCCCAGCTGCTGCGCCCCGGATGGAGGAGATAAAACGCTTGTAAATTTTGAAATGTTCATTTTCAGATCACAAAAACTACATAATCAAATAGAAAACATGTTTCTATTAAAAGCCATGAAAAGTCTTGTGTTTTATTTAATCTAATTAGCATATTAATGTGACATGCAGACAAATTGACCGCTGCAGCGGTCGTAGTGTTGATAACGTTGTTTATAGTTTAGTAATTAATCAATGACACTGTTTCTTTTATTAATCAATGGGCTGCATGGTGTCCGCACAGAAAGAAGGTCAAGTTTGCATGTTCTTCCCGTGTACACGTGGGTTTTCTCCTGTTTCCTCTCACCCTCCAAAAACATGCAAGTTAGGTTGATTGGCTGTGTGTGGATGGATGGTTGTGTGGCCCCACAACAGACAGCGACCTGTTCGTGGTGTATCCTACCCCTCGCCTGAAAGCAGACGGGTTACGCCCATTAGGGATGAGAGGTTCAGGAGACAAAATGAATATACACTACTAAATGGATCAATAACACTGACTTTTACTTATTGATGGTTTTATTTCTTCACAGATCGTCGTCAGTGGTGCGCTATCGGCGTTCTGCTTGCCATCCTCATGGTGATCATCTTCCTTTTAATTATCCTCTGATAGAACGCACGGATACGCCTTCTTGTGCCCCAGGCGCACAGTCACATCCACATTTTCTTTTTAATTCTTTTTCTGGATCCCCTAAAAGAAAAGACGACCCACATGACTCCTCTACATTTCACACCTTCTGTGTCCAAAACATCTTCTCTTCCTTCACCCAGTCGTCCACTGTGCTGCACATTATTTACACACTCTCCCCTCGATCCTGTACACCATAAACTCAGTGACCTCTACTACATTAACCTCTTGTCCCACACATCCACTCATATCCGACTCAAGTGGACTATTTTAGATCATGGTGGACTCGATTAGACTGTATTTAATTATGGTGGACTCGATTAGACTGTATTTAATTCTGATGGACTCGATCAGACGGTATTAGACCATGGTGGACTGTGATGGACTCGATTAGACTGTATTTAATTAAGATGGACTCGATTAGACTGTATTTAATTATGATGGACTCGATTAGACTGTATTTAATTATGATGGACTCGATTAGACTGTATTTAATTATGGTGGACTCGATTAGACTGTATTTAATTATGATGGACTCGATTAGACTGTATTTAATTATGATGGACTCGATTAGACTGTATTTAATTCTGATGGACTCGATCAGACGGTATTAGACCATGGTGGACAGTGATGGACTCGATTAGACTGTATTTAATTATGATGGACTCGATTAGACTGTATTTAATTATGATGGACTCGATTAGACTGTATTTAATTATGATGGACTCGATCAGACGGTATTAGACCATGGTGGACTGTGATAGACTGAACAGTAAAAGACAGACAGTCACAGGGTTTTAAGTAAAAAAAAAAGGGGTTCTTCTTATTTAACACCCAAAAATTTCAAAGGTCAATAAATGTTTAAAGATTATGAAAGAGGCTCAGAATACGATTTAACAGAAGAGAAAGAACTCAAACAGACTGACTGAGTAAAGCCTGAACCACAAAAAGAGGGTTTGAATAAAACACCTCAACTGAATCTAAACTAACAAAACCAATTTCACCCCGAAAGGAGGTAAAAGGCACAGACCTTTTAGGTAGCTCTGCCCAGCCGGGCCTGTAGGTGATCCTTCAGAACAGGGATTGAAACACCTGCAAAACTCAAGAAGATGTTAGTGTGAACCAACACAATAAAAACCAAAATATGCACCAATCTAAACCTACAGTGTGTCTTAAATCCTTATAAAAGAAAACTGGTTCAACATAAACAAAGGATCTAAATGATTTTTTATAAAGAAGTGAATAAATGGTCAAGTTTACAAATGAAACTGTTTTGTATCTGTAGCTGCAGCAACACATGGATTTTAAAGGGTCAGGTTACGTCCATGATTAACTTTTCAAAGCTGATATTGACAGTGAAAGACTGTTGGGCCTGTTTAGGCCATGCAGGACTCCGGTAGGCTGTATCAGACTGGTTTGGACTATTGGGGCGTTTTGAATCATGATGGTTCCTTTGATGACTTGGGCTGTCTTGGACCCTGGTCGACTTTAATTGATAAAACCACTTTTATGTTTGTTCTGTAACACGAAAGCCTGGGATGTCTGTCATACCTAGATCACCCTACCTGTGATCTCTCTCTCACCTAGACCACCATACCTGTCATCTCTGTCTTACCTGGATTATCATACCTGTGATGTTTGAGCAAGGTTTACTTTGCTAATTTTGGTCCCTTAAGCACCGTGAGGGCTCCTGATTGGTCAGCAGTCAGCTGTGCTTTGACTATTTTTTTCTTTTAAATTTTTCTGTTTTTGTTGTTGTTGTTGTTGTTTTTTTACATCAATAACACTTTGAGCTTTTTCTTTGGTTCCGATGTGGAGCCTCTGTACCGCTTTATCAGCTCTCATAAGATCCGCCCGAAAAAAAAACTGTATTTTTTTCCCAGTATATTCCAGTATGTTTGTGTTTGTTGTGTTAATAATTTTTAAATAGTAATATGTTTTGCTTTATTTCGTTTTATTTTTTTCTGCTTCTATGTTTTTTTAGTGTATTTATGAAGTATTTGACTTATTAAGTCCAAACACGTTTCAAAGATTGTAGGACTCTTCCACTCCATCTTGTATGTAGCCATTCATTGAATATCATCAAAGTTCAAGGATAACATTATGTGTTCATTCCATTAAGCAGTTTAAAGATCAGATAAACTGGGACAAGGAATGATGTGCTTTCCTTATGATGACTTCATTTACTTTAATAAAGTAAACTCCAACAAAGTTTTAATTATCATTATTTGTTTGTCTTTCATTGAACCCTGATACACATGCTCTTCTACTTCACTCACAGGAGCAACAGATTTCACTCATTCTGGTGACATTTTGCAGTTCATTCTGGAAGCTCCTAAAGTATTCCCAATCCAGCTACCAGACATAGTTTCTTCAGACAGTCATGGCTGGGATGTGCATGAAACATTTCACCAGTGACCTGTACTGACTAGGTGCCTGAGCCATTGACGTCTCTCCACCTGGGGGATCGCTGATACCTGTATCCCAGTGTTGTTTTCGTCAACGATGACGAAAGGATTTTGTTGATGAGGCATTTTTTCATGAAGATGACGTAAGGATAACGAAATAAATGCGACATTTCAGTGACGAAAATGTGACGAGACATTAGCGAGTTACTGTTGACGAGACGGAAATGTAACGAAATAGGCGTCAGACTTTAAAATTTCTGTTTGTGAAAATAAAAAGCACAGCGGCAGCATTCTGTCTATCATGGCGGCACGCCCCCCATAATACTGCACGTTCACACCGTCTACACAACACACCTTCAGCCAGGAGAAGTCACACACCATGGTGAAAACAGCAACAAAGAGTCTTGGTGGTCAGAAACTTAAAGTATTCCAAATATTTTGCACAAACAGCAAGCTAACTTCAAGCTAATGCTAGCTTGTTGGTGCTGCTAACTTCATTAGTTAGCTTGGTTGCGCTAACGACTGCTTTAAAGACACAACGCAAAGTTTACTTTATTTACAGGGAGAGGTGTCATTTTTAAGTATGCATACATTACAACGTACCTCACTCACTACAGAATTTGTATTTATTTTACTTCGTTTTACAAGGTTTGCTGTTTTTCGCAAGTTAAAGCTCGAGTTTTTTTTTTTTTTTTAACAAATAACCTGCATCCTTCTCAGTAATAAAGACACGATTGTTAAAGTAAGTCGTTTTTTGTTTTTTTTAACTCTAAAACTAGACTAAAAACGTTCTAAATCTTCCCTGACTAAAATTAGACGAAAACTCTTTTGGGTTTTCGTTGACTAAAACGTGACTAAAACGAAAATATAAAGAGATGACAAAAACGTGACTAAAACTTAAATTTATTCGTTCCAAAGATGAAGAGACTAAAACAAAAACTTAGGTGGCTGCCAAAACCAACAATGCTGTCTCCTGATCCTCAACTCTAATTCCCTATGTGTGGCGCAAGTCCTAATATCAGTTCCACGCGAGTGCGCTGGTTCTTTTGAGTGCAATGTTAGCATTTGTTTATTTATATACAGAAACTTGCGTGAAAGGATTTATGGCTATGTCACTATAAGGTTGCAACTTTTTTCGTTGTTTTTCACTGTTAACTTAGTTTAACATTAGCAAGGCTCTGACTTCCATGTGCTATGAGTTCAGTGAAGATAGCATCAGAACCTTACATTCCAGATAAGTTTGTTCCAGTGAGCTTACTGAGCAGAGGAAGCACTTTTGATTAAGGTTCTGTTGACATCAGATAACAGCAGGGATAACAAGGCCACGGATGGAGGTGCTCTCCAAGAAAATTGTTTATTTATTTGGCTAAGTTTTTGAACCCCCATGTGTTAAATGTGAAAAAACGTGAATAAAAGTTTACCACAGAGCACATTCTGTGCGTCACACAGGAATATTTCTGTATGATGTGGGAAATGCATAGTTTGTGGGGAAACAGCTGTGTGTAGAGCAGTTGTGGACTTTGGCAAACAATTTCCAAACCAAATGTCTGCATTCCATCAAAGACTCCCATAGAGTACCAGGTTGATCATTTCCATGAAAATCAAAGACACATTTTCTTTTCATGTATTCATTTTGCTCAATCTTCCCGCATGAAAAAAATCCTACTTTTTCCAAATGAACTTATGAACAAAACTGTTGGAAACATTCTATCTCCTGACTCATACAGTATTCTCTGGCCTCTCATAACCTCATTCTTCTAGTTAGAACACCTCCCTGACCATCCAGTGCTACTCTACTGCCAGGGTCAGCCCATCATGAGTAAGCAGAGCCTTTAAATACCTTTCCAGGAATCTCCAGAAGCAGCTCCTCCTCTCCATCCACCACTGGTATTTCATCAGCTCATCTCTCGGCTCATTGGTCTTTGTTGTCTCTCTAAGCACATGGCCAACTATGTCGCACTCCTGGTTCTTCTCAATGACCTTCTCATTACCTCTTGCACCTCATTCCTTCATTTTCCCTGTCCAGTCCAGCATTAGCAAGCTCTTCTAGTCTTGCGTTCATCGGGAGCTTGTCATGGGATGTTTTTCTCACCATGAAAAAGGGTCTAAGTATTGGATGTCTCAGAGCAAATTTGTTGAGCATTAGCTTCATGGTTGCAACCTTTCACTCTCTCTGCATCCTCGTCTTACATCTGTCAGCATAGTCTTAGGCCTTCTTTTCCCTTGACGCCATCACCAAGTTAGGCCCGGCAGGATCACATAATTCATCGCTCTGATAGTTTTTATGTTCTGTACTTAAAAAAATAGCTAACCAATCTCTTGAGTAACTCCCGATTTAAATTGCTTTGTTTTGTCATCTGAACCTCTTATACTCTAGTGGGGTTGCGGGGTTGCAGAATCCTATCCCGGCTGATTTTAGGCAAGAAGCAGGATACACCCTGAACAGGTCACCAGTCTGTTGCGAGGCCACACACATAGATAACCATACACACACACACTCATTCCTGGGGGCATTTTGGTAGCAGCCAATCAACCTAACATGAAAGGTGCAAGGAAACTGGAGTATCCAGAGAAAACCCAGCTGAAAGGCCAATGTTTCAAGCCTCGCCCCCACTCCGGAACTCAAACCCCGACCTTCTTCCCGTGAGGTCACCGTGCAGCCCGATTGAAATTGTATTCATTTGAAATTTATTCATAGAAAACCCCCTGAGACAAAGTATCTCGTTTTGAAAAAAAGACCAAACACATGTAACAAGTCAAATAGACTGTTCCGTTCTGTTCCATCATCTTCTGCTCATCCAGGGCCGGGTCGCGGGGGGCAATAGCCTCAGACAGGAAGACCGGGCTTCTCTCACCCCGGCTGCATTCTCCAGCTCACCTGGTAGGATGCCAAGTCGTTCCTCGGCCAGCTGTGAGACATAGTTTCTCCAGCAGGTCCGAGGTCTGCCTCTCAGTCTCCTCCCAATGGAACGTGCCCAGAACACCTCACCAGCGAGGTGCTCGGGGGGCATCCTGACCAGATGCCCAAACCACCCCATCTGGCTCCTCTCGACCTGGAGGAGGAGCATCTCGACACCGACCTCCTCCCGGATGGCAGAGCTCCTCACGCGCTCTCTGAGTGAGAGCCCAGCCACCCTGCGGAGGAAGCTCATTTCGGCCGCTTGTATCCGCGATCTCATTCTTTCAGTAACCACCCACAGCTGGTGATCATAGGTGAGGGCAAATAGACTATGCAAGCTAAAACAAAGAGAAAAAATACATAATGACTCATTGCAAAGCACAAAATTCAAAATTACAGACGGTTTTGCTCACATGCACCCCTCCCCAGGACATCTCAAAACCAGTGAGTAAATAAACCAGGCATGTCATGATTATTTCAACTTCAATGTCATAACATTATCAGGACACAATGATGTTAAAGCTTGGCGGTCCGTTTTTAAAAACCTAGTACTGCTGTTCTAAATGAGCTGAGGGAAGTGAGAAACCTGAATGCTGGATTATTCCAGTTGGAAAGAGCCTCAACGACCAACCTCCTTTTAATGTAATGGGTACCATCAAACGGACTGAAACACTTTCTATTAAACAAGCACTGTAAAATAGAAAGAAAACGACATCAGTCTGTGCTCAGAAAAGTCTCTAAATGTCCGGAAAGAAAACCTAGTAATTTGTCTTTTTCCGGCAGTAGTTGTTAGCTGCTTTTTTTATAGTTCTTTCCTATTTCTCTTCTTTTCATTTCTCCTCTTTTTTTTCTTTCTTCTCTTCATACTTACTTTGTTCGGCCTTTAAGTACGATTGATGCTTTCACAATGTTTAAAACCATAAATAAAGATGAGTAAGTAGTTTGAAAATATGCTGTCATGTTCAGTAAGAAAATGAGATACACTGATAAATTAAATGTTCTCAGTTCTGCGTAAATGCTTTCGTTCTGGTGGCCCTGAGCTTATCTAGGTCGTGGGGGAACAGCCTCATGCGGGAAGCAAAGGCTTTTCGCATCCTCCAGCTCACCCGGGAGGATCTCGAGTTGTTCCCCGGCCAGCTGTGAGACGAAGTGTGTCCGGAGACTGTCTCTGGGTCTTCTTCCGGTGGGTCATGCCCAAAACACCTCACTAGCGAGGCGCTCAGAAGCATCCTAAAAAGATGCCCTAACCACCCCATCTGGCTTCTCTCAACCCAGAGCTTGAAGTACGGCTCTGCCTGGATGGAAGAGCTCCTTAGCCTATCTCTGAGTGAGAGCCCAGCTACCCTGCAGAGGAAACTCATTTCGGACGCTTATATCTGCAATCTTATTCTTTCGGTCACCACCCCCACTGGTTACCATGGTGAGGGTAGGAACGTAGATCCTGGTTACCATGGTGAGGGTAGGAACGTAGATCCTGGTTACCATGGTGAGAGTGGGAACGTATGTAGATCCTGGTTACCATGGTGAGAGTAAGAACGTAGATCCTGGTTACCATGGTGATGGTATGAACGTAAATCCTGGTTACCATGGTGAGAGTAAGAACGTAGATCCTGGTTACCATGGTGACGGTATGAACGTAGATCCTGGTTACCATGGTGAGAGTAAGAACGTAGATCCTGGTTACCATGGTGAGGGTGGGAACGTAGATCCTGGTTACCATGGTGAGGGTGGGAACGTAGATCAACTTGTAAATTGGAATGTTTGCTTTTCATCTCAGGTCTTTCTTTACCACAGCGAATCGATGCAGCGTCTGTATTATTGCATGAATGCCAAAACGTAAAAAAAAAAAAAGAAAAGTGGTTTGAAATGAATAAGTGTAGAAAAAAATATAAAAAGTATCACAAAAACCCAAAGGAGACATTTATTTTTGTCGTCCTGGTTGCCTTTCTCACTGCTACAATGCTGGACCACAGAAGTTCAAATTACCGTAGTATAAAAAGGAATAAAACTGGAAATTCCCACCATGGTGCTAGTTATCTTTTAAATCACAAGAACATTAAGGTGAGAACCACATCCCTCCAATACAGATATCACACCTGGATCTGCTGTGCCATGCTCAATAAGTCTCTCCTGATTGAATTGCCCCCGTCTTCATCTCCCGTTTAAAAACGATTAAAAACATTACAAACCAAGATAGTTTCCACTTCTCCGAAATCAATGGACTTGTTCTTGTTGTGTTCTTATTAATATTTTGAATTGACGTCATATGTTGAAGAATGTTTATGTTAAAATTAAAAACATGTTACCCTGTCCAAGATTCATAAATAAATGAAGTTATAAATATATATAAATTCTAAATTACAAATAGACAGCAGGTATCAAGGATGTCTTTTGTGGAATAATTATTGAGAGTCATTCATCAGTCTGTTGTCCAAATGACACGGCCGCAGCAGTGCACAGCTCAGGGACATCGTATTGTTTTGAATGACCATCAAGAAGCGGTGAAGTTCATCATGGAGATGTTTAGCAATATCGCAAAACCCGGATTGTTGGACATGAGTTCTGCATCAACAGTTGTGTCACCTGATCCAGACTGAGACGCGACACTTTCTCACCATTCACTTCCACAATCTGGTCCCCAACTGCCAGCAGGCCACGGTACAACTTCTCTACGTGACAGTCCTCCATGCTCCCCACGTACATGCCTACAGAAGATGTGGCGCATTAGTGAGCAGCCAGTCAATTCAGTTATATTTGTATAGTCCAATATCACAAAACAATAGTCCTTAACAGATGGCATTCAGCTTCCATCTGTCCCAGATGGAAGCAGATTATTTTATGTATTTTTGTATTTAGTATTACCTCCAGTTAGGGGCGGATGGATAGGTGGAAGGATGGATGTGTGGGTGGGTGGAGGGATGGACGGATGGAATGATAATGCATATTTAGAGTGAAGAGTTAGTCATTTATCAGAGCGAGTTGGGGGAGTACGGTTAATAACGGGGGTCATTTTTTCGGACAGCAGCTTTATTACCGGAATCGAGTTTTCCTCGAGTGAAGGTGAATCCAAAAGTTTCCCCGATAGGTCGACTGAGCTGCACCAGAACCGTTCCGTCAGAACAGACTTCTAGAACTCGGCCTACGCATCGAACTGAACTAGGATGGCTGATGTCCTCGAGGCAGAGACATCGAGACCTGATGGAAAGAATAACTCATTAGCAGACATCTGTTCTACCAAAGTGGAATTTTTACAGATGGAAGTTTGTTTTACTGGCCAGCAGCTGGTCGGTAGTCTTGAGGATGATTATTTTTCTGCAATTCAGGGTGAAAGCTTTGTATCGACAATGATTTTCTCAACTTTAGGACTGGAGACCCCTGCAGGGCAGTTTTTAAAAGTCAGATTTAAAAAGACACAAGCGATAATCAACAGTTTTCTCACTGCAGAGAGAGACTGGACAGATGACGATTTCTTCAAAGAGTTGGAAGACTTTCTGGTAGCTGGCGAGCTTGTGTCCAAACTGGGGGAACAAGGCTTAGAAGTGCACCAGACAGGGTTGCCAAGATGGGATGGTTCTTCTTTCCTACAGAAAGTAATGCAAACATTTTGATGATGTTACCATTAATGGATTTGTTCAGTGAGACAGTATTTTTTTTCTTTTTTTAAAATGTTTATAAAACTACAGACAATCCTCAGCTACTGTATCATTATGGGTTAGGCAGAAGCCTGTGGGTACAACCGCGGCCTACAAGAGAAGTTTTCTGAAAAAAAGGGCAGAGGTTGTCTTGCTGTGAGGGTTTGGTATGCAGACACATGCTGGACTGTGGGTGTTTCCAAAAACAGAAAAAGGTCATTCCAAACTAAGAACAAGCAAAACTTGTTTCATTTTCTGAAGTACTTATTCCTAACGGGTTGCACGGGGTGTCGGAGTCTATCCCAGACAATTCTAGACGAGAGGCAGGATACACCCCAGACAGGTCACCGGTCTATTGCCGAGCCATGCAAACAGATGGATGGTTATACACACACATACACCTGAGGAATGACCCTCACATGCATGTCTTTTCAGAGTGGGAGGAAATAGGAGAAAACCCACACATACAAGGAGAGAACATGCAAACTCGAAACAGGAAGACCAGTATTTCAAGCCCACCCACTCCAGGACTTGAACCTTTGACCATCTTGCTGTAAAGCCACTGTGCTAACCACTGTGCCACCACACAGTCCAGAAAAACCATTATTACAAAATACTAATACAAGTCAAACAAAAACAGATTCCACAGGAAACACAAGGTGATCAGCTAGAGAGTCTGGCAGAGAAACAACAGGGAAGTGAGGAGAAGGCACCATCCAAAACTAACAGGGGAAGACAGGACAATGGTACACAGGTGAGACACATTAGGATGGAGTGGTGATCAGCCCAGGGAAGTCACACCCGAAGGGAAGACAGAGAACGTGGAAAGAGAGGGAAGTGAGTGATTACAAAATAAAACAGGAAATGTGAACAAAATACCGTGTCTCACAGATGAAACCCTGAACACAGATGCTCAAACGTTGTCTGTACAACACGGAAACTTTTTTTTTAGAGCTCGCATTGAGCTTTTTTTTGTCTTTTGAATGGTGGTCTGTTTTGGAACCTCAGCCTGCTGGACAGAAGCCCTGCAGGGTGAGTTTACAAAAGGACAGTTCTGTATTCCTGTAGAAGCTCTGTTCCTATAGCAACTGTCTCCACTGCATATTGAGTCTAGGCTTCCTCGCTCAAATTGATACTTACTGTAGGTCGTTCAGAGAGAGTTTTGTTCCTGCTGCAAGAGGGACTAAAGTGTTAAATCGATACCCGGTTTATATTTTTATTAAAGGCTTTTACATTTGTTATTTGTGTCCTGTCGTGTGTTTTGACAAGAAAACAAATGCACCTAAAGACACTATTTAAAAACAAACTTTGTATCTCAAAAAGTAATGAGTTAGTCATTCATTTGAAAATTTTAAAACGTAAAACTTAAACCACTAACTTTTATTTAGCTTCCTCCGCAGTGTGACTGAGCTCTCTCTCAGAGATAGAATGAGGAGCTCTGCCATCCTGGAGGAGCTCGGAGTAGAGCTGTTGCTCCTCCGGGTCGAGAGAAGCCAGATGGGGTGGTTCAGGCATCTGGTTAGGATGCCTCCTATATGCCTTTCTGGTAAGGTGTTCCATCCCACTAGGAGGAGAGCTAAAGCCAGACCTGCTGGAGAGACTGTCTCAGAGCTGGACAGGAACACCTCGGGATCCTCCCGGGTGAGTTAGAGGATGAAGTCAGGGTGAAGGAAATCGGGGCTTCACGCTAGAGTTACTGCCCCCAAATCCCTCTCTATATAGTAGAATGTAAATTAGAGTTTTTCTAAAAAAAACATCATCAAATATATTCATCCATTTTAAGTTTAAACTCACCGTTCAGTACTTTGTGGTTTCATAATGAGCTGAGATCTGAGTGGGTTTCGACTGCATTGGAATCCGACCGTGGCTTCTGCGAAAAAAAAAAAAGGATGTCTTTGTGCTTTAATTGTCAATCTGATTAGATTAGATAGTCTGCTCATTTCAGATGGTTTTGAGATTTGTTTGTTCTGAACTGAACTGTTCTGAACTGTTTGTGCAGCTTTTATATGTGAGTTAAATAGCTTTAGTTCTTACTGGAAAACTCTGGGGTCCCACCTAATGGAGACAATGTGGGAGAAGAGCGGGAAAACACCCTCGTTGTAGCAGCTGAACCTTCCACCTTCACACAGGAGGCCTGCTCTGAACATGATGGAACATTTTTATGGGTGAATGTGGAGTTACAAAGTCCGTCTTGTTTCTGTTTCTTGTTTGTCTTAATAACAGTCCCACCCTGAGACATCTCGGTGAGGCAGGTGGGATAGTGTGAGGGTGGCGAGGCGTAGGGGTTTAGTGGCAGATCAGTTATGGGGTTTGTCATGTTTATCTGGGTTTCATTTTGTTCAACTCGTCTGACTTGCATGTAGGGGGAATGTTTAGGCCCAGCTTCTCCCCTGAATGTGTCATCAGATTGGAGACAGCCGATATGTGTCTCTCTCAGTGGTTCAGGAGATGAGTTTCTCCTCCACACCTTTTCCCTGGCTACAGATGGATTTAGTACAGGCTGCAGCTTTGGGTTTACTTTACCTCCTATTGCTCCAAAACAAAATCGGTCATTATGACCTACAACATTTACTCTGTTTCGTCCTTGCTGCTGCCTGTCACATAGCAGCCTGCCACCTCTGTGCTGCAACCCCACTACCCCCTTCAAATAGAAGTGGAGCTCTGGTTTCGACATGAGAGCGGTTGTCCCTTGCCACCCCACTCGCTTGCGCTCCAAGTAACGAGACTCCGCTTCCATCTCGGTTTCATCTTCAAATCGTAGACGACGAGTTGGAGAGGAACATCTCTTCTCCACGTCCGACTCATCATACTCAGAACACACCTTTTCCCGCAGCGAGACTCCTGACCTGCACACAGCAGAACTGAATCAGAGTCCAAACTGCTGGGTTACGGTTTGTCTGTGACATAGAACTGAGCCTGCCTTGTCTACAGTTATGACAATCAGATGATCTACGTGACATGGATAAAACCTTTACTCTTTAATTTAAATGACTGAAAATTTAAAGTGAGAATGAGGGAAGAAAATGAAGAGTAAAATAGACAGAAAGAAAAAGAGTGGAAGGAAAGGAAGTGAGGGATGAAATAATCAACATTTATTTAGATAAGGAGCATCAAAACAGTTCTAATCTAATCTAAAAAAAATTACAAAAGAATAAAATCCTTCTAAATTAACACAACATTCTTCAAATAAATATGATTTACACAGGAGGCAATTTGATGTTTCTATAGCAACACAGGACAAGGCTCTGTTTCTGTGGATGCACATATGTGCACAATGCCAAACCCACAGCTCCAGGGGAGGAGGTAAAGTAGATGCACCCCTATACACGGCCAGCGTAGAGACCCTTGAAGCTCGGGCACCACCTACCCAAATAATCACAGCATACTGTAACTCTCCCGTATGAGAGCCTGTGGCATCAGGACATGATGTCAACCGCACTGAATGCCAGGAAAGCCAGCCACCACTCAAGAAACCAGCTGAACGAGAGGCAGGACCAGACACCTGGTACCCCTCATTCAGACCAGAGGCAAGACCAGACACCTGGTACCCCTCAGCCAGACCAGAGGCAGGACCAGACACCTGGTACCCCTCAGCCAGACCAGAGGCAGGACCAGACACCTGGTACCCCTCAGCCAGACCAGAGGCAGGACCAGACACCTGGTACCCCTCAGCCAGACCAGAGACAGGACCAGACACCTGGTACCCCTCAGCTAGACCAGAGACAGGACCAGACACCTGGTACCCCTCATTCAGACCAGAGGCAGGATCAGACACCTGGTACCCCTCAGCCAGACCAGAGACAGGACCAGACACCTGGTACCCCTCATTCAGACCAGAGGCAGGACCAGACAACTGGTACCCCTCAGCCAGACCAGAGGCAGGACCAGACACTTGGTATCCCCAAGCCTAACCAAGTCTCCTTTAGAGGTTGCCTCATCCACAACTGCACCTTCACTCCTCCCCAGCACCTTAATCCCTCCCTAAGACCCCTCACCCACTCCTCCGTCCCCCGCACCAGTCCCAGGCTTGGGCCCTTTTTGGCTGTGATTAACATGCAAATTTTCACTTTAGCAGGTTCAATTTAATTAATCAGGTTTGATTTCTTTGTCACATAAGTAATGACATGATGGGGTGTGAAAAACTCACCGAGAGTCAGGTGTTAGCAGGGAGTGGTCTCCTCGGAGAGGAAAACAATGACGCTTCATCGGAGCTGAACCACCGAACACAAAGCAGAACGTCCAGTGATTAACCAGATTAACCACTGAAGGATTAACCAGAGTTATTCAGGATTATTTAGCTCTTCACAGACTGTTTACATCAGCACTGAACGTCTAAGTGTGCGCATGTGTGGGTGTGCATGTGTTTGTAGATCGCTGTAAGCTTGTTGTAATTATTTAACACATTTAAAAGTTTTATCTTTTGCATCACTGTTTGTTTCTGGTTTGTGGGGGTGGCTGTCCTGGCTGGTTAGCAGGCAGTGTGCACCCTGTATGTTTAAGATTGATGCCGGAGGGGGTCTCTTCTGCACCTTGCCTGGTGGGCGGCCAACTCTACTCGGCCTGGGGGTCCGGACATCGGGGTGAATGTGAGCCCAAGTTGCATGTATCTCTCTCTCCCCCGTTCCGGTCTTTTTGGGGTGCCACACTGTTTGCTGTCCGCTATGTTCCTTGCTCCCGACCAGTATTATTATAGCTTTAGTAACATGGGTTTGTGTTCTACATCTTTTGTTAATTTTTTAGAGAAGGTTGTTGTTGTGTTTTTCAACTTTATCTCTGGTTTAAACTCTTGTTTGTATTTTTTTTATATCTATATAATCCAGCAGGTTGGTCGTGATGCTGAATACTGTAACTATAGATTATTGCTTCATGTTCTCTCCCTCTCTTCTTCTGTACCCTCCTTTCCCTCTCCTTCTCTCTTCGAGTACTCCCTGTCAGGTTCAAAAAGGCTGAAGGCCTGGCTGAAGGAGGTGGAATACACCGTGCCTGGTTTGTTTCGTAAGGGGGTGAAGATGGCATGGGAGTGGGTGAGCGTCGCCGGCTGCAAGGTGTGGGTCCTACACGTGTTGTGGTGTGGTTTGTGGAGGGTGAGAGAATTCTTAAGATGGATCCTCTGAAGCTCACTCAGATTTTGAAGGACCAGGTGGAAGAGGAGAAGTTTGCTCGGATGTTGAGTGATGGGAATTTGCTGGTTGGGTGCTGGGATAGTAGTCAGGTTGGTACGGCTGTGAAGCTGACCTCTCTGGGAAGTCTAGAGTGTCCAGGGTGGTTAGAATGGGGGATAAGCTTGAGGGTGATTGTGAAGGGGTCATTACTGGAGTTTCTGTGAGGGTTCGGGTAGGTGAGATGGTTAGGTATTTGAGGATGGATTTTGGTAAGGTGTTTTATGCTATGAGGTTAACGAGGGGCATGGATTGGGTGGAGACTGAATCTGTAAAGTTGGTGTTTGAGGGGACGGTATTGCCTGGTGAAGTATCCTATGGGTTTCTAAGGTATCGGGTTAGGTAGTTTGTTAAGGCGCCTGTACGGTGCTATACTTGCCTACAGTTTGGTGATGTGGCTGGGGCGACTCGTAATGGTCGGCGGTGCGCTCATTGTTGTGGTGATAATGATAATGGGAAGTGTAGGGAGGGGGTTGCACCGAAGTGCTGTAATTGTGGGGGTGGTCATTGTGTTGCGTATTGGGGTTGTGAGTCTTTGAAACAGGAGTTCAGGGTGCAGCAGATTTGGTGTGAATCTAATGTTTCTTATGCTGTGGTACCCGCTGTGTTTCACCGCGGTCAAGTGAGCCGGGGTTTACTTCGCCGCGGTTCACGCTGGAACCGTTGTGCGCCCTTTTTCAACTTATTACGGTAGCCAACTTTATTCTCAATAAATACATAATGGACCATAGTTTTTTTTTTAAAAAACAGACCAACGCGTATTATATCATCCTAAAATAAGTCACGTGACAAAAATAAGGCTTGCATCCTTTGTACTTTTGGAATAATTCATCTCTGAAAATGTCTACTGTAACGTAACTTTCATAGTCCGTAGCTTCCGAAGCCAACTTTCAAGCTCAATAAAAAAAATTTGGCCCATAATAAATAAACCAGAGTAACGCATTTATATTCTTTAACACTTATACTATCATCATACAAAAAAATCAGGCTTGCATCCTTTGTACTTTTGGAATAATCCATCTCTGAAAATGACTACTATAGCATTGCTTCCATAGTCCATAAACTGTAACATAGCATCCAAAGCTCATAGCTTCCATAGCCAACTTTCAAGCTCAATAAAAACAATTTGGCCCATAATAAATAAACCAGAGTAACGCATTTATATTCTCTAACACTTATACTATCATCATACAAAAAATCAAGCTTGCATCCTTTGTACTTTTTGAATAATTCATCTCTGAAAATGACTACTATAGCATTGCTTCCATAGTCCAATAACTTTAACATAGCATTCAAAGTTCATAGCTTCCATAGACAACTTTCAAGCTCAATAAAAAAAATTTGGCCTATAATAAATAAACCAGAGTAACGCATTTATATTCTCTAACACTTATACTATCATCATACAAAAAATCAAGCTTGCATCCTTTGTACTTTTTGAATAATTCATCTCTGAAAATGACTACTATAGCATTGCTTCCATAGTCCATAAACTGTAACATAGCATTCAAAGTTCATAGCTTCCATAGACAACTTTCAAGCTCAATAAAAAAAATTTGGCCCATAATAAATAAACCAGAGTAACGCATTTATATTCTCTAACACTTATACTATCATCATACAAAAAATCAGGCTTGCATCCTTTGTACTTTTGGAATAATTCTTCTCTGAAAATGACTACTATAGCATTGCTTCCATAGTCCATAAACTGTAACATAGCATCCAAAGTTCATAGCTTCCATAGCCATCTTTCAAGCTCAATAAAAAAAATTTGGCCCATAATAAATAAACCAGAGTAACGCATTTATATTCTCTAACACTTATACTATCATCATACAAAAAATCAAGCTTGCATCCTTTGTACTTTTTGAATAATTCATCTCTGAAAATGACTACTATAGCATTGCTTCCATAGTCCATAAACTTTAACATAGCATTCAAAGTTCATAGCTTCCATAGACAACTTTCAAGCTCAATAAAAAAATTTGGCCCATAATAAATAAACCAGAGTAACGCATTTATATTCTCTAACACTTATACTATCATCATACAAAAAATCAGGCTTGCATCCTTTGTACTTTTGGAATAATTCATCTCTGAAAATGACTACTATAACATAGCTTCCATAGTCCATAGACTAACAGCATCCAAAGTTCATAGCTTCCATAGCCAACTTTAACGCTCAATAAAAAAATATTGGCCCATAATATTTAAACCAGACTAATGCATTTATATTCTTTAACACTTATACTATCATCATACAAAAAATCAGGCTTGCATCCTTTGTACTTTTGGAATAATTTATCTCTGAAAATGACTACTGTAACGTAGCTTCCATAGTCCATAGACTGTAACATAGCTTCCAAAGCCAACTTTCAAGCTCAATAAAAAAAAATTGGCCCATAATATTTAAACCAAACTAACGCATTTATATTCCTTAACACTTATACTATCATCATACAAAAAATCAGGCTTGCATCCTTTGTACTTTTGGAATAATTCATCTCTGAAAATGACTTCTGTAACGTAGCTTCCATAGTCTGTAGACGAACATAGCTTCCAAAGCCAACTTTCAAGCTCAATAAAAAAAAATTGGCCCATAATATTTAAACCAAACTAACGCATTTATATTCTTTAACACTTATACTATCATCATACAAAAAATCAGGCTTGCATCCTTAGTACTTTTGGAATAATTCATCTCTGAAAATGACTACTGTAACGTAGCTTCCATAGGCAACTTTCACGCTGACTTTCACGCTCACTAGAAAAAAATTCCATTTATTTTTATTTTAATCATCAGGCCAAAGTTTTAAACACAAATGCACACAGTCAGAAACAGATCACAGGTAGAACATGTAGATTAATAATTTATTCTTCTTCTCTCCACATCAGGGTGATCCCTCAGGGGCAGTAGCATGTCTGGGAAAAAAAGAAGAGGAAACTCAAATGAGCAATCAAGGCAACCATTTGTGTCAACATCAGTCATGAAATGAGTATTATGTCACATTTTGGGAAAGAAATTATTTTTTGTCTTCCTCAGACATTGATGAAACACCGTATTTTCAGCATTATAAGGCGCACCTTCAATAAATGACAGTTTTAAAAACCTTTTTCTATATATAAGGCGCACCGCGTTATAAGGCGCTACATTAAAGGCTGTTCAACTTTGTCCTCTAACTGTGGCCATCTCGCTTTGTTCCGCGGAAACTCTGTTTAGTCTTGTTCGCTTGGCGCAGCGCATCCTCTTGCTTCCTTCACTTCCTTACAGAGGTAAGATCCTAAGTGTAAAATGTCAATTTTTATTCCGGGTCGCGTCAGGCTTATCTGTCGCTGACTTTTTTTTAAAAAATAAACACATGTTTATAAAATGTAGACTAAAACGATGTGTGGGTACTAAACTAAGGAATACTTGTTATAAAATGAATCATTTCTATAAAACAGAGCAGTAATGTTTAACTACTAAACAGGATCCGCAGAGCCAGCTCATCCTCTGCGCACGTGAACGCCTCTTAATTTCGGAATCCTCCCCTGCGCACGTCTTTATTTTATTTCTTTTGAACTGGTATCCCTGATATGAAGGAGTAAGAAGTTAATGATAAACTACAGGTAGGAGAACTGAAAAGACAAACACACACCGGTAAGAGTGAGGTGTGGAAAAGCGCAAAAAGACTGGCACCTTGACGCTGGCCGGGCATTTAAACTGCTGGACTGGCAAAAGTGATGATCGCTATTTTATCATTTGTTTTAAAGACCGTCGCTCCTCTTCGCGCTAAGCAGGCCATCACAGACAAGTGCGTTATGGGTCATTTAGTGTGATTTATTTTTTTTATCATTTAAAAAGCGTGTTCCTGAAAATGTTCCGTTCCGTCATCTTCCGCTTGTTCCGAGGTCAGGTCGCGGGGGCAACAGTCTCAAACGGGTAACCCAGGCCTCTCTCTCCCCGGCTGCCGTGAGACATAGTCTCTCCAGCGGGTCCGGGGTCTGCCCCTTGGTCTCCTCCCGGTGGGACGTGCCCGAAACACCTCGCCTGCGAGGCGCTCGGGGGGCATCCTGACAAGATGCCCAAACCACCCCATCTGGCTCCTCTCGACCTGGAGGAGGAGTGGCTCGACACCGAGCTCCTCCCGGATGGCAGAGCTCCTCACCCGATCTCTGAGAGAGAGCCCAGCCACCCTGCAGAGGAAGCTCATTTCGGCCACTTGTACCCGCGATCTCATTCTTTCGGTCACCACCCACAGCTGGTGACCATAGGTGAGGGTTGGAACGTAGATCGACTTGTAAATCGAGAGCTTTGCTTTTCGGCTCAGCTCTCTCTTTACCACGACGGACCGATGCAGCGTTCTACTTATTGCTGATGCCGCACCGATCCGCCTGTCGATCTCCCGCTCCATCTTTCCCCCACTCGTGAACAAGACCCCGAGATACTTAAACTCCTCCACTTGGGGCAGGACCCTGACCCGCAGGGGGCATTCCACCCTTTTCCGGGCGAGGACCATGGTCTCGGATTTGGAGGCGCTAATTCCCATCCCGGCCGCTTCACACTCGGCAGCAAATCGATCCAGCGAGAGCTGGAGATCACGGTCCGATGAAGCCAACAGGACCACATCATCCGCAAAAAGCAGAGATCCGATCATGAGGTCACCAAACTGGATCCCTCCAACGCCTTGGCTGCGCCTAGATATTCTGTCCATAAAGGTGATGAACAGAATCGGTGACAAAGGGCAGCCTTGGCGGAGTCCAACTCTCACTGGAAATGGAATCGTCATACTGCTGGCTATACGAACCAAGCTCTGGCTCCGGTCGTACAAAGATCGGACAGCCCGTACTAAGGGCTCCGAGACTCTGTACTCCCGGAGCACCCCCCACAGGAGTCCCCTAGGGACACGATCGAATGCCTTCTCCAGATCCACAAAACACATGTAGACTGGTTGGGCAAACTCCCATGACCCTCCAGGATCCTGAAGAGGGTATATAGCTGGTCGGTAGTTCCACGTCCGGGACGGAAACCACACTGCTCCTCTTCAATCCGAGACTCGACAATCCGACGGACCCTCCTCTCCAGTACTTCCGAATAGACCTTCCCAAGGAGGCTGAGGAGTGTGATCCCTCGGTAGTCGGAGCACACCCTCCGATCCCCTTTCTTATAAGGAGGGACCACCACCCCAGTCTGCCAATCCAGAGGCACTGTTCCCGATGTCCATGCAATGGTGTAAAGGCGTGTCAGCCAGGACAGCCCAACACCATCCAGAGCCTTTAGGAGCTCTGGGCGGATCTCATCCATCCCCGGAGCCCAGCCGCCGCGGAGCTTTTTGACAACCTCGGCGACCTCGACAGCAGAGATAGGAAGACCCATCCCGGATTGCTGCCACCCAATTTTCTGTAGGAATTCAGAACACATGTCTACAGCATTGAAGCCATTTTTAATTATTCACCTTTTTCTGATAAGAAAAATAAGCTGTTTTGATCCTTCCTTTGTTGCATTGTGACCCGGGAATCCCCAAATGTTTGCACACCTCGGCCAAGAATGTATCATTTGTTTCGCCACCTTCAAAGTTTTCAGAACTTTGTAGGTCTTTAATTGCTTTCAATATGTCAAGTATTGATAGGGAAACTTTTGTTGTCTGTAACAAAAAAAAAATCTGTTATTTTAATGTTTTGTTGTGACCAGACATAATTCAACAGACTGTGTGTTCACTAAATGTAGGACATTTGGCCCACGGACATTTGGGTCACAAAACTGCAACCTACAGGCTTCTGGCCCACCAAGCATTTATCTGCCCTCTATAAAGATATGGGGTTACCCAAAATTCTTTTGATATTTTCTTGTAAATAATTGTGATATTTTTTCTTGATTTCTGTGATATTTCTGTGATAATGTATCCTGTTAAATTGAATAAAACAGTTGCATTACACGACATAATTGCTTTTAGTCAGTTTTATCCCATTGCCCAAATATCAAAGGTTGCAGTTTCTTGGCTAAAATGGCCATTCACGGCGTTGTTTCCAGTGTAATAACAAGGAGGGTCGCGCTTATGTTAACGTCTGTTGTTTGGGGATAAAATTTTACTTGGATTCGTGTGCTCACTCCTTTTATTTACTAAATTTACACAAGTGAACAAACATATCTTTGGTGAATCATGTCTGGTCACTACAGATTTCCAATATTGATATTGTTCGCACATTTGAACTTTATGAAAAGGATGGAGAAAACATAAACGTACCTTTCCAAAGACTGAGAAAGTATAAACCCTGAAAAGAAAGAAAAGATGATTGAGCACTCAAATACATCAAATGTCTCATAACATCAAGAAAAGATAAAAAAATTTTTTTACATACCCATGTCGTGAGTCCATTGTCCAAAACTTTAGAAAAGACCACAGTAAAATTACAACCTTTTCAGGCTGTCGTCAGCTACGGTAGAGAAATTCCAAATTTGATTGTAACAAAATGCAGTATGACTCTGGAAATCCCGCACGGTGTATTATTTTTCTTTTGTTATGTTTTTCGAGTATTTGTTGCTAAAATGTGAAGGCCTTGATGAAAATTGAGAGATAAGAAATTTGGTGCGATCTTTCTGTTCGACAAACACAAAGTGACCAAAATGGGCTGATTCCATCAGCTACTTTAGCTTCTGGACGTCAACGATTCCGTATTGTGATGTAAAAAGGGGCATAATTAAGGGCGTTACAAAGATGCAGACACAATTTTCCATTCCTCCAAAACAATGACTGGGCAGAAAGTTACAGCCCAGTCATTGTTTTGATTGAGAAAGTTGGCTTTGGAAGCTATGTTACAGTAGTCATTTTCAGAGATGAATTATTCCAAAAGTACAAAGGATGCAAGCCTGATTTTTTGTATGATGATAGTATACGTGTTAAAGAATATAAATGCGTTAGTTTGGTTTAAATATTATGGCCATTTTTTTTTTATTGAGCGTTAAAGTTGGCTTCGGAAGCTATGGACTATGGAAGCTACGTTACAGAAGTCATTTTCAGAGATGAATTATTCCAAAAGTACTAAGGATGCAAGCCTGATTTTTTGTATGATAATAGTATAAGTGTTAAAGAATATAAATGCGTTAGTCTGGTTTAAATATTATGGGCCAATTTTTTTTTATTGAGCGTTAAATTTGGCTTTGGAAGCTATGTTACAGTCTATGGACTATGGAAGCTATGTTATAGTAGTCATTTTCAGAGATGAATTATTCCAAAAGTACAAAGGATGTAAAGGGGAAAAGGAACTGAGTTCTATACTTTTTAATAGAAGTTTTATATTAACCAGTAGAATTTAGCAAAGATTATTAGTTGAGTATTAAAATCTGGATATTTTAGTTTCTCTTGATGGTGTAACAATGATCCTGTGTCTTACTATGTTTCTTTGTTGTCTGGAATGCCAGATGGTTTAGGGAGTGTGAAGAGACAGGCCACCAATCTCCCCATCCTCCACGTTTTATCAGATTCCGAGGTTGAGATTACTCTGAACTTTAGTTGAACTGTTTAGGGGCAATAAACTGGTAAACTGGCTTTGTTCCACCACAACTTATATTTACATAATTACATTAAAACTTTGTATAACATTTTTATACTTATAATACACGATAAAAGTAATCATGTTTAATCTGCTAGATTTTCTGACAGCGCTCTTAAGGCGCTGTAGCTGCGCTAACGCCTGTGTGGGCAAGATATACTTTTTCTGTGTCCAGGTGTACCCTGCTCATGTGAATTGCCGACGAACACAGCAATTGCACCCTCCTGCTCATGACTGCTGCCACATTGATCAACTGTTACCCCTGCCTGGAAGAGACATCAAAAGAAGAGAAAATTCCATGAAGGACTGCAGCAGTTGTGGACTTTTGGGGGGTTGGGGGCACTCTAAGGACAAACTGATAACAGAATAAAAACCCTGTGTTACCGAGCCTCGATGCCTCTTCAGCTCGGACGGGAGAAGGCACACATTATGTGCACCCTAAAGAGGTTGATAAGGCCCGGACGTCTGTATAATTTAATAAAATAGATATTAACTGTATCCTATTGAATCCTGGTCATCCCTCGATATGAATACGCTGTGTAGGACTAGAAATAGGAAAAGGGAATAAATCCTACAGATGCAAGCCTGATTTTTTTGTATGATGATAGTATAAGTGTTAGAGAATATAAATGCTTTTGTCTGGTTTAAATATTATGGGCCAATTTTTTTTTATTGAGCTTGAAAGTTGGCTATGGAAGCTATGAACTTTGGATGCTATGTTAGTCTATGGACTATGGAAGCTATGTTATAGTAGTCATTTTCAGAGAAGAATTATTCCAAAAGTACAAAGGATGCAAGCCTGATTTTTTGTATGATGATAGTATAAGTGTTAGAGAATATAAATGCGTTTGTCTGGTTTATTTATTATGGGCCAATTTTTTTTTATTGAGCTTGAAAGTTGGCTATGGAAGCTATGAACTTTGGATGCTAAGTTACTGTTTATGGACTGTGGAAGCAATGCTATAGTAGTCATTTTCAGAGATGAATTATTCCAAAAGTACAAAGGATGCAAGCCTGATTTTTTTGTATGATGATAGTATAAGTGTCAGAGAATATAAATGCTTTTGTCTGGTTTAAATATTATGGGCCAATTTTTTTTTATTGAGCTTGAAAGTTGGCTATGGAAGCTATGAACTTTGGACGCTATGTTAGTCTATGGACTATGGAAGCTATGTTATAGTAGTCATTTTCAGAGATGAATTATTCCAAAAGTACAAAGGATGCAAGCCTGATTTTTTGTATGATGATAGTATAAGTGTTAGAGAATATAAATGCGTTACTCTGGTTTATCTATTATGGGCCAATTTTTTTTTTATTGAGCTTGAAAGTTCGCTATGGAAGCTCTGTTACAGCCTATGGACTATGGAAGCAATGCTATAGTAGTCATTTTGAGAGATGAATTATTCCAAAAGTACAAAGGATGCAAGCCTGATTTTTTTGTATGATGATATTATAAGTGTTAGAGAATATAAATGCGTTTGTCTGGTTTATTTATTATGGGCCAATTTTTTTTTATTGAGCTTGAAAGTTGGCTATGGAAGCTATGAACTTTGGATGCTAAGTTACTGTTTATGGACTGTGGAAGCAATGCTATAGTAGTCATTTTCAGAGATGAATTATTCCAAAAGTACAAAGGATGCAAGCCTTATTTTTGTCACGTGACTTATTTTAGGATGATATAATACGCGTTGGTCTGTTTTTTTAAAAAAAAACTATGGTCCATTATGTATTTATTGAGAATAAAGTTGGCTACCGTAATAAGTTGAAAAAGGGCGCACAACGGTTCCAGCGTGAACCGCGGCGAAGTAAACCCCGGCTCACTTGACTGCGGTTGAGTTTCAGAGGCCGCTTCGGGAGGGGTGATGGAAGATACGAGGTTGACTGATGGGAGGATGGGTTGTTTTTTTTTTAAGTTTCGCCGGGAGGCAGTAATGCACCTCTGTGGGTGCTTTGTGCCTTTAAACGAAAAAAAAGAAGAAGAAAAAAAAAAAAAAAGAAAACTGCACTTCCCACAATGCACCTGGATAAAGACGGATGTGACGTCAGAAAGCGGATGTGAGTGGAATTTTTAAAAAATGGCGACTCCTTTGGAAGTTATTGTTACCAGTGATGCAAGTTCGCAGCTTTGGAACTGCACCGTGTTTGACCTACACAGCGGGTCCAGCTTACTGAGCTACCGGGGCGGTACGAGCACAGCCAGGAGTCTGGTGCTGCTGCGCGGGGAGTTCCTGATGGCCGCTCAGCACGGAAAAAACTTCATCAACGTCTGGGAGCTGCAGAGGAAGGTAGGAGCACAGCTGGAGCACGAGACAGGGATAGCACAGCTGGAGGAGGGAGACAGGGTTAGCACAGCTGGAGGAGGAGACACATGGAGACAGGGTTAGCACAGCTGGAGGAGGAGACACATGGAGACAGGGATAGCACAGCTGGAGGAGGAGACACATGGAGACAGGGTTAGCACAGCTGGAGGAGGAGACACATGGAGACAGGGATAGCACAGCTGGAGGAGGAGACACATGGAGACAGGGATAGCACAGCTGGAGGAGGAGACACATGGAGACAGGGATAGCACAGCTGGAGGAGACACATGGAGACAGGGATAGCACAGCTGGTGGAGGAGACACATGGAGACAGGGATAGCACAGCTGGAGGAGGAGACACATGGAGACAGGAATAGCACAGCTGGAGGAGGAGGGTTAGCACAGCTGGAGGAGGAGACACATGGAGACAGGGATAGCACAGCTGGAGGAGGAGGGTTAGCACAGCTGGAGGAGGAGACACATGGAGACAGGAATAGCACAGCTGGAGGAGGAGACACATGGAGACAGGGATAGCACAGCTGGAGGAGGAGACACATGGAGAGAGGGTTAGCACAGCTGGAGGAGGAGACACATGGAGACAGGGATAGCACAGCTGGAGGAGGAGACACATGGAGACAGGGTTAGCACAGCTGGAGGAGGAGACACATGGAGACAGGGATAGCACAGCTGGAGGAGGAGACACATGGAGACAGGGATAGCACAGCTGGAGGAGGAGACACATGGAGACAGGGTTAGCACAGCTGGAGGAGGAGACACATGGAGACAGGGATAGCACAGCTGGAGGAGGAGACACATGGGGAAAGGGATAGCACAGCTGGAGGAGGAGACACATGGAGACAGGGATAGCACAGCTGGAGGAGGAGACACATGGAGACAGGGTTAGCACAGCTGGAGGAGGAGACACATGGAGACAGGGATAGCACAGCTGGAGGAGGAGACACATGGAGACAGGGTTAGCACAGCTGGAGGAGGAGACACATTCAATTCAATTCAATTCAATTCAATTTTATTTGTATAGCCCAAAATCACAGAATGTCCGTCTCAATGGGCTTCACAAGAAAAAGCGGAATGTATTAACACAAATACACAACAAGAAAAATAACTAACAAATGCTAACTAAACAAGACTAGCACATTAATGCACTTAGACTCTCCTTCTCGGTGAGGAAAAACTCCTAAAAAACCCATCAGTGGGGAAAAAATAAGAAACCTCATGGGGATCCACGTGAAAGAGAGATCCCTCCCCCGGGACGAGCAAACATGGAGACAGGGATAGCACAGCTGGAGGAGGAGACACATGGAGACAGGGTTAGCACAGCTGGAGGAGGAGACACATGGAGACAGGGATAGCACAGCTGGAGGAGGAGACACATGGAGACAGGGATAGCACAGCTGGAGGAGGAGACACATGGAGACAGGGATAGCACAGCTGGAGGAGGAGACACATGGAGACAGGGATAGCACAGCTGGAGGAGGAGACACATGGAGACAGGGATAGCACAGCTGGAGGAGACACATGGAGACAGGGATAGCACAGCTGGAGGAGGAGACACATGGAGACAGGGTTAGCACAGCTGGAGGAGGAGACACATGGAGACAGGGATAGCACAGCTGGAGGAGGAGACACATGGAGACAGGGATAGCACAGCTGGAGGAGGAGACACATGGAGACAGGGATAGCACAGCTGGAGGAGACACATGGGGAAAGGGATAGCACAGCTGGAGGAGGAGACACTTGGAGACAGGGTTAGCACAGCTGGAGGAGGAGACACATGGAGAGAGGGATAGCACAGCTGGAGGAGGAGACACATGGAGACAGGGATAGCACAGCTGGAGGAGGAGACACATGGAGACAGGAATAGCACAGCTGGAGGAGGAGACACATGGAGACAGGAATAGCACAGCTGGAGGAGGAGACACATGGAGACAGGGATAGCACAGCTGGAGGAGGAGACACATGGAGACAGGGATAGCACAGCTAGAGGAGGAGACACATGGAGACAGGGTTAGCACAGCTGGAGGAGGAGACACATGGAGACAGGGTTAGCACAGCTGGAGGAGGAGACACATGGAGACAGGGTTAGCACAGCTGGAGGAGGAGACACATGGAGACAGGGATAGCACAGCTGGAGGAGGAGACACATGGAGACAGGGATAGCACAGCTGGAGGAGGAGACACGTAGAGACAGGGATAGCACAGCTGGAGGAGACACATGGAGACAGGGATAGCACAGCTGGAGGAGGAGACACATGGAGACAGGGATAGCACAGCTGGAGGAGGAGACACATGGAGACAGGAATAGCACAGCTGGAGGAGGAGACACATGGAGACAGGGTTAGCACAGCTGGAGGACGTTAAACACATCTGTAGGACAGTTATAAGGGCTGGAGAAATAAAATTAAGAAATGAAAACTAAATTAGAAAAATAAAACTGTCTAAAAATAGACAAGTAAAGAAAATAAATAATCAATAAATACACTAAATTATTCTAAATAAAAGATAAAAAGATGGATTTTCAGCCTCTTCTTAAAACATGAGCAGACCCTGAGTTCCTCTGGCAGGCTGTTCCACAGGCGAGGACCATAACGCTGGAACGAAGGCCGGTACCAGATGACCTCAGGGTCCGTGAGGAGTCCTACCTCAGAAGGTCAGATAAATAAGAATGCCCAAAACCATTAAGACTTTTAAAACCCATTAAAGGAACCTTAAAATCCATCCTGAACCGCACAGGAAGTAGAACTGGTCCCCTGATCCTCGTCAGAAGTTGTGCCAGTGAGTTCTGAAGGATTTTTAGTGAGTATTCAGACCGTCTTCAGACTCTTTCTTTTACAGTTTACTTTCTTTTTCTAGGGTTATTGGAGATTTTTGAAGTCTGTGACGTAAAAAAACAGGTTAAGTCTGTTCTTAAAGAACAGGACCTCACATAATGTCTGTGTGTGTTTGAGAAAGTTGTGTGTACAGTTTTCCTCTGTGTTCAGGACCAGCTGCAGCAGAAGATCGTGTGTCCAGATGTGGTCACCTGCCTGGCAGCGTCACCTGATGGACTCTTTCTGGTTGCCGGAGTAACGGATGCTATTTACCTGTGGGAGGTTGTAACTTTATTCTTATCAGTGTGTAATGTAGCTGTGGTTACCATGGAAACATGTATTGTGTTATTTGTGCTCAGGTGTGTTCAGGTAAGCTGCTGTGCATCCTGGGACGTCACTACCAAGACGTCACCTGTTTGAAGTTCACCGATGACGGCAGCCATTTTATTTCTGCAGGAAAAGATAATCTGGCTTTTATTTGGAATCTGGCCAGGTAACGCATCTTACATACACACACACACATACATCTTAAATACACACATACACACATCTATTACACACACGAACATGTAAAACACACACCTGTTAGTTCAGGAACAAAATTTGTTTTTTTAAATGAGTCCTTTTTTCTGTTTTTTTTTTTTTTTTTCTTCTGGTTTTCAGACGTTAATGTTGACACTTACAGGCGTTTAAATCTGTTTCCGAGAAACAGAAGCTAAATATATTTATTCTTTTAAATATTTAACACAATCTAAACAAAAAAAAATCTTAAAATTAAACAACATGATTCTTTGTTTTTGCTCTAAATGTGGATTTAATTTATACCTGAAAAAAGTCTGTAAGTTCTCTGTTTCACCAGCGTCGTTCAGACGGATCTACGACAAGCGCCCGAACCTCGCCACGTCCTGTCTCGTCACTCTCTGCCAATCACAGACCTGCACTGTGGCATGATGGGGGTTCAGGCCAGAGTAGCCACCGCCTCCCTCGACCAAACTGTAAAGGTGAGATATACGCTGCTGCTGTGGTTTGGCAGGCCCTGACTCGTGCCACCCAAAAACACTGGAGCTTTATTTAATTACACTTTATTCAAAGCAAATAAAAACACTGATTTTAAAATAATAATAAATTAAAAGCAAACATACAGACAAACTTTCACATCACGCTACACACACGCATCCACAGGCCCAGTTTCTCCTGAACCACAGCTACTGTCTCTTTAACTGAGTCCATTAAACATCTGGCCTGATGCTGTGAAGCAAAAATAACAAGGCATCGATCCACACCAGAAGTCACCCTGCCCGTGACTGCCAAGGCCAAATCCACAGGAGTCCACCTGGATCCCACAAAAAGCCACCTGGCTGAAGTGAGGGACCTGCACCACCCAGACCAGTCCGACCCCCAACAGGGTCACATGGGTGTTGCAGGACCAATGGTTTTAATTATTAAAATGGATTTATAATAAAAGTAACCTGCAGAGACTAAAACCATGGGTGTATTTCTTCCAGATCTGGGAGCTGTCTTCAGGCGAGCTGCTGATGTCCGTCCTGTTTGATGTGGAAATTATGTCTGTCACCTTTGACCCCTGCGAGTACTTCCTGTTCTGTGGAGGAAGTGATGGAAATATTTTTCAAGTTTCTCTGTGCAGCCAGGTGAGGAGGGAGAAGGAGGGGAGAAGAGTGGTTCCAGTAAAACTCTGGTTTCATTTCTTTATCCCAACAGAATCTAAGTCGTGATAAATCCTTCCAATCAGAAGACGAAGGGAATCAGGTGTTAAAAGGACACAAGTAAGATCCACAGCTTCTTCAGATTCGTTACAGTCTAATCAAAACTTTGAACTTTAGCTCGTTGGTCCTGGTCACTGGCATGGATCAGCTGGTCCTGGCATGGATCAAGTGGTTCTGGCATGGATCAAGTGGTTCTGTCATGGATCAAGTGGTCCTGGCATGGATCAGCTGGTCCTGGCATGGATCAAGTGGTTCTGGCATGGATCAGCTGGTTCTGGCATGGATCAAGTGGTTCTGGCATGGATCAAGTGGTTCTGGCATGGATCAAGTGGTCCTGGCATGGATCAGCTGGTCCTGGCATGGATCAAGTGGTTCTGGCATGGATCAAGTGGTCCTGGCATGGATCAAGTGGTTCTGGCATGGATCAAGTGGTTCTGGCATGGATCAGCTGGTCCTGGCATGGATCAAGTGGTCCTGGCATGGATCAGCTGGTCCTGGCATGGATCAGCTGGTCCTGGCATGGATCAAGTGGTTCTGTCATGGATCAAGTGGTTCTGGCATGGATCAGCTGGTCCTGGCATGGATCAGCTGGTCCTGGCATGGATCAAGTGGTTCTGGCATGGATCAAGTGGTCCTGGCATGGATCAAGTGGTTCTGTCATGGATCAAGTGGTTCTGGCATGGATCAAGTGGTTCTGTCATGGATCAGCTGGTCCTGGCATGGATCAAGTGGTTCTGGCATGGATCAAGTGGTCCTGGCATGGATCAAGTGGTTCTGGCATGGATCAAGTGGTCCTGGCATGGATCAAGTGGTCCTGGCATGGATCAAGTGGTCCTGGCATGGATCAAGTGGTCCTGGCATGGATCAAGTGGTTCTGGCATGGATCAAGTGGTCCTGGCATGGATCAAGTGGTTCTGTCATGGATCAAGTGGTTCTGGCATGGATCAAGTGGTTCTGTCATGGATCAGCTGGTCCTGGCATGGATCAAGTGGTTCTGGCATGGATCAAGTGGTCCTGGCATGGATCAAGTGGTTCTGGCATGGATCAAGTGGTCCTGGCATGGATCAAGTGGTCCTGGCATGGATCAAGTGGTCCTGGCATGGATCAAGTGGTTCTGGCATGGATCAAGTGGTCCTGGCATGGATCAAGTGGTTCTGGCATGGATCAAGTGGTCCTGGCATGGATCAAGTGGTCCTGGCATGGATCAAGTGGTCCTGGCATGGATCAGCTGGTCCTGGCATGGATCAAGTGGTTCTGGCATGGATCAAGTGGTTCTGGCATGGATCAAGTGGTCCTGGCATGGATCAAGTGGTCCTGGCATGGATCAAGTGGTCCTGGCATGGATCAAGTGGTCCTGGCATGGATCAAGTGGTCCTGGCATGGATCAAGTGGTTCTGGCATGGATCAAGTGGTTCTGGCATGGATCAAGTGGTCCTGGCATGGATCAAGTGGTCCTGGCATGGATCAAGTGGTCTTGGCATGGATCAAGTGGTCCTGGCTGCTCATGCTATTGATGGATGAAGGAGGGATTACACAGACTTGATGTTACTGGTGTTTTTGCGTGTCGTTCAGGAACATGGTGACGTGTCTGTCGGTCTCCATGGACGGAACCCTCCTGCTCTCTGGATCTCATGATGAGACGGTCCGTCTGTGGGACATCCAGAGCAAACAAAGCATCCGTTGCTTGCCTCACAAAGGTAGGCCGTGACTCGCGTCGCGCTGGCGCTGCAGTCTGTTAGCTTCCTGCTTTCTTTTCAGGTCCAGTTACTAACGCTGTCATCATGGCGACCCCGGCTAACATGTTCCTTCCCGACATCCGCCCCGCCGTTCCCCTGCCACGCTTCAGCCGCCATCTGAACTCCAATGATGGGGAAAACGAAAACGTTTCTATCCGACCTGGACTCCACATTCAGGTGAGCGTGTCTGATTGGCTGCAGAACCAGGTGAGCATGTCTGATTGGCTGCGGAGCCAGGTGAGCGTGTCTGATTGGCTGCGGAGCCAGGTGAGCGTGTCTGATTGGCTGCAGCGCCTGGTGAGCATGTCTGATTGGCTGCGGAGCCAGGTGAGCATGTCTGATTGGCTGCGGAGCCAGGTGAGCGTGTCTGATTGGCTGCGGAGCCAGGTGTGCGTGTCTGATTGGCTGCGGAGCCAGGTGAACGTGTCTGATTGGCTGCAGAGCCAGGTGAGCGTGTCTGATTGGCTGCGGAGCCAGGTGAGCGTGTCTGATTGGCTGCGGAGCCAGGTGTGCGTGTCTGATTGGCTGCGGAGCCAGGTGAACGTGTCTGATTGGCTGCAGAGCCAGGTGAGCGTGTCTGATTGGCTGCAGAGCCAGGTGAGCGTGTCTGATTGGCTGTGGAGCCAGGTGAGCGTGTCTGATTGGCTGCGGAGCCAGGTGAACGTGTCTGATTGGCTGCAGAGCCAGGTGAGCGTGTCTGATTGGCTGCAGAGCCAGGTGAGCGTGTCTGATTGGCTGTGGAGACAGGTGAACGTGTCTGATTGGCTGCAGAGCCAGGTGTGCGTGTCTGATTGGCTGCGGAGCCAGGTGAGCGTGTCTGATTGGCTGTGGAGACAGGTGAGCGTGTCTGATTGGCTGCGGAGCCAGGTGAGCGTGTCTGATTGGCTGCAGAGCCAGGTGATTGGCTGCGGAGCCAGGTGAGCGTGTCTGATTGGCTGTGGAGCCAGGTGAGCGTGTCTGATTGGCTGCAGAGCCAGGTGAGCGTGTCTGATTGGCTGCAGAGCCAGGTGAGCGTGTCTGATTGGCTGCAGAGCCAGGTGAGCGTGTCTGATTGGCTGCGGAGCCAGGTGAGCGTGTCTTATTGGCTGTGGAGCCAGGTGAGCGTGTTTCATTGGCTGCTGTATTTTCTTCTCAGACGGAAGACGAGACGTACCTGCAGAAAGCCGACCGGCTGCACCATCTGATGAATGCTGTAACTGACAAGGTGAGATGGCGGGGTGCAACTGTGACTGGATTCATTTTACCTGAGCGCAGGTGTAGTTTCTGGGAACCTTCATTACTTACTACTACGGGTCCCCTCATCAGGGGACATTGTGAATGTTTGTCCTTCGTTTTTCGTCTTGCCATGAAAAGCGCTTGCCATCGTTAAACCAAAGCTCTGATTATTGTGCATCACTCTAAACATTCTGTCTTTATTTATTTCCTGTAGACTGTTTACAGTGACCAATGTCTTTGTTTACCTCGTTCTGATTGGCTGACTGTGCTGTCAGTTTTTTTTTTTTTACTGGTTATCGTTTTATTCTATTGGTTTTTATGAATTAAAGATGGAGCCACAGCTCAATCCGCTGGGGTGGTGGCTCCATGCGTAAAGTAAAATCCCCCGTCTCTGGATGAGGCGTAACGTTCATGACCCAGAGCGCACGAGAGGAAGAAAGTTTGGTTCTTTTGTTTTTTACATCTGAAAATGGCCGAACGGGTGCAAAAAAGTCTTAGTGATCAAACAAACTATTATATAAATTTGATAGAAGTGTAAATAACACTGTGTTTTCAAATTAAAAACCTGGCCTGATTTTCTGAAACCATAATCTCTCTCATTTTGACTTAATCAAGTCACTTTTAAACTTAGCAAAGGTGATGATCCGTTTTTTTATTTTTTAAAGGAAAAAGATCCGTTTTTTATAAAGAGTTATTCATCTTAATATATATTTTTTTATTTAAAGGTGAAGCTAAATAAATCAAAAAAATTTTGTGTTTTATCCTAATTTTCTTACCATAAATTCATTCACAAATAAATGACATCAAATTATTCTGCCAAATGTTTCCTTTAGAGTGGTTTAAAAATTCTTCAGGTGCACCTGGTGTTGCTGAAGTCAGCCGATTTATAAACGGAACATGTTTCAAAAATGAGTATTTTAATTATGTAAAAATGGCTCCTCTGAATGTTCAGAGTGTTTCATGGTTAAACACAGGCTGGCCGTCCTTCTCTGTTGCAGGCGGTGTCTACTGAGAGTGAGAACACCAAAGTTCGCATTGCGGAGCTGGAAGAAGAAGTCCAGACTCTGAAGAAGGTCAATAAGGATCTGTATGAGTTTTCCTCTCAGTTGCTCACTAAACCCTCTTAAAACTAATAAAGTTCTTTTTCTTACTCTTTCTTTATGTGTCAGAACAAAAATCTAAACTTAATGGTAACCTGAGGTCAAAAATTAGATTTAGAAGTGGGTGCTTCGAGAGGCACAGGCAGACTGGCACCACTGGTTTTGTCAGGCAGTGATCTCCAACTCCCACTGAACCGATTTGCTGAATCAGCCGGGATTCAGCACCTCCAAATCAGAGACCATGGTCCTCGTCTTGTTCACAGTGGGGGAAGGATGGAGCGGGAGATCAACAGATGAATCGATGCAGCATCTGCAATAATTATGATGCTGCATCGGTCTGTCGTGGTGAGGAAAGAGCCGAAAACCAAAGCTCCGGATTTATCAGTCGATCTACGTTACTGTCCTCACCATGGTAACCAGGATCTATGTTCCTACCCTCACCATGGTAACCAGGATTTACGTTCATACCCTCACCATGGTAACCAGGATCTATGTTCCTACCCTCACCATGGTAACCAGGATTTACGTTCATACCCTCACCATGGTAACCAGGATCTGCATTCCAATCCATGTTCCAGTCCTCACCATGGTAACCAGGATCTACGTTCCTACCCTCACAATGGTAACCAGGATTTACGTTCATACCCTCACCGTGGTAACCAGGATCTACGTTCCTATCCTCACCGTGGTAACCAGGATCTACGTTCCTACCAAAACCGTGGTAACTAGGATCTACGTTCCTACCCTCACCGTGGTAACCAGGATTTACGTTCATACCCTCACCGTGGTAACCAGGATCTACGTTCCTACCCTCACCGTGGTAACCAGGATCTACGTTCCTATCCTCACCGTGGTAACCAGGATCTACGTTACTACCCTCACCGTGGTAACCAGGATCTACGTTCCTATCCTCACCGTGGTAACCAGGATCTACGTTCCTACCCTCACCATGGTAACTAGGATCTACGTTCCTACCCTCACCATGGTAACCAGTGTGGATGGTGACTGAAAGAACAAGATCACGGTTACAAGCGGCTGAAATGAGCTTCCCCTGCAGGATGGGCGGGGTCTCAGAGATAGGGGGAGCTCGGACAAGAGCCATTGCTTCTCTGAGAGGGAGACCAACAGGCAGACTTGGGACTGGTTCCAGTTTTTCCAGGTGGGAGATGTAGGATTATTGTATTTTATAAAGAAATATCGTGCACTCGTTAAAACTAAACTGACGTCTGTCTCTGTCCCGTTAAATAAACCTTTTACATGCAGTTTAATAAACCCAGAGAATCCATCAGTAGAGACAAACATCACCACCTACAGCAGGGCTGGAGCTTCATCTGTTTTTGTATGACAGTGTTTTTTTGGCGTGATGCATTCAGGGTTCATCGTGTCAGAGAAACGTTCAGATTATTGTATTATGTGCATTTTTTTATCATTTTTATCGTACAAAGGGGATAAATATCGTTCAAATACAATATTTATCTTACAGCTGGCAAATCTAACCGATAAGAATCCCCCTGGATATGGTTTAGGTGATTGAAGTCTGGACTTCCTGCTGAGGCTGCTGCCCCGAAGATCCGATCCTTAATCGATTGAAAAACATGAAACTTTTTAATGTTAAACATTAAAAATAAATTTTCTATTTAAAGCTTAAACTATGTAAAAATAACTATGTTGAGCACCTGGTCCGACTTTTTTAATTGGTTTTAATTGTGTGTGTGTGGCCCTGCAACAGACGGGTGACCTGTTCGGGGTGTATCCTGCCTTCATCCTACACGACTCCATAAAAAATAAATGGTTCGGGAGACGAAACAATTCAAATTTTCTTGTTTTTGTGTAAAAATCCACCCGAGTTGATGTGCATGTTTTTACTGACACATAAATGTTTAAATCAATTACACATCAACCAATCAGAGACAGATCGAGGCACATAAACCCGCCCCCCGGTTGAAAAGAGGCTCCGCTTTTCACAAAGTCCTCTAATTAAGTTTGTGCTGTCATCAGCTGGAATTCTAACAAATAGCTACTATTATTTATTCATGAAGCTCGAGGTTCTGATCAGTCAAACAGAAGATGCTAACGAGCTGATCACCGATCAATTAGCCTGATCATCCCGGTATGATGATGTCGTCAAAACATTTGGTTGCTGCTCTTTGCAGTCTGTAAGCGGGGGGGCTGCCTCAGACGGCTCTGCTTCATTAAGCCCCGCCCCCTGATGGGGTTTGTTACTAAGCATCGCCCCGTGTAACTCCACTCCCCTGGAGCTCGTGCCAGGTGGCTCTGCTTCCTGGTCCATAATGTCCTGTTTGTCCAATCCCTGGAGGTCAGTGCTATGTAGTCCCGCCCCCTGGAGATCCGTAATGTTTACTGGCCCCACTTCCTTAGGATCTGAGCCAAGTAGCCCCGCCTTCTGGACTGTAATGTCATGTTGTTCCGCCCTCTTTGGGCTCGTGTCAGGTAGTTTCGCCCCCTGGATGCAAGTACCATGTTGCTCCGTCTCCCTGACGCTTGTGCCAGGTACCTCTGACCCCCTCGGGCTCGTGTCCAGTAGTTGCGCCCCCTGGATGCTGGTACCATTTTCCTCTTCCCCGCTGGGGCTTGTGATGTCATGTGACCCCGCCCCCACCGCATCCTGCTGTGCGTCTCCCGTGGTGCCCGCTGCATTGATGGAGGTGAGGACGGCTGATGACTGAGCGACCCAGTTCAGCTCGGACCGGACCAACTGAGGTGCGGGCGGGGAGGGCTGAGCCTGTTCAGGGGGGGCAGTATTGTTGTTCAGGTTGTCCTGCAGAGCGGTTTGGTTCTGACCCGCCTGCTGGTTCTGCAGCAGCATCTCCTGGATGCGGATCTGCTGCAGGATGGCAGGAAGCTCGTAGTGATGGAAGAAGTAGATCATGGAGTGCTGCAGAGAGAAGCAGATGTTCAGGTGGGGAGCGTTAGTGAGGGTCCGACTCGTCTCACCTGGATGAAAAGCCAGGAGGTGACCAGCGCCAGGCTGCTGTACTGCCCGTTGAAGCGGTAGTGATAGGCGTAGAAGGCGAAGTGGTACAGGTAGAAGAACCTGGACACAAACACAACCAATCAGAACGGTGCCCGCCATCTGTATGACCAACAAGCCCTCACAGTCGTTCAGACGGCAGCGGTTACTGAGGTGGGCACCAAAACTAGGACGAGGAGACTTGATTTAAAAACAAAATGCTTTAAATTCTAATTTACAGGAACGGTCTCTTCTCCCCTTCGGTGGCGCTAAAACAGTGTTTTCTTTTGCACAACAGTGAATTCAACTGGACACATGGCGTAGTGCACGTAACCAAGCTGGTTTTCTCCACAGAGAAAAGACTGGCTGCTTGGTGAAGGAGAGTTCACATCTTACACCATCACAGCCTACAAATCACTCACCTCAGCCAATGGCGTTTGCTGGTGTTGGTATGGCAACAAATGGCATCGTACTGGTCTGCTAGCCACACGATCAAGATGATGTAAAATGCTGTTGTTGTGTCGTTGAAGAACTCCGACATGATGGCTTCCATGCCTGAAGACAGGAAGTGACATCAGAGACGAGAAACGACATGAATTAACCAGAACCGGTCCGAAATGGACTCACCGACTAGGGCGAGAATAACGGTGAGCAGCGGAGCAGCAGGAAAGGCGATGGTCATGTTCATCTCCAACATCTGGAGGAGGTCCACTGCAAAACCAGAAGACAGCCCATTCAATCCCACACTGAACCAGTTCAGACTCATCTAATCTCACCCTAAACCAGTTCAGACAGATCTGATCCGGTGTCCTGAAGAGATGTGCGACCGTCAAGATTAAGGGCTTTGCGCCTCTGCGCGTGCCCGGAACTCGTAATCGACTGCCCCCTCCCTACCAGCTGCTCTCCTAGTCAAGAGGCTCGGCACGACGCTACCAAACTCCGCCTCCACGACACAATTCAAATTGAGATGTGCTGCCTCGTACTTCTGAGCATGCCCAGAACTCTGCTGAGGCATAAAACCTATGATAATATTAAACTGTAAACTGGTGTTTTCTAACATTCTTAAAAAGACATTTATCTGTGGAGTTAGGCTACCCCCGTTACCGTCGGGATCAGTCAGAACATTCTGATAAAGATTAAGAAAGTATTCAAAAACCTGATATAAAAAACTTTAAGTGGAATGAAGTTTAAACAAAGTTCGTTTCGCTCTTCAGGACTGATAGGTTTAGATGTCGAGATGTTGACGGGGCCGCACATCTAGACAGAACACCGAATCAGACTGGTCTGACACGGGCTAATCCCGGACTGACCAATGAAGACGAAGATCTGGTGGTGGGAATATCGAAGCAGCATGGACACGGAGAGCGTCTGGAAAAAGAAACCAACAAATTTAAGTCCCTGCCCCCTTCGGAAAGCCCCACATTCCAGAAAGTTCTGATGCCGTTCTTACGAAGATGACCATGATGACGAAAGCAGCCAGGTAGGACGTTCTGGCCATCCACATGCTGACGAAGCGGTAATGTTCTCCAGAAACAACGTTCCTCAGGAACCCTGAAAGTAATCAGAATACAGTCTCACTGATAATCTCCAAACCTCGGGTGTAAACCAACTTGATCTCCATCCCGCCCCAACCACACCTCTAAACTTCATATATGGATCATGCAAATCATCTTACGCAAATGTAATGATATTCTAATGAGCCAGTGCCGCCTGTCATTACTCGTATACAATGGCGAGGTGTAACATTGTGCAGCCGTCGTGACGTCTCGCCATGACAACTCTGATTGGGACACACTGAACTGATGATAAAATTATTTTCATTTACTTTTATTTAACCAGATGAACCTCATAGTAAATCTCTTTTTCAACATTGGCCTGAGGCAGAAAACCCAACATGCATGTCTTTTTGTAGAGTCGGAGGAAACTGGAGAACCCTGGGGAAGCCCACGCATACATGAGGAGAACATACAAACTCCACACAGAAAGGACTGTGTTTCAATCCAGTTCAAAACTTAATCCACTCTGGAACTCGAACCCTTGATCTTCTTGCTGTCAGGCCACTCAGCCAGTAGTGAATAAAAAAAAAAAAATGTTCCAAACTTAGTAGTGAAAGAATCCACATCAGCTACTGGAGGCCGTCCCAGTAAACCCTAATTTCATAATATTATTAATAATGATCTTTATGTGCAGGATGTGAAATATTACATAGCAGCGGCTCCACGACAGCACAGGGCTTCTAAATGAGTTCAAACATGGTGATTAAAAATGAGCATCTATTTGAATGAATCTGTTCTTATGTATAGTTCTACACTGACGGGCATTCTGTGTGCTTTCTCATTGTTTCCTCACTGCTTTAAATGCTTCATTTCACTGTCCTCACTGCACTTCAGCTTCTGTCCACAAGGTGTCGTCTTTTCCCAACGGCTTACCATTGGGAGCATCGTTGCTTAGAGTTAAAGTGTACACACTCAACATCTTTACAGACCGATCAGACAACGTAGAAGTCTGTGTACGAACTATCGATACTCGTACTAATACAGTATCTTATCAATAGTCTAATTGATACTTTTCTCATGTAAAAATAAATAGAGGAAGACAAACCTTTTGCTGTGAAACAATTTAAAACGTAATATTAACTTCACCTCGTTTACTTCAATCATTTTAATTTGTTTTACATTGTTTGGTTTCATCAGCATAGTTTGTTTGTCTTCCTCTACTTGTTTTCACACTAAAAAAGTATCAACAGATCGATGAGCGGTTTTGATAACCAACCCCTAATACCCCTGGTCTCAACAATTCCACAGCCTTACAGAACCACAACCTTCCAGAGGTACGTGTCGTACCTTTGTTCTCCTCGTTTTCTGCTAGCGCCTTAACGCTGGACATCAGAATGTCATCGTACCCCAGAAACTCGTCTAACAGGAAGCGGCTGAAGCAGTCGCCAAAACACTCGTCCTTCATTGGATCTAAACACAAACAAGTAGGATGGCTCAGCGGGGAACAGGTGTGGGTATGGCCATGTGAGAGCGAGCAACCACGCACCCAGAGTGACAACCATGACAGGGATGCGGAGTCTCTGGCGGGTTGTCTGGGAGAGACGCAGGAAGCCATACTCCAGAGAATACTCCACCATGTACTCCTCCTGAGGCCACACTGAAAAACACGCTCAGTAAGCACATTTGCAGGTGTAAGGGAGAGGAGTCAAACCCAATCAGACATACCTTTAGGGGTGTGGCTAAAAGACACGTCCTGGCTGTCATTTCCTGCTGATGCTCCTCCAATCACAGAGGGCTGCAAGCGAGGCTCCATGTCCAGTTCAAACTGCAGACAGGTGAGACAAAGAGGGCAGGCAGGTGATGCAGGGGCTAGCCACACACCAGGCACCCATGTCATCTACTGGAGGTGGTCCAATTAAACATAAAACTCCTAATAGTTTTAATAATTATCTTTGTGGGAAGGATTTAAAATATTACGTGGCAGCATGGGAGGGCACACAGGTGAGGCAGGGATGGATGGGGTTCCTGGGGAGGGAACTAATCCTAATGAAAGAGAGTCTAAAGAAACACTGAGGGTCAGAAGGAATGAATGCTATGGGTGAGGAGGGGATGAATGAGTGGGTAATGGGGCTCTGAGTGAGTGAGGGACAGGGCTATAGGTAAATGGGCACTATAGGTATTGGAGAAACGGGCCCTGGGTGAGGGAGGAGAATCGGGGGTCCAGGTAAAAGGGCACTACGGGTGAGGCAGGAAAGGATAAAGGCCCAGGTGAGGGAGCTAACCCAAATGAAAGAGAGTCTGAAGGATCGATGAGGGTGAATGAACGAGTACTACGTATGGGTGAGTGAGGATCCAGGTAAACTGTCCCCTCTCTTGTTCCTCGCCTTGGGAAACCTTTTCCTCCTGAAATCCACACACTTTCACATTCCAAATCCAGGTTAAAATCTCATTTTTTCCAAAGGGTCTGTTCTTTCTGTTCTTCCACTTAACTCTAGATTTTTAAACTGATATATTGTCTCAAACATTTAAAGTTGTTTTTATTTATATAAATATGTAATACACTGACCTTGAGAAACCAGAAAGGCACCTTAGAAATAAAATGGATTAATATTATTGTTAAACCAGCATTACAGGTGAAAGGGGGAATGGGTGAGGGAGAGAGTGATGCGAATTGGGCGTTTAGGTAAACAAGCGCTAGGTGTGAGGAAGGAATGGGACTCTGGGCGAGGGATGAATGGAGTTCCAGGCAAACCAACGTTAGGGGGTGAAGAAGAGTCAGGGGTCATTACCAAGACAGAGCTGTTGTCCATCATGTCCACCGTAGGTTCCTCTTCCTCCTCGTCTTCGTCCCTGACGGTCGCCAGTCCTTCGGGATCATCCTGGAAGTTTCGGGAGCTGTAGTCCTGCAGGAGTACCGAGGCCCGGCTGGAGTTCCTCTGAATCTCTACCCGCAGGATCCCGTCCCGTGGCCACTGCTCCCTCACCGCCTCCAGACAGTTGATGGGCGAGCGAGAGAAGGCGATGTGGATGTAAGCGAGGATGAAGAGGACGAAGAGCGCCTGCATTGGATCAGAGACCATCGGTTAGACCTTGAACCCCTGGATCGATTAGACAGGAATTGACAGCGTTCCGTCACCTTCAGCAGGACGAAGAACTCGAAGATCCTCCTGAAGGAGGGGGGAAAAAGGCGGGCGTAGGTGACGGCCATTTTGAAGAAGAGGGCGTGGAAAAGCCGGTCCCGAACATTGATCAGCGGGTTCTGGTTCAGGTTGGGGTTCCGGACCCGGTTGTTAGCCGGAGCATTATTAGCCTGGTCTGACATGGTCCTGCAACGGGTTCAGGGACCAGAACCGCAGAAGCGGGGCTAAAGGGGGCAGAACCAAAACAAAGATTTCTAGATTTGTTCAGACATAGGATGTTCTGAGACCAGGTGCGACTTACCTATCTGTCTCCACCTAGGAATCCATGTTAGCAGTGGGTGGGCTGGTGAGCCAGGGATGCTAGGTGAATTAGCCTGTTAGCAGTGTGTGGGCTAGTGAGCCAGGGATGCTAGGTGAATTAGCCTGTTAGCAGTGAATAGGCTGGTTGGATTAGCCTGTTAGCAGCGGATGGGCTAGGTGGATTAGCCTGTTAGCAGAGGATGGGCTAGGTGGATTAGCCTGTTAGCAGAGGATTAGCCTGTTAGCAGCGGATAGGCTAGGTGGATTAGCCTGTTAGCAGAGGATTAGCCTGTTAGCAGCGGATGGGCTAGGTGGATTAGCCTGTTAGCAGAGGATTAGCCTGTTAGCAGCGGATGGGCTAGGTGGATTAGCCTGTTAGCAGAGGATGGGCTAGGTGGATTAGCCTGTTAGCAGAGGATTAGCCTGTTAGCAGCGGATGGGCTAGGTGGATTAGCCTGTTAGCAGAGGATTAGCCTGTTAGCAGTGGATAGGCTAGGTGGATTTGCCTGTTAGCAGTGGATGAGCTAGGTGGATTAGCCTGTTAGCAGTGGATAGGCTAGGTGAATTAGCCTGTTAGCAGTGGATGGGCTAGGTGGATTAGCCTGTTAGCAGTGGATGGGCTAGGTGGATTAGCCTGTTAGCAGTGGATGGGCTAGGTGGATTAGCCTGTTAGCAGTGGATGGGCTAGGTGGATTAGCCTGTTAGCAGTGGATGGGCTAGGTGGATTAGCCTGTTAGCAGTGGATGGGCTAGGTGGATTAGCCTGTTAGCAGTGGATAGGCTAGGTGGATTAGCCTGTTAGCAGTGGATAGGCTAGGTGGATTAGCCTGTTAGCAGTGGATAGGCTAGGTGGATTAGCCTGTTAGCAGTGGATAGGCTAGGTGAATTAGCCTGTTAGCAGTGGATGGGCTAGGTGGATTAGCCTGTTAGCAGTGGATGGGCTAGATGGATTAGCCTGTTAGCAGTGGATAGGCTAAGTGGATTAGCCTGTTAGCAGTGGATGGGCTAAGTGGATTAGCCTGTTAGCAATAGATAGGCTAGGTGGATTAGCCTGTTAGCAGTGGATGGGCTAGATGGATTAGCCTGTTAGCAGAGGAAAAGCCTGATAGCAGTGGATAGGCTAGGTGGATTAGCCTGTTAGCAATAGATCGGCTAGGTGGATTAGCCTGTTAGCAATAGATAGGCTAGGTGGATTAGCCCGTTAGCAATAAATCGGCTAGGTCGATTAGCCCGTTAGCAATAGATCGGCTAGGTGGATTAGCCCGTTAGCAGTGGATCGGTTAGGTGGATTAGCCCGTTAGCAGTGGATCGGTTAGGTCCAGGTTCTGGACGGACGGTTCTTGTTTCGGATCCTGAATTCAGACTGAAAACTTGTTTAAATCTTCCAGAAAAATCCAAAAAAAATTCAAGTCTGACGCAAACTTTTACAAAACCGGAAGTTTATCCTCCTGACCACTGCGTCCTTTCTTCTTCTTTGAAGGCAGGAAGTACCAAAACATGACGCATTACTGCCACCTACTGACTACTAAAAAATAGTTCCTACTATCTCCCTCTGCTCCACAAGAAATTATATTTTAGTTTTACCGCTTAAAGTTAAAAACAAAAACAATTCTCTGAACGGGTTTTAGTTTGTAGAATAAAAAAAATGAACAAAATAAAAACCAAAAGCTTGCTGAACAATTTCAGCACATTCCTGCTCTTACAACCTCCTTCACAGTGAGGAAAAACAAACAACAAAAAAAACAACAACAGTGAAAAAAAAAACCTGATGGGGACCCACATGAAGGAGAGATCCCTCCCTTGGGACGAGCAGACTGTTAAAATACTACAAAGTAACTTATTCTAATCTACAGCTTTATATCTGAGCTGAAGCGTTATGTGTCCGGAAGGGCATTTGAATATGCGAGTCGTTTGGTACGGAGACAGTGTCACTGAGAAAAAGACAGGATGCAGAGATGAAGATGCTGAGGATCTCTCTGGGAGTGACCAGGATGGACAGGATCAGAGGAACAGCACATGTTAGAGGTTTTAAAGTTAGAGAGGTCAGACTGAGATGGTTTGGACATGTACTGAGGAGAGAAACTGGCAGGCAGGAGGTCTGATCTGAATAAGATGCAGGAAACAGGATTAGATGGAATAAACTGACTTGCTGTGACACCAACTAAAGGGAATAAGTGAACATTTCCTTCAATTCCGTTTGTCCTTAGCAGTGGAACACAGCGTTAACAATTCAATAAAAAATGTTATGTTGTCTTCCGCTAATCCGGGGCTGGGTCGCCAGGGACAACAACCTGACAGTAAACCCTGGTATTCCTCACCCGGGCTGCATCCTTCCTCAGGGAACCCTGTGGGGGAGTGGTCTGGGGTATGAAGTCCCAGAGCCCTTGGTACAGGTTGTCCGGTCTCTGTATGAGCTGTGCCAGTGCTTGGTTCGTATTGCTGGCATGATGTCATTTCCAGTGAGAGTTTGAGTCGTCCAAGGCTGCCCTTTGTCACCGATTCTTTTCATTACCTTCACGGACAGGATTTCTAGGTACAGCTGAGGCGTGGTAGAGAAATCCAGATCGGTTCTATGCTTTTTGCAGATGACGTGGTTCTGTTGGCTTCGTCGGGTCGTTATCTCCAACACTCGCTGGACCGATTTGCTGCCGGCTGTAAAGCGGCTGGGAATCAGCGATTCAGGAGAATTTGAGTATCTGGTAGCTCTAAGCCAGGGGTGGGCAAATCTGGTCCTCGAGGGCCGGTGTCCTGAAGGTTTTCCATATGTTCTTACACCTACACACCTGATCCTGTTAATTGAGTCGCTGTGCCAAATTTGATTGGCTGTTGATTTCACTTTTTGTGCATCAGCTGTATTGAACCAGGAACACAATGAAAACCTTCAGGACACCGGCCCTTGAGGACCGGATTTGCCCACCCCTGCTCTAAGCAGTCCAACGAGAGCCTGAGCTCTAAACAGCTTCTAGGTGATGTGGAGTTGGGTGGGGCTGGACAACTGCGTGCCCCCCAGCTTCAGAATGGTGGAATGGAAGTCGTCCCTCTCCGCTGTCCCCAGATCTGTTTCCGGTTACTGTGTTGCTACAGAAACGTTCTTTTTCAACTTCAACGCCCTCTAAAATCTTAGACAGTGAGACCTGGATAACAAACACCATCCAGACCAGACTTTAGGCCAGTGGGTCTGATTCGGCCGTTTGAGGATTCTGGGTGTCTCGACATATAGCTACTCCGAGTGAAACCTTTTAGTTACCACGGCACCAGGCTGTACCCCTTTTCCCTTCCACATAAATGCATCAATTATTTTTATTACAAATTTATTTACAGTTAAAAACTGGATAAAAGTTGAACCCTGGAAACCCTCTTGGTGGATCCAGGAGGGGCATCAGGTGAGCGTAGCGGGAATCCTCCTCCACAGACCTCCACAGAGGCAGTTCTTGATCCATCGCTGCTCCCATTGCTTCATGGCGTTTGTTTTATTTGGAGATCGAAGCATCGTAACGCAGCCGCACCTGCCGACAAAAAGCAGACCATAAACTTTAAATCCTTTAGTTTTAAGATGGTCTTAAAGTATCACTAAAAGGCAGTAGACTTGGACTTTGATGAATTAAATAATAGAACATAGTTTATTAGTTATAAAAAAAAAAGAAGACCAGATTCTAATCAGATTCATTCAACTCTGCCCGTGTGACTGAGTCGAGTCCAAAAACTAACTTTTTACCAAAATTAAGTCAGTTTTGGAACAAATTACATAAAAAACTAAAGAATTTGTCTTGTTTACATACGATTGTATGTTGGTGTAGATAGTTTTTATTTTTTATAATGTTAGATTATTTATCCTGGATGTTGATTTCTGTTCTGTAGTCTTCCACTTATCGGGGGTCAGGTCGCCAGGGGCAACAGCCTCAGACGAGGAGCCCAGGCTTCTCTCATCCCGGCTGCATCTTCCAAGTCACTCAGGAGGATCCTGAGGTGTTCCCGGTTCAGCTGTGAGACGAGACGAATCTCTCCAGCGGGTCCGGGGATTATCTCTGGGTCTCCTCGTAGTGGGACAGAACAGCTCACCAGCAAGGTGCGGGTGGTGACCGAAAGAACGAGATCGAAGATACAAGCGGCCGAAAAGAGCTTCCTCTGTAGGGTGGACGTCAAATTTTAAAAAAAAAAACCTAACTTTTATATAATCTACATAAATTTGTTTCTGATTAATTATACTGTTGCTTTTAAATTGTAAACTTGTTTGTTTTGATTAATTAAAATGTATTTCGTCATTTTAAATTGGACCCCAGTTAGACTTACAACCACCGTGATGGAAGATAATAGGAGTCCTAAAAACAACACCTGGTACTCACCTGGTGCAGGCTTTGCTCTCCTCAGTGGGGGAGACCCCCATGTGGATGCAGCGCAGGTGATCCATCTTCTGGGACCCCGAACTCCTAAACAGACTCACGTTAGCTAGCGTCAATCCGGCCCTGCCCTGTTCCCCCTCAGATGTTTTGTACCTGGTGAACATGTCCAGGGGGGCGGAGTTTCCTGCTCCAGGTAAGGCCTTCCCAAACTGCAGCCTGAGCGGTTGCTTCGCCTGCAGCCTCACCATCACACCATCATTTACTGGTAACCAGTCCAAACTGGGAACAAGCAGCTGGCTGGGAAGGAGGCAGCACTCGTCCACCAGGCTGTCCTCGGGCTCTTGGGGGGGGCCGTCATCCCGGGCTGCAGGAAGTCAGGTGGAAACATCAGAGGGGTGTGCAGAGCACGGGGAAGGGGGATTTAACGGTGCGCAGCCTCACAGCAGAGCCAGAGCCGGGTCAGGAGCCGGAACAGTAACTGTAAGCTGTCCTGGTTATCTGATGTGGCCGTGAAGGAGGGTAGGCACCCCGGTTTCAGCAGCCCCCAAATTCGGATCATCACCAGCAGCTCCCTGAGGAGCCCCAAGGACGCCCCGTCTCTCAGAAAGCCAAAGCCAGGGCGGACCATGGAACCCTGCACACAGAGGGACATCTGGAGTCACCCATTGTGCTGGCGTCACAGGGTTAAATATTTTATTGATAAAGGGACGGTGCACGTTAATGAACATAAATACACATGTAAACATGGCAGATTAATGGTGTTAAAAGAAAACATATGAAGTCCACTCTGTGTTGATCTGTGCTTCTCTTCCAGACTGTTCCACTGACAGGAACCTCCTCTGCTCTAATGGAGGCGTTTAAATATTAGACTAGATGACTGCATCATCTAGTGTGGCAGCAGGTTAACAGGGCTCACCTGGTTGGGCAGGTTGGCCAGCAGGTACAGAACAAAGTCCCCCACCCACTGGATGAGCTGCTGTAGTGACTGCAGGGGAGGACCATCCAAAACAAATTCCTCCGTCTTCAGGTTGATCATGACCTTGTCGATATCTGGGACACAACGTATGAAAGGTCATTTCCCTCCCCGTTGAGCTCTCACCCAGCCCCCCCCACCCTACCTGTGTCTGTGTTCTTGGAACAGATCTCGGACAGCCGGTCCCCAGGGCTCTTATCGGGGGTGTTCAGGACGTGGGGTCTCAGCAGAGACTTGAGGGTGGAGCTGATGGCGATCAGCAGCAGCTTGGCGTGGAAGTCACACGCCCGCGCCGCCGTGGCAACCGACAGTTTGCAGAGTGAGGCCTTGACGGCCACGATGCGGGTTGCCAGAACCTGAAAAGGAGGGAAGATGCTGGGGTGAGGGAAGGTTGCAGGGCGGTGGGGTCTTATGGTACGCTACCTGCTGCAGAGCCTGGTTCTGCCTCATGTACTCCTCGTGCAGCTTCTCCACCAGGTTGTGGACCATGTTGGGCTGCACGTGGAGCAGAACGTCCCACCAGTCGTAGCCCGTCACCATGCAGTACTCCAGCAGGAAAAGAAGGTGGCGCAGTGTTGTGTTCATCTCCAGAACCTGTCCCATAGAGGGAGACACACGGAGCATGTGCAGCTGCAGAGAGAGAGCGTGCCGGTTACTACGATAACACCAGGAAAGGTACAGGGATGCGGTGCCAGGTGAGTCACCTTGCCGTGGTTATCTACACCGGCCAGCGCCAAAGACGTCCAGGAAAACTGCAGGGCTTTGAAGTGGAGCGGGGGCCCGGGTGCCCGCTGGCGTTTGGGCCCAGACTCCTCTCCTGGCCGCGAAGTGGCGCCGTAGAACACGCCCATGGTGTGAAGCGAGAGGCGGTGGAGGATCTGGATGCTTCCGTCATGGAAGGCCAGAGCGAGACCTGCAGGGAGACCAGGATCAGAACCGGACTCGGGGAGAACCAGGCAATGATCCCTTTAATATTTTAGGTGTGTGTGCGCGCACTGTGGCCACACACCAGTATCACAGGTGTTCAAAGCAACTTATTAAAAGAATCAAATTACAGCAACGATTCTCATTATTTTACCTTTAATAGAAGTGATCTTCATGATGTGAGGACCCCGCTTCGGTCGTGACGAGAGCCCCGCTTCGGTCACAACAAGAGCCCGCTTAATAATAAGCATCCTTTATTAATCCTTTACAAGGTGTAACGGCTCAAAGCATTCAAGGCAACTAACGTTAGAAAACCAGATTATACGACATTCTGGTGTACTCTCTCCTCTGTACGTGTCCAAACCATCTCAGCTTTATCCCCAAAACCTGTAACATGTGCTGTTCCTCTGATGTACTCATTTCTAATCCTGTCCATCCTGGTCACTCACAGAGAGATCCTCAGCATCTTCACGTTAAAAGTTTAATGTCTCGTTGATAAATTACGTGCTGCATCGCAGCAGGCAGCCATGACAGCGCCAATGGTGGGAATAACAGGGGGTTAGGTGTTTTTCCAGGGACACATAGGCATGAGCTCATCGGGAATCGAACCAGCGACTCTTCAGTCCAAAGAAAGACATTCTACCACTGAGCTGTGCGCCCCCAAACTTTACCTCTTTAATAAGAAAACCTTGATTAGTCCCACAATGGGGGGAAAATGCTTGAAATTAATGACGTCGGCAGCTTCAATGAACCAAACTCTGACGCAGCGTTTTAAAAGGAATTTGTCAGTCAGTCACCTTCTTAACCGTCCGGGGGTGCCGGAGCCAATCCTGGCTGATTCAAGGCGAAGGGCAGGGTACACCCCGAACAGGTCGCCAGTCTGTCACGGGCCACACACACACAACCATCCACACACACACTCATTCCTAGAGGCAATTTGGCACCGGCCAATCAACCTAGCATGCATGTCTTTGGAGGGTGGGAGGAAACCATAGTACTCAGAGAAAAACCACGCAAACATGAGGAGAACATGCAAACTCCACACAGAAAGGACAGTGTTCCAACCCTCGTCCCCACCCGGGACTTGAACAGACGACCTTCTTGCTGTGAGGCCACTGTGCTACCCACTGTGCCACTACTAAAGCAATTTGTTCCAAAAAGAAAATCTCAGGAGCTCCGTCTCAGTTTTAATTGATATTAAATTTGATTTTGTTTTCTTTAGCTCTGATAATGGGCGAGCAGTCGTGCAGCTAAGTGGGAACATCGCAACCAGCTTCTGCCGGGTTGTACTTACCGAGACCGGGACAGAACTTGGTGTCCGACGCCACCTTCAGGTCAGTGTTGGAAATGGAGATGGGCAGTTTGGGCAGCGCCACGGCCGACACCCGGTCCAGGTCTCCGGTGGTGGTCAGGATCCGCCACTTTAAGATGGTCGGCTGCTTCTCTCCAACTGGAACAGGATTAGTAAGTTCTGGCTTCGGTGGTAACGCCAGTTGGGTACAAGTTCTTACCGACGGGCGAGCGGTGCTGGAAGATGTTGTTGACAGGAAGTCCTTCTTTCCTGAGGGACCAGCACTCCACGATGCTGGCGCTCTGATTGGACGCACACAGCAGAACCTGGACCGAAACCACCCCACCATTAAGTCCATACTGGAACCTCAGATGAACTATCAATCTGTACTGGTCATACTGACTAAACATGCTGGTTGGACTGGGTGAAGTACCTGCTCAGAGTTCTCCCGGGTCAGAAACTTCAGGTGGGTCACGGCGGGGTACTTTTCCCTCCTCATGGGGTCGGTGGTGCATCGCAGGAACAGCGAAGGCAGCAGCTCCGTGTCGATGCGGCATTTCTCGCTCACCACGCTCACCACTACCTGCACGGTAACCGTGACAACAAAACTATCACAATACAAAAACTATTTCATTTGACCCTCGGTGACCCTTGATCTTACCTTGTAGAACTGGACTGGTGAAGAGCTGCTTCCATCGGTGGCTGCCACCACAATGTTCCCGCCTCCGGTGAAGGCGATATCGGCTAGCGCCACGCGGCCCCTCAGCCGGCAAAGGCTTTCGCTGGCGGTCAGCAGAGCGCCCCCCGGCTTCAGCAGCGACACAGTCACCAGTCCGCTCACCGTCACCGCCAGCCACCCCTCCATCGGCTTCCCGCCGAACAGGGTCAGAGACGGAGAGAACTTCACACGGGAAAACTTCTCACCAAAGTTAGTGGAACCGGACTGGAGGAGGGGGGAGAAGATCAGACCAGGAGAGATTATAGGACCCCTGTCAGACTCCCGCACCAGGGTAGGAGATGCATCAGACCCCCAGCTTACCATCTCCACATGCAGCGCCAGCTTGACCCCATTATGCAGCCAGCTCAGGGCGACCACGGGGTCTCCGTCCAGTCGATTGGACAGGACGCACTCCCAGCTGTTCACCAGGTGCTCCGACATGGACCAGCACCGGATCTGCCCGTCCCCATCCGCAGACAGGAGGCGAGAGCCTGAAAAACACGGCGTGCGGGGTTACCTCAGAGAAACACCCTGTCCTGATCCACCTCGTCCCACAGACTCACCAGACTGGTCCCACTCCAGACATGAAATGACCTCTGTGTGGGCGGAGTCGATAGAGAAGACATCAAAGGGATGCTCCGTGTCGATGATGTGGATCATGTGACCAACATCTGCAACAAAACCGGATCAGAGAAGGTTGTAGACACCTGGAACCAGATGAAACCAGGACCTCCAGTCCAGCATCAATACCTCTGTCCTGGTTCTTCAGGTCTGTAGTGAAGGCCAGCAGGTTCCTGCAGGACCAGGAACAGACCAGAGGGATGGACGGACAGTGGAGGCTCCGCCCTCTTTTCTCCCACTCGCACAAATAAGCCAGTTCCATCCTGGTCCCTGTAGACCTGGTTCCTGAGAGATAAAGCACCAATCAAACCTAAAATCTGATCTTTACTTACAAAAGCTTCAGAAACTAAAGCAACTTTTTTAATTAATCAAATGTGCAGAGCATTCTTCTTTCATCTCCACCTGGTCCAGGTTATTAGATTTCTGTATTAAACCAGGAAACCTTCAGGACCCCAGAGTTTAACACCTTCAGACTGTCTCAAGAACTTGTGTCATTTCATAGATTTTGTATTGAATTTAACAGGACTCCCTTGAAAACACAATCCTGCTGAAAATAAAAAATAACAAAAAAAACATTAACTATAAAATAGAGAAAAATACACTAAAAAAAAACAGCTCATTTTAGAGAAGATTTGATAGAATTTGTGGCTCCATTTCAAACACAAAATTTGATTTTAAGGACTACAGAAAAAAAACATCCTGCCCTTTTAGGTTGGATTCATCTTCTGATCAAATAAATACCTGGTTTCTGTGTGGACCTGGTCCCTGTAGACCTGGTTTCTGTGTGGACCTGGTCCCTGTAGACCTGGTTTCTGTGTGGACCTGGTCCCTGTAGATCTGGTTTCTGTGTGGACCTGGTCCCTTTAGACCTGGTTTCTGTGTGGACCTGGTCCCTTTAGACCTGGTTTCTGTGTGGACCTGGTCCCTGTAGATCTGGTTTCTGTGTGGACCTGGTCCCTTTAGACCTGGTTTCTGTGTGGACCTGGTCCCTTTAGACCTGGTTTCTGTGTGGACCTGGTCCCTGTAGATCTGGTTTCTGTGTGGACCTGGTCCCTTTAGACCTGGTTTCTGTGTGGACCTGGTTCCTGTAGACCTGGTTTCTGTGTGGACCTGGTCCCTGTAGACCTGGTTTCTGTGTGGACCTGGTTCCTGTAGACCTGGTTTCTGTGTGGACCTGGTCCCTTTAGACCTGGTTTCTGTGTGGACCTGGTCCCTTTAGACCTGGTTTCTGTGTGGACCTGGTCCCTTTAGACCTGGTTTCTGTGTGGACCTGGTTCCTGTAGACCTGGTTTCTGTGTGGACCTGGTTCCTGTAGACCTGGTTTCTGTGTGGACCTGGTCCCTTTGGACCTGGTTTCTGTGTGGACCTGGTTCCTGTAGACCTGGTTTCTGTGTGGACCTGGTCCCTTTAGACCTGGTTTCTGTGTGGACCTGGTCCCTTTAGACCTGGTTTCTGTGTGGACCTGGTCCCTGTAGATCTGGTTTCTGTGTGGACCTGGTTCCTGTAGACCTGGTTTCTGTGTGGACCTGGTCCCTTTAGACCTGGTTTCTGTGTGGATCTGGTCCCTGTAGATCTGGTTTCTGTGTGGACCTGGTCCCTTTAGACCTGGTTTCTGTGTGGACCTGGTCCCTTTAGACCTGGTTTCTGTGTGGACCTGGTCCCTGTAGATCTTGTTTCTGTGTGGACCTGGTCCCTTTAGACCTGGTTTCTGTGTGGACCTGGTTCCTGTAGACCTGGTTTCTGTGTGGACCTGGTCCCTTTAGACCTGGTTTCTGTGTGGACCTGGTCCCTGTAGACCTGGTTTCTGTGTGGACCTGGTCCCTTTAGACCTGGTTTCTGTGTGGACCTGGTTCCTGTAGACCTGGTTTCTGTGTGGACCTGGTCCCTTTAGATCTGGTTTCTGTGTGGACCTGGTCCCTTTAGACCTGGTTTCTGTGTGGACCTGGTTCCTGTAGACCTGGTTTCTGTGTGGACCTGGTCCCTTTAGACCTGGTTTCTGTGTGGACCTGGTCCCTGTAGACCTGGTTTCTGTGTGGACCTGGTCCCTGTAGATCTGGTTTCTGTGTGGACCTGGTTCCTGTAGACCTGGTTTCTGTGTGGACCTGGTCCCTCTAGACCTGGTTTCTGTGTGGACCTGGTTCCTGTAGACCTGGTTTCTGTGTGGACCTTTTCCCTTTAGACCTGGTTTCTGTGTGGACCTGGTCCCTGTAGATCTGGTTTCTGTGTGGACCTGGTCCCTGTAGATCTGGTTTCTGTGTGGACCTGGTCCCTTTAGACCTGGTTTCTGTGTGGACCTGGTCCCGGTAGACCTGGTTTTTCTGTAGATCTTGTCTTTGTTCTCCAGGTTTTTGTAAAGATTCAAAAACACAGCGATTTGAAGAAACAACCCGGATGTGAATAAATCTTCTTCTTCTTTAGTTTGCGGCATGAAGCTGGGTGCATTACCGCCACCTACTGGCTGTCATGAAACTTAAATCCTCCTCAATAACCCTGTACACCTGTGTACAGGGCACCAAAACCCTTCCCCTGACGTCCAAACAAAAACACCTCGTTCAAGCTCACTTGTCTCATCCAATCACTCCTCAGCACCACCATCATAGCCTCTCTTTCTTCCTCATATTTTCTACACGCTAACACCACGTGACTAACCCCTTCCAACTCCCCACAGAAATCCCAACACCCATCCAAATGTTTCCCCAGAATCTTGAGCGGTTCATGTGAAGAAATAATCCGGATGTCAGAATAAATAACCCGGATGTTAGCAAATTACCCGGAAGTTAGTGCATGGTGACGTGCGGGTGGCCGCCATCTTGGTCCTGGCAGGTTGTGCTAATTGCAGAAACTCTTTGGAGCAAATAAACTGCTGAAATGATGATTTATTAAAATGTAAAAACACACATTCTTAACACAACACATCAGTACAGTGACCTGTCAGAGTTTGAGTCCTGGAGTGGGAAGCTGCTTGAAGCTCTAGTATTTCTGTGTGAGGTTTACATGTTCTCACCTTGTATTTATTATTATTATTTATTACTTAAATAGCGCTTTTCTACTTGAGTAGGTTCTGAAAGCGCTTTGCATTGTAGCTTTCATTCACCTATTCGCACCTGATGGTGGATGCTGCCGGGCAAGGTGCAAACCACCATCAGGTCTAGCTCCAGACATGAACACCGTGTTCTCCCAGTGGATATTAGAAGAATAATTCCTTTATTAGTCCCACAATGAGGAAATTATATTGCTGCTTTGCACCGCGCAGCAGGCAGCCATGACAGCACCGAGGGTAGGAGCACGTAGGTGTCTGCTCCAGGTACACCTAGGGGGTCAGTGGGTTTCGAACCGGCTTCTCCCAGTCGCCAGTCTGTCGTGGGGCCACACACACCCACATTCCTAGGAACAATTTCATAGCAGCCAATCAACCCTAACAAGCATGTTTTTGGAGGTTGGGAAGAAACCGGGGGAAACCCCCACACACTCGGGGAGTACATGCAAACTCCACACAGAAAGGCCAGTCTAGTCCCCACCTTGGATTCGATACCCAGACCTTCTTGCTGTGAGGTGACTTTCCTAACCACTGCACCACCCATGCAGCCGGCCTCCACTCGGATAATGTTTAAATCTAAACTGAAGATTCATCATTCTCTTTATCTTTAATTCTTATTCCATGTTTTGTGATTTTATTTAGTTTTTTCTGTTTTTAAAACACTTTTAATTGCTTTGTGTAAGACTCGTGTAACAAATAACCCTGCGTTAAGTTTTAAAGAACATCCGTTTGTGTCTTCGTGAGGAAGTGAAGTGGAATCTGAAATTGCGAAACCAACAGATAAAGAGATAAATTTTTAGAAGCATCGAGTATTATTTTCTCATAAACCAGAGCGAACAGACGTGTCGGACACGAAGGTTCTGAAAATGGTTCAGCTGGAGTTTCTCTTGATTCTGCTGCTTCATCTGGAAGGTAAAGATTTTTTTTATTGTAGAGTACAGCATGTAAAAAAAAACAACTTAGAAAACCTACAAAAATAACCTATAAAAAAAAGAAGAAAAAAAAACCCTTCTCACGGTTCTGACGGGAGGTTCCACACTCTCTAACCTTGGGTCCTCTACCAGAGGTCAGGGACCTTGAGGGTTTTGTTGCTACCACCTCTGTCAGTCTTTATTATCTAACGAGCAAGACCATGGATAGCAGTCAAGAGGGAGGGTACACCCTGAACAGGTCGCCAGTCTGTTACAGGGCCACACACACAGACAACCATCCACACACTCACTCATTCCTGACGGCCAATCAACCTAACATGGATGTTTTTGGAGGTTGGAAGTAAACCAGAGAAGACTCACACATACAAGGAAGAACATACAAACTCCACACAGAAAGGACATAGTTTAAAGCCACGCCCCAACTTCGGGACTCAACCCCTTATCTTCATGCAGTGAGGGTTAGAAAAAACTACATTTATTTATTTATTTTTTTTATTTTGGTCACATTGTAAATTTACATTAAAGAAAGTTACTTTTTCTTTTTTTTTCTGAAATTGTATTTTACCAAGGGACCGAAAAGGTATCGGCTGAAGCAAACGCTTATTACGCCGACCCTTTTTTCAAATCACCATGAAAGCAAAAACATATAAGTAAATATTCAGAAATCCATCATAATACATAAAATGAAAATTAGAACATCAAGTGAAAAAGTTGTACAATTATTACTTTAAATTCATAATAAATAAGCTTGAATTTAACCATCAAGACTTGCATATTTTTTAAGCAATAATAACTTAAATTTCTTCTTTAAACAAAAAAGATTAGAACATAATTTAAGTTCATCATCACAATTAAATTATTCCAAACATCCACACCTTTAATGGAAATACAGAATTTTTTAACATTTGTTCTAAATTTATTTTTAATGAACACAACATTTCCTCTTAGTTCAAACGGACCTAATGTTAAACATATTTTGTAGAGAGTTTGATATCAAATTATTTTTTATCCTAAACATAAATTTTAAAGTGTGTAATTCCACTAAATCATAGAACTTGAATGCTTTTAAATTTATAAATAGATTATTGGTTGATTATAAGATGAAAATGTTATTGCTCGTATTGCTTTTTTTTTTTTTTTTTGCAAAATATAAATTGGTTTTGTGTTAGTTTTGTACGTATTTCCCCAAATCTCGATACAACAAATTAAACATGCAAGTACTAATGTAGTATATAACATAAACAAACTGTTTTTATTTAGGACAAATCTGAATTTATAAATGATTGCTATTACTTTATACAGTTTAGTTTTTGATTTCCAGCTTAATCTGTGATAATCCGTGTAGTCCCTCATTCATCCAGGAGTGATCCATAGTAGAAAAAGTTTCAAAAAAGTCTTCTGGACAGTTTAATTCTTGAACAAGACGTTTCGACTTCCATCCGGAAATCATTTTCAATCTGAATGAAATGGACAGAAAACTGGATCTATTTATACTAACCTGAGTAAAAGGTAAAAAAATAGTAAGAAGGGCTCGACCAATGAGCCTGTGTTCCTTAAGATGGCCGTGAATGGCTCCAATTGTAGCCACAGACCAGTAAACGAACCTATTATAAAAATGCTAAAAGCCTAGTGAATAGAAAATACCTGCTAACGAGAGGCGTGAAACTGGGTCACGAGGTGTCATCTTTAAAATAAAGATGACTTCAAAAGGCTGCTGTAAATACCGGGCAAAACGTATCTAACGCCTCCACTCCGATTCAGTGAGGGATTCTCTTTCTTCACAAAGATGGCTTCCTTCACCCCTCTTTCAAACCATCCTTTCTCTCTACTTAGAATCTTCACCTCACCGTCCTCAAAAGTGTGTTTGGTGGATTTAAGATGCAAATGTACCGCAGACTGTGGACCACTAGAGGCTTCTCTTCTGTGTTGGTAAAGTCTTTTGTGGAGTGGCTGTTTCGTTTCCCCAATGTAGTGTTCTTTGCAGCTACCTTCACTGCACCGGATCGAATAAACTACATTGCTCTGTTTTTCTGTAGGCATCTTGTCTTTAGGATGTACTAGTTTCTGCCGTAATGTGTTGACCGGTTTAAAGAAAACCGGGATGTCATGTTGTCTGAATGAAAGAAAATCCCTCACTGAATCGGAGTGGAGGCGTTAGATACGTTTTGCCCGGTATTTACAGTAGCCTTTTGAAGCCATGGACTAAAGATGACACCTCGTGACCCAGTTTCACGCCTCTCGTTAGCAGGTATTTTCTATTCACTAGGCTTTTAGCATTTTTATAATAGGTTCGTTTACTGGTCTGTGGCTACAATAGGAGCCATTCACGGCCATCATAGGTAACACAGGCTCATTGGTCGAGCCCTTCTTACTATTTTTTTACCTTTTACTCAGGTTAGTATAAATAGATCCAGTTTTCTGTCCATTTCATTCAGATTGAAAATGATTTCCGGATGGAAGTCGAAACGTCTCTTTCAAGAATTAAACTGTCCAGAAGACTTTTTTTGAAACTTTTTCTACTTAATCTGTGATCTATAATCATTCCAAGGAACTTACTGTCATAAGTTTGTTCTAAAGGGGTATTATTAAGCATCATTTGAATTTGTCTGGGTACTTTTAATTTTTTTATAAATGTAGTTTTTTCAATATTTAATGACAATTTATTTAAGTCAAACCATATTTTTATTTTACCCAATTCTCTTTCAAGTGATTGTATCATTTGGGTCAGGTCTTTTCCTGAAAAGTAAAGAGTAGTGTCGTCTGCAAACAGTACATAATTTATTAGTTTGGATGTGTAACACAAATCATTGATGTACAGGATAAAGTGTTTAGGCCCCAGCGTTGAGCCTTGTGGAATTCCACGTATTACCTTTAATAAAGCAGATTTTTCCTCCTTTATTTGTACATACTGATATCTATTTTCTAAGTAGCTCTGAAGCCATGTATATGCAGCTCCTCGAAAACCAAATCTGTCTAGTTTGCTCAGTAATATATTATGATCTATGGTGTCGAAAGCTTTCTTAAGGTCTATGAAAATACCAATACCATAATTATTTGAGTCTATTGATGTAGAAATATTTTCTATTAGTTCTGTAACAGCCATATTAGTGGATCGGTTTTGTCCAAACCCATATTGTTTGTCACTAAGGAGCTGGTGTTTCTCTATTAATTTATCTAATCTTATTACAAATACTTTTTCTATTATTTTTGAAAACTGTGGAAGTATGGATATAGGCCGATTATTTGAAATTAGTGTTTATTGCCATTTTTATAGACTGGAATAACTCTAGTTATTTTCATTTTTTCAGAAAATTTACCGATTTGAAAAGACCTGTTACAAATATATGTTAGAGGCTGTGCGATTTGTTCTAATGTATTCTTTATTAAATTCATATCAATGCCAAGTGTATCTTTAGATGTTTTTGATTTAAATTGCTTTACTATTTTAATTATTTCATTTTCATTTGTTGGGTTTAAATAAAATGTAAAAGGATTTCTGTTTACAGCATCACTTGGGCTTCTGTCAAGCTTCTCAATACTTTCAGCCAAGGTATTTCCTACGTTAACAAAATAATGATTAAATCCTTCTATAATTTCTTTTATATTTTCCAGCTTTGAGCTTTTGTTCATGAATTGTTTTGGTATTTTATATTTTTTATCTTTTATTTTAATTATTTTATTAATGACATTCCATGTTCCCTTAATGTTTTCTTTTTGTTCTTCAAATAATTTATGAAAGTATTCTTTTTTGGTTTTCCGCAAAATCTAGTCAATTTGTTTTTATAATTTTTATATTTTCTTTCAGATTCCTTGGTTTTGTGTTGAATAAACTTTTTATATAACATATTTTTCTTCTTACATTAATTTTGTAATCCACTTGTTATCCATGGCTTTATTTTAGAATTTTCTTTAAGTCTTACCTTTTTTAATGGGCAGTTTTTATTGTAGATTTCTAAAAACATGGATGTAAAAATTTCATACGCTCCACTTGGGTCAGTTTGATTGTAGACCTCATCCCATTTCTGTTTTAATAAGTCTTCTTTAGGTTTATTCATAGTTTGGTAAGTTTATTCATAGTTTGGTATGTCCCAATATATCTAAATGTTTCTGAATTTTCTTTGTCATTAATTATAATATTATTTTAATATATAGAAAAAACTGGTAGGTGGTCTCTTACTGTATATCACTGACCAGAAGGCCGCCAACAATTTTAGCTTCAATATTGTTTATAAAAATGTTATCTATTAAAGTGGAGGAATCAATAGTTATCCTGCTGGGTTTATCAATAATTGGTAGTAACATATTAGAATACATCATATTTATAAAGTCAGTGGTTTTCACATGAATAGTTGCCTTAAGCAAATTTATATTTAAATTTCCACATATTATTAATTCCTTTGTGGAATATCCATTTATAATTTCATTCCTTTTTTCATTGAATATATCAATCAATCAATTGAGGGTTCATTACAAAAAAATCTGAGAAACAGCCATGGCAGAAAAAAACCCCACAATCACACAGACAAGAACCGTTCAAATAAATATGATAATTATCATACACATGGTGACCCTGGAGTGGAGGGAAACTTTGATCTGAATGAGATTTTTATCTTAAACAGGAACCAGTGGTTACGTTTATCTCTACAATAAACCTGGAGATGAGGTTATTTTACCCTGTGAGACGAATCGACCATCTGTTCCATGTTCTGATGTGGACTGGAGTTACAACAATGCAGTTATAATGTATGACGAGAATGAAGTGGATGAAGAAGATGTTAGAAAATTAGATGTCAATGGGAACTCAGATCGAGCTGAGAGACTGAGACTGAACACCAACTGCTCTCTGATCATCAGCAAGATCACAGAAGAAGACGCTGGACGTTACTTCTGTTCACTTTCAGACACCCGTAACGTCACCACGTCTGTGTATCTGAATGTTCTGACTGGTGAGTATTTCTGACAGGAATGAGACTCTGATCAGAAAACTGTAGAAACCAGAGATCACTTGTTTTCCTTCAGTTTCTCCTCCAGATGTTGATCCAGAGGAGAAGGAAGTCACTCTGACCTGCAGTCTGTGGAGGTACTGGGGTTTTGGTTCCTGTGATCAGAGGAGCATCCGCTGGCTGGATGATGATGGAACTGAGCTGGAGAATAAAGACGATGGTTTCAACATCTCTCAGTACCACTGTGTTTCCATTCTGACCATCAAACATCAGCGTGACCACCAGAGAAGATTCACCTGCCAGTACGTTGTAGGAGACAGTGTGAAGATAGAAGCTGATTCTCCAGGTAAGAGAGAAACATCTCATTTCTGATGATCCTCAGATGGAAGAAACACACACACACACACACACACACACACACACACACACACACACACACACACACATACACACACACATACACACACACACATACATACACACACACACACATACATACACACACATACACACACACACACACACAAAACACACACACACATACATACACACACACACACATACATACACACACATACACACATACACACAAAACACACCACCATCTTCACTCTGTTTCTGTGTGATGTAACATTTTGGTCGTGATGTATTCAGGGTTCATTAAAAAAACTGGGACAAACATTTGTGTCAAATGAAAAAAACAAACACAATCACACAGACAAGAAACGTTCAAATCAAATATGATGATTATGGTAGACCTGGTGACCCTGGAGTGGAGGGAAACTTTGGTCTGAATGAGATTTTTCTCTTTAACAGGAACCAGATTCATTTATCTCTACAATAAACCTGGAGATGAGGTTGTTTTACCCTGTGAGGACAGACCACAATCTGTTCCATGTTTTGATGTGGACTGGAGTTACAACAAAGCAGTTTTAATGTATGACGAGAATGAAGTGAATGTTAGAAAAGGAGAAGTTAATATGAACTCAGATCGAGCTGAGAGACTGAGACTGAACACCAACTGTTCTCTGATCATCAGCAAGATCACAGAACAAGACGCTGGACTTTACTTCTGTTCATCATCAGACACCCGTAACTTCACCACGTCTGTGTATCTGAGTGTTCTGACTGGTGAGTTTTTCTGACAGGAATGAGACTCTGATCAGAAAACTGTAGAAACCAGAGATCACTTGTTTTTCTTCAGTTTTTCCTCCAGATGTTGATCCAAAGAAGAAGAAAGTCACTCTGACCTGCCGTCTGTGGAGGTACCAGGGTTCCAGATCCCGTTGTGGGGGGAGCCTCCGCTGGCTGGATGATGAAGGAACTGAGCTGGAGAATAAAGACGATGGTTTCACCGTCTCTCAGGATGGCTGTGATTTCATTCTGACCATCAAACATCAGCGTGACCACCAGAGAAGATTCACCTGCCAGTACGTTGAAGGAGACAGTGTGAAGATAGAAGCTGATTCTCCAGGTAAGAGAGAAACATCTCATTTCTGATGATCCTCAGATGGAAGAAAAAAACACACACACACACACACACACACACACACACACACACGCACGCACACACACATACACTCGCACACACGCAAACACACACATACACACACACATACAGAGTCACACACACACACACATACACAAAAAGAACACGCCACCACCATCACTCTGTTTCTGTGTGATGTAACATATTTAACGTGATGCATTCAGGGTTCATTAAAAAAAAACAAAAAAAAAACAACTGGGACAAACAGTCGTGTCAGACGAAGAAAACAAACACAATCACACAGACAAGAAACGATCAAATCAAATATGATCATTATGGTACACCTGGTGACCCTGGAGTGGAGGGAAACTTTGATCTGAATGAGATTTTTATCTTTAACAGGAACCAATGCATTTTTTTTTCTCTACAATAAACCTGGAGATGAGGTTGTTTTACCCTGTGAGAGGAAACCACCATCTGTTCCATGTTCTGATGTGGACTGGAGTAACAACCACGGACAATCTTCAGGATTTGAATTGGATGTTGAAAAAGGAGAAGTTAATGGGAACTCAGATCGAGCTGAGAGACTGAGACTGAACACCAACTGTTCTCTGATCATCAGCAAGATCAGAGAGGAAGACGCTGGACTTTACTTCTGTTCACTTTCAGACACCCGTAACATCACAACGTATGTTCTTCTGAGTGTTTTGTCTGGTGAGACTCTGATCAGAAAACTGTAGAAACCAGAGATAATAATAATACATTTTATTCATAATGCGCCTCAACTTTTTAAAAAATCTCAAAGCACTCACTTATTTTCCTTCAGTTTCTCCTCCAGATGTTGATCCAGAGGAGAAGGAAGTCACTCTGACCTGCATTCTGTGGAGGTACCAGGGTTTTGGTTCCTGTAGTCAGAAGAGCATCCGCTGGTTGGATGATGAAGGAACTGAGCTGGAGAATAAAGACGATGGTTTCACCGTCTCTCAGGTCGGCTGTGTTTCTCGTCTGACCATCAAACATCATCGTGACCACCAGAGAAGATTCACCTGCCAGTACGTTGTAGGAGACAGTGTGAAGATAGAAGCTGATTCTCCAGGTAAGAGAGAAACATCTCATTTCTGATGATCCTCAGATGGAAGAAACACACACACACACACACACACACACACACACACACACACACACACACACACACACACACACACACACACACACACTCATACTACCACTATGTTTCTTTGTGATCTAACATATTTGACGTGATGCATTCAGGGCTCACCGCAACCCCCGAAAGGGACAGACGGATAAGAAGGTGACTGACTGACTGCATTCAGGGCTCATTAAAAAAACTGGGACAAAAAGTAGTGTTAGATGAAAAAAACAAACACAATCACACAGAAAAGAAACGTTCAAATCAAATATGATGATTATGGTAGACCTGGTGACCCTGGAGTGGAGGGAAACTTTGATCCGAATGAGATTTTTATCTTTAACAGGAATCAGATTCATTTATTTCTACAATAAACCTGGAGATGAGGTTGTTTTACCCTGTGAGAGGAAACCACCATCTGTTCCATGTTCTGATGTGGACTGGAGTAACAACCACGGACAATCTTCAGGATATGAAGTGGATGAAGAGGATGTTAGAGAAGGAGAAGTTAATAGAAACTCAGATCGAGCTGAGAGACTGAGACTGAACACCAACTGTTCTCTGATCATCAGCAAGATCAAAGAGGAAGACTCTGGACTTTACTTCTGTTCACTTTCAGACACCCGTAACGTCACCACGTCTGTGTATCTGAGTGTTCTGACTGGTGAGTATTTCTGACAGGAATGAGACTCTGATCAGAAAACTGTAGAAACCAGAGATCACTTGTTTTCCTTCAGTTTCTCCTCCAGATGTTGATCCAGAGAAGAAGGAAGTCACTCTGACCTGCAGTCTGTGGAGGAACCAGGGTCCCGGATCCCGTTGTGGGGGGAGCATCCACTGGCTCGATGATGAAGGAACTGAGCTTGAGAATAAAGACGACAATATCACCGTCTCTCAGGTCGGCTGTGTTTCCAACCTGACCATCAAACATCAGCGTGACCACCAGAGAAGATTCACCTGCCAGTACGTTGTAGGAGACAGTGTGAAGATAGAAGCTGATTCTCCAGGTAAGAGACAAACATCTCATTTCTGATGATCCTCAGATGGAAGAAAAACTGTCTGATCTTTGTAGATCAGTGCTAGCCTGTTTCTTCACACTCCCTAAGACATCTGGCATTCCAGATAACAGAGAAACACAGCAGGACACAGGATCATTGTTAAACCATCATGAGAAACTAAAACATCCAGATTTTAACAATCAAATAATAATCTTTGCTAAATTCTACTGGTTAATATAAAACTTCCATTACAAAGTAAAGAACTCATTTCCTTCTCCTCTTTATCTTCTAAACGTCACAATCAGAGTCCTCAGGCTGGTCTCCTCTGAGATTCTTCTTGTTGGCTCTGCGTTACACAGCTGGGATTCTTCTGATTGGAATCATCGTGGCCATCATCGTACGAGGTGAGCAGGTTCAGGTCAGAATGAGAGCAGGTGACATCTATCAGACATTTCTCATCTCTTTCCTTCTGTTTCCAGGAAGAAAAAAGCAGTTCAGAAGCAGAGCCGTGAGTAAACCTCGTTCTCTGGTCTCGTCTAAGATTGTAACATTTTACTCACGTGTTGAATCGTAGTTGTGTCACCATCTGGTGGTGAAGCAGTGAAACAAATATCCTCTTAATCTTTGTTTTTTGTTCCGTCGTCTTCCGTTATCCGGGATTGGTTTCCCAGGGCAATAGCCTGGGACAGGAAACCCAGGTTTCTCTCACCCGGCTGCATCCTCCAGCTCACTCCAGAGGATCCCGAGGTGTTCCATATTGAGCTTTGAGACAAAGTCTCTCCAACATGTCCAGGGTCTGCCTCTGGATCTCCTCCTGTTGGGACAGAACACCTCACCAGAGGGAGTGGCATCCTAACCAGATGCCTGAACCACCCCATCTAGTTCCTCTCAACTCGGAGGAACAGCGGCTCAAATCTGAGCTCCTCAAATCTGAGCTCCCACCCACAGACAAAAACGAGAGAGCCCGTCCATCATGGATTTTGGATAGGAACATAGATCCTGGTTACCATGGTGAGGGTAGGAACGTAGGTTCCTGGTTACCATGGTGAGGGGTAGGAACGTAGATCCTGGTTACCATGTTGAGGGTAGGAACGTAGATCCTGGTTACCACGGTGAGAGTGGGAACATAGATCCTGGTTACCATGGTGAGGGTGGGAACGTAGATCCTGGTTACCAGGGTGAGGGTAGGAACATAGATCCTGGTTACCACGGTGAGGGTAGGAACGTAGATCCTGGTTACCAATGTGAGGGTAAGAGCATAGATCCTGGTTACCAATGTGAGGTTAAGAGCATTGATCCTGGTTACCAATGTGAGGTTAAGAGCATAGATCCTGGTTACCAATGTGAGGGTAAGAGCATAGATCCTGGTTACCAATGTGAGGGTAGGAACATAGATCCTGGTTACCAATGTGAGGTTAAGAGCATAGATCCTGGTTACCAATGTGAGGGTAAGAGCATAGATCCTGGTTACCAATGTGAGGGTAGGAACATAGATCCTGGTTACCAATGTGAGGGTAAGAGCATAGATCCTGGTTACCAATGTGAGGGTAAGAGCATAGATCCTGGTTACCAATGTGAGGGTAAGAGCTTAGATCTTGGTTACCAATGTGAGGGTAAGAGCATAGATCTTGGTTACCAATGTGAGGGTAAGAGCATAGATCCTGGTTACCAATGTGAGGTTAAGAGCATAGATCCTGGTTACCAATGTGAGGGTAAGAGCATAGATCTTGGTTACCAATGTGAGGGTAGGAACATAGATCCTGGTTACCAATGTGAGGGTAAGAGCATAGATCTTGGTTTCCAATGTGAGGGTAAGAGCATAGATCTTGGTTACCAATGTGAGGGTAAGAGCATAGATCCTGGTTACCAATGTGAGGGTAAGAGCATAGATCTTGGTTACCAATGTGAGGGTAGGAACGTAGATCCATTCTTCCCCCTCTGTTAATCAGACCCCGAAGATTAATCTTTGTGTATCTTTCCATTTCCGTTAAACTTCCGCTGCTTGTTTTCAGGAATCATCTGATTCTTTTCTGAGCTTAGTTTGTATTTTTTGTCTGAAAGGTTCCTGCTGATGACGATGAAGAAATCTATGATGATGTTGGAGATCTTGCTGTTGCCACCACACCGTTTTGAGTTTCATCTCTGTGAACTCACATGCAAACCAGGAGGAAACAACTCCATCTTTTTTATTCTTTATTGACAAATTATTTCTTTTCCGCTAATTTCTAAAAAAAAAAAAAATTACCCATGAGGTTTCTTCTTATTATTTTTTTCCTCCACTGCTGACCTTTTAGTTTTTCCTCACCGTGAAGGAGAGTCTAATGGCAGGATTGTGATTAAATTATTTAGTTAGCTTTTAGCTTCCAGGAACGTAGATCCTAGATACCATTGTGAGGGTAGGAACGTAGATCCTGGTTACCATGGTGAGGGTAGAATGGTAGATCCTGGTTACCATGATGAGGGTAGGAACGTAGATCCTGGTTACCATGGTGATGGTAGGAACGTAGATCCTGGTTACCATGGTGATGGGAGGAACGTAGATCCTGGTTACCATGGCGATGGTAGGAACGTAGATCCTGGTTACCATGGTGATGGGAGGAACGTAGATCCTGGTTACCATGGTGATGGTAGGAACGTAGATCCTGGTTACCATGGTGATGGTAGGAACGTAGATCCTGGTTACCATGGTGATGGTAGGAACGTAGATCCTGGTTACCATGGTGATGGTAGGAACGTAATTCCTGGTTACCATTGTGAGGGTAGGAATGTACTCTAGATTCTGGTTACTGGTAGATTTACTGGTAAATCCAGAGTATTTTAAGTAAAATTTACATGGTTGTAAAAGAATGCGACAGTAAAAGCTCTGCTTCAGCCTTTTCATTTTTTATTTGGTTTGTTAAATTTTTTTTATGAGAAAATATGTCAAAATTTTACATATTTGGCCAAATAAATAAAGTTGAATTTGAAAAACTGCTGGCATCAATTGTTATTTGGTTACAACAAGGTAATTATGGGATGCTGAATGAAGTCTGACAGACAAAATGGAGTTCAAGACTTTTATTTTTAAATTTGAACCTCTGAAAACATCGAACTGTCTGAAAAGAGGCAGAAACATCATGCAGTTTAATTTAAACCATTTCCCAGAATCATGGTCTGTTTTTAGAAACTGAATTTTTTTATTTTTCTATTCAGTTTATTTTTATTTCACCTTAAAGGTCCCCTATTATGCAAAACTGACTTTTATGAGGTTTTAACCTTTTATTTTACTTAGTACTACCCCAAACAATCCCCCAAAGTGTGTTTTATTGTGATTCATGCTATTTTGAGATATTTAAAGTCAAAGTAAGGGGCGTGTTCTCCAAACCTCTAACGACTGGTGTAACATAGTGACGTACATCTGTTTTTTGTTCAGCCCCCTGCAGCTCAAACACCCTCCCCCACTTCTACCTGCTCTCCACCCTGCTCTCCACCCATTTCCGTGCTTCACTCTACTGTGAAGCACACCTCGCCCCTCCCGCTCCACGCTGTGCTGGGTGGGTGGGGAAATCACAATGAATGACAACCAATCGCAACCAACGGGGCGGGTCCCGGGAAAAAAAAAATAAAAAAAGACTGAAACAAGCTGTTTTGACTTCCGGGTCTGAAACTGCGCTCCAAAACAGGGTAGTATTTAAAAACTATTGTGTTGAGATTGTGGCGGAATGTAAAATTATGCATATCAGATACATAGCACAGGATAAAATAAGGGAAAAAAAGCATAATAGGGGACCTTTAAAGAACATTTCTAATGTTTAAACTTCCACTTTTTAACAGCCACAAACACACAGGAAATGACATCGTTTTTACTAACAATTCATAATCATTAGTTTTAAACTCTTCATAAGTTTGTTTGTCGTGGAGTAGATGCACCATTCTCCTTATTGTTATTATTATTTTTTTTAACAGATACTTGATTTATTCACTACTGGGGAAATGTGTGTGTCCAGTAGCTCCGAGCAGTCCAAGAAAGAACTCCGAACTTCTAAATAGCACAACAAATCCTTGCAATGTTCTAATTATTGACAGCAGACGCTGTACCAATCTGTCTGTTGATCTCCAGCTCCATTCTTCCCCCACTGAGAACAAGATACTGAAATACTGAATACTGAAACCCCTCCACTTGAGGCAGGACCATGTCCTTGACCTGCAGAGGGCACTCCACCCTTTTTCTGGCGAGGTGCATGGCCTTGGATTTGGAGGTGTCTAAGTATTTGAAGGTTTTGCTTAAAATATGTGCAGCAGTGTTCTGAACATTCTGAAAGTAATCTTCTGAATTTTACAATCACATCAACAGTCTAGAAATGAAATTTTAACCAACAGATTTTTAGAGTTTCTTCGATAGATATTATGTGTGTTCATGTAATTATAGAAAAGGTTTCAAAGCTGGCTAGTCAGTTTCGATTTAGTTCTCAGGTCCCTTCTTTCAGATTGAAAAGGATTTCTGGATGAAAGTCGAAACGTCTCGATTATCAAACACACTGTCAAGAAAACACTGAAGACTTTTCTACGATGGATCCCTGCTGAATGAACAAAGGATCACACAAACCTCTTGTTCACTTCTGTCTTTTTCAGAATTCGTTTTCTAAGATTAAAGAATCATAATTAGGTTTGGGAGGAAAATGATTCATTTATGTTTCATAGTAGTTAGAAGAACACATAGTAAAATCTAATGAAAAACACAAGATAATGATTGTTTTATTTCTTTCCAACATTATCTTTAAAGTTCTTAGTGAGACCATGTGATCAGAGGTAGCTTACTGATTTCTGGTCATTTATAATATCGTTTATAATCATTTATAATAATGTAATTATTGTTTTTTGGAGGGGATGTGTGAAACAGACATAGCCAAATATTTGTATCTTTTAGATCACAAAAGACTCCAAGAGCAGGGACATTTTGGTTCTGCTTGATGATGTTTTAGTCTGATTGGGTTTGGTCCTGGTTGGCAAACCTGCCGGCCTCCCAAAGCAGAGCTCGCTGGTTCTTCTGCCGAGTCACACGAGTTGATTCCACAACCTGGAACAAAGAAGAGAGCCTTTGCTACACTAACTGGGTCCAGTAGAACCGGTCCATTAGTCTAACTCAGAGGTGCCCAACCAGTTGCTCGTGGTCTACTGGTAACCCACGGACTGATCCTAAGTCGGCCGCCAGGTGTGTCGGAAAAGAAAAAATGAAATGAAATAAAGTGTGTGTTTCCAACCCAGTGGCTTTGACGTTATTTTTATTGAGTATTCAGACCCTCCAGAGACTCTTCTTTCAAAGAAGTGAGAATCTACCAGCTTTTGCTAGAGTTCTTTTTAGATTTTTGGAGTCTGTGATGTAAAACAATCAGAATATACTTTAATGATCCCACACATGGGAAATTTGTGTGTCACAGCAACAACTTCCTATCTGCTAAGTGAGTCGTTGTAGAGGCCGATCACGTACGGCAAGAAAGACCTCCGGTAATGAGATGTTCTCTAGCGGAGCTGTCTGAGCCTCTTGGAGAAGAAGTTCCAAGAGGCTGACAAAAATATGCCATTTACAGAAACAAACTGTCGACCGATTAGTTTACTCCCAATTCTTAGTAAGATCATGGAAAAAAATCATATATGAACAGATTAACTTATATTTTAACAAGAACAACCTAATAACTAATTATCAGCATGCTTACAGAAAAAAACATTCAACAGCGACTGCATTAACCCAAATGAGCGAGGACTGGCTGTGGGAAATGGACAAAGGCAATATAATAGGAGCTGTGCTATTGGACTTTACAGCTGCCTTTGATCTAATAGATCATAAAATGTTATTGGAAAACCTGGAATGTTATGGCTTTGAAAAACCTGCGGTACAGTTCATCAGAAGTTACTTACATGACCAAAAACAACTAGTGTACTATAATGGCTGTCATTCAGACATTCAAAATGTAAGACATGGTGTGCCTCAAGGCAGCTGCTTAGGGCCACTTTTGTACACAATATTTACTAACGATTTACCATCAGTGTTAGACAAAGCACATGTTTCAATGTTTGCTGACAATACAACAATTTACCTGTCAGGTAAATTGATCAGTGAAGTAAGAGCAAATCTAGAGGTGGAACTTCAAAAAATAGTAAGCTGGGTTGAAGATAAACTAATTTTGAATGTTTTTGTCATTGTTTACAAGTATAGTTATTGGTACTAAGCATTCTCTAAGACTTAAACCTCAATTAAACCTCTCCATAAAGAAAACAACAGTGAAGCAAATGGATGAGGTAAAGCTCTTAGGAGTCTGGATAGATTCTACTCTGTCCTGGGATCGTCAGGTAAACAGTGTGGTCTCTAAAATGGGACGTAGTCTAGCAGTTATAAAACGATGTTCAAAATATTTGACAAAGCAAATTACTCCATGTATTATTCAAAGTCTAGTATTGTCTCATTTGGATTACTCTGCAGTTGTGTGGTCAAATACCTCGTTGAATAATATCAAGAAATTACAGCTGGTGCAAAACAAAGCAGCTCGTGTGGCTCTAAAGTGTGTTTTTAGAACAAGTGTGGCCAAAATGCATTCACAACTCTCATGGCTGTTTGTAAAGGATCGATGGTTATATACCAAAGTTAACTTTTTAAGAAATATCATTACAACTGAGACACCATTGATGTTCTACCAGAAACTGCCTTTCAGTAAAAACACACATTTTTATTCCACAAGACATTCAGAAGGGCAGTGCTTCACTTTACCAAAGTGTAAAACTACACAGAGCCAACGCATAGTCATGTTTAGAGCTATGCAGGAGTGGAATCATTTACCACAGAATAGAAGAGAACGCTTCAAAAAACAACTTAAAAGGCACTATCATCAACCAAACTATGATCTCATGTAATATTGCTGTGTTGCGGTTGTTGTAAAGTGTTATGTTCTTTTGGATATTTGTGTTTGTATAAGAAATGTAAACTGTTTTTTAAGTAGGTTCATTGTGCTACATGAATGTGATTTCATTTGTTAATTGTAATATTTGAAATTTAATTTGACCCCAGGAAGAGTAGCTGACGCAGTTCGCTGCTGATGCTAATGGGGATCTAATAAATAAATAAATAAATAAATAAGCTGTTCGTCCAGGAGTGGGGAAGAGAGGATGGTCATGATTGTCCATGATGGACAAAAGTTTATTCAGTGACCTCCTCTCCACCACTGCCTCAAGTGAGTCCTGTTTGCTGCGAATGACAGAGCCAGCCAGTTTGATTAGAATATTCCGTCTGTTGGCGTCACTGGCTGCGATGCTGCTCCCCCAGCAGATGATGGAGAAGAACAAGGAGCAGGATCCTTGTTCTCCTTGTTCTCCAGTTGCTTCCTGGAGAACAAGGATCCTGGAGACCTCCTTGTCTCCAAGATCCTGGAGACAAGGAGGTCTCCAGAAGGTCTCCAGGATCTTGCCGCACACATTGAAGGACCTCAGCTTCCTTAGGAAGTAAAGTCGGCTGCAAGTCTTCTTGTACACAGCAGTACTGTTGCTCCTCCAGCTCAGTCTAATGTCAATGGTCACTCCCAGGTATTTGTACTCCTCCACCACCTCCACATCCCTACCCAGAATGCAGAGTGACTGCAAAGCAGTCCTCTTCTTTCGGAAGTCAATCACCATCTCCCTGGTCTTGTCTACATTGAGTAGCAGGTGATTCTCTCCCGCCCACACCACAAATCCATCCACCACTCTCCTATACTCCTCCTCCTGCCCACCACTCATTCGCCCCACAACTGCAGAGTCATCAGAGAATTCCTGTAGGTGGCATGAATCGGAGTTGTGCTGGAAGTCTGAGGTGTACAATGTGAAGAGGAATGGAGAGAGCACAGTGCCCTGTGGGGCTCCTACACCACTCAGAACCACATCAGACAGGACTTTGCCCAGCCGGACGAACTGTGGCCTGTCCGTTAGGTAATCAGTGATCCAGGAGATGATGGATGTACTTGCACCCATCAACCACAACTTATCACCCAGTAATGTAGGCTGGATGGTGTTAAAGGCACTAGAGAAATCACAGAAGGTGATTCTCACTATGCCTCCACCATCCAGATGTGAGTGAGCTCGCTGCAGCAAATGGATGACAGCGTCATCAATACCTAATGTTGTTAGATGTTGACGACGGACACCCAAAAAATAATGTTGTTAAACCTGTTCTCAATTAGCAGCACCTTCCAAAGCACTGCGTGTGAGAGCAAAATGACTGTGTGTTTGAGACAGAGACATAGAGAAAGATATAAAGAGAGAGATGAATTTGTTTGTTTGTGTGTGTGTGTGTGTGTGTGTGTGTGTGATGTTGACACTGGACTGGTAGATCTCAGAAGGTTTGATTCTCTAAAAGTAGCTCTTGGGACAAAAATTGTTGGGCACCCCTGGTTTGCCCGGTATTTTCCAATATTTGATAACCAGCTATTTCCTATCTCTCCATAGCGACCAAGAGTCAAGAAAACCTATATTAGTCCCACAATGGGGAAATTTCAAGGTGTGTTTACCTGGTTGTTGACGTCGTCCAGCAGGTGGATTCCTGCATACTAGTGGGACAAAAAACGAAAGTGTTATTATGATGAGGACAGGCAAGTGAGGAGGAAGAACCAGACTCACAGAAATTTGGTCGTGCAGATGAGTCCGACTGGAGGAAGATAGACGGATGGTGGGTTGGAGAGGAGGGCAGTCTGTGGACAATACAACATGAAGATCATCTCTTTATTCAGCCAGTTCTCCATCAACCATTTATCCCTCGATCAGTCAGAAATCAGAATCTATGGAGTACTCAAGAATCCTTTCAATACCACCTGCAGGGATCACCATTCACACCTGTTACCATGGCGAATCACTGCTCATCATCGTCTTCCATCAATAAACAGCATCAGTGGATCACACCATTCTAGATGGCATAAACGGACCAACCCAAACTGAACTGCAGTGCTTCCAGTTTTATCTGTCAGATACTACACTGTTTTAAATCTAAGATCTGTTTAGGAGCCATCCTTTTACCGTTAATATGAGAACCTTTTGGTACATCATCAACTATACAGACGACCTCAAAGTTTCCATCCGACTCCTCTGAAGTTCTCCTGCACTTCCCAGCCTGACTTGGAGAGATAATGAGATGGATTAATGGCAACTTTCTGCAGCTGAACAGCAATAAAACTGATCCATCTGAAGCCTTCCTCTTAAATTTCTCCTTCAGGGTTTCAGGTTTTAGTTGATGGTTTTGTCATTGTTTACATTTGATTCCCGTTTTATTTTGAAAAACTGACCTTCTCCTTGTTTCAGGTGTCTTGACTCCCCCTTTTTGTGTTTCTCCCTCCTTCTGATGGTTTCCTGCTCCTTCCTAATGTGTCTCATTTATTCTCCCGCGCTTCTGTATCTACTGTATCTTTTCTTCCACTCTGTGCCTGTTTGTCTGGTGTCATCGCTGAACCTACAGGTCATTTTCAGTTTTGAATATTTGGATTGTCTATTTGGAGTGTTTGTGACCTGCCTAAGTTTGAGTTTTTGTCTGGAATAAAATTGTTCTTGTTAATGCCAGCTGTCCTGTGCTTGTGTCCTCTACCCACACTTCCTCATAATCTCAGGTTAGTTTTGATGCTCAGGACATTTCGTCCTTCTGCAAACACCTGCATAACTAAAGGTGAGGTGCCATTTTGTTTTTTAACCTCAGTCACTCTGCAACATTCGAGCAGCAGGTGCCGTGAAACTACGCCTTCAGATAAACAGGTGCCATGACAACTTTACCATCAGATCAGCAAGTGCAGTCCAAACTGCACCCCCAAATCAGCAGGTACCAGGGTGTCCCAAACCACATGCCCAGATCAACAACTGGGTGCCCTGACACCTCACCAGGAATAGTTAACACCCAGAACTGCGTGTGATGGGGGCGCCAAGCCTCCCAGCTCCTTAATGCCCTGGGATTCTTCTGGTGGTGAAGGTGAGAAAACCCTGAGCTACTGCCACTGTGACCAGACCCCGAATGAAGCGGAAGGGGGACATAATACCATACAATACAATTGATTCAAATAGCAGACAATAAGGTACAACTGCTGATTTTACATGTAGTTAAAAATTTAGGGTTTTACTTCATTTGTTATTTAAGAATTTTTAACTGAACATTTTCAATAACATTTGAGGAGTTCCTTTAACTCTTGTACATGAATTTGTGTTGATCGTCTGATTTGGTTGATTCAGCCATTCAGACGGTCTGCTCCACATCTTTGGAACTCGGTTCCTCCTGACCTCCGCGACACGGAAACACTTTCACATTTCAAATCCGGATTAAAAATCTATCTTTTCCGATTGGCCTGTTCTCCTTAATGTGACTGTCGTGATTTAATATATTTTATAGTGATGAATGCCCCTGAGGGATCGCCACCTTATTGTAGTGGGGCAGTTTGTGTGTCTCCAAGACCCGTAGAGTTATGTTGACTGGCGTTTATACGTCTGGCAGGAACTCCCATGCCGAATTGGTCGAAGGGTAGAGACCAGACAAAGCGTGATCCCCCAACTTCAACCCTATATTCACTATCACCCGCTAACAACATTTACTCACTGGTTGACAATTTATTCTTAGTAATAAAGAATTAATCTTCTTAGTAATAATCTATAATGTATTATTTAAATTTGTTTGTATTTAATGTTGTTTTTAATTGTTATTGTATTTTTTTTATGTTGAGATGAGATTTACTTTATTGATCCCACACTTGGGAAATTTGTGATATTTGTGATTTGTATGGCGACCTTGAGTGTCAAGAAAGGTGCCTTAGAAATTAAATGTGTTATTATTGATCAGACAATCTGTATTTTTCAGCTTTTGATCTAGCATTTTTTAAATATTCCTCAGCGTGTTCCTAAAATAGATTTTTCTTACTTCGTATTTTAACTCCTGTTTTATTAAGAATCTGAAAACTCTTGTTTTTATTTGGAAAATCAACTTGAAGTCACTATAGACAGTGGCACTGAAGAAAAGACAGGAAGCAGAGATGTTTGTAGCAGAGATGAAGATGCTGAGGATCTCTCTGGGAGTGACCAGGATGGACAGAAACAGAGGAACAGCACATGTTAGAGGTTTTGGAGATAAAGTCAGAGAGGCCAGACTGAGATGGTTTGGACATGGCAGAGGAGAGAGAAGGATATCCAGGAAGAAGGATACTGGATACTGGATTTGGAACCACCAGGAAAGAGGCCTAGAGGAAGACCAAAGAGGAGGTCCATGGATACAGTGAAGGAAGACATGAAGATAGTTGGTGTGACCGAAGAGGATGCAGCAGAAAGGGTTAGATGGAAGAAACTAGCTTTGGTTGCTACCCCTGAAGGGAAATGCCGAAAGAAGAAGAAGAACTTCATGTCTATAAGCTAATAAACTGCTATTAGTTTTTAGGGTCCTGCTGCCTTGTAGGTTGGTGTTGGCTGGCTAAGGGCTATGGGAGTAAAACCCAGACAGAAAATCCGGTAAGGAGACCCATAGGCAGTTGGCTGAGCTCTGTGATGCTTTCTGGCACCTCCTTCAGTGGCGCTAACACCGGCTGTATCGGCTTGCCTTTGGGTTGGACTCTGTCAGTATCGCAGAGAGGGAGATCCTTGCACTGGGCACTCCAGGATCTCCATTCCACCCGAAGAGGTCACCCCAGCTTTGCTGTCTTGGTGCAGACTCAACACGGGGAGCAACAGATACCAGTTATAAGCACCAGAACTGGGTGCTAAGGGTTGCTATCGGAGGAGTCCTACAACTCCATTGGGAAGTTACCGCCTGCCTCAACCCGGGCAGCGCCCGGACAAAGAGGTTCTATCCCGCCAAAACTTGCTGCTTCATCAGGTGCATAAAGCTTAGACAAAATCAACCGTCTAGTTGTTAAACTGACTATTGTCTCTAGAGACAGAAGGATGTTAACAGCAAATTAAAAATTGTAAATAAAATAGTTTTTTTATCTATTGCCTATTTTCACAGTTTTATTGTTACTGTGAGATTCCACAAAGAAAAAAGTGGGGCCACTGTGGAGTTCCGCAGTAGGACTAAATAACCACCCAACGGATTCTCAAATAAGACCAGTCACAAGATTATTTTGATGTAATAAATGAAAAGATTTGTTACTCATTAACGAGTCAACCAGCTGAACTTTAAACTTCTTATCAAGTTAATAAACGTCTTCATCTGGTGCACCTAAACTGTCACCTGACTCACTGCATTGTCTGCAAAACATCCCACTAATAATCAATCTGTCTGTTCATTCATCCGTCCATCTGACTGTCCATTCATCCATGCATTTGTCTTTCTACTCTTCCTTCCTTCCGTCGTCCATACATCTGTCTATTCATCCATCCATCTATCTATTCATTCATCCATGTATGTACTGTATTTGTCCTTCCATTAGTCATCCATAAAAAAAATGTTAGTATTTTTTTTAATCAATACTTAAACCACCACCAAACTCCCGCTCTTGTATGCTTGTGTGTGTTTTTGTCGTAAGGTTGACGCAGTCGAGGAAACCATGCCAACATTAAAGGTGGAAGTGTGGGCGTGGATTGTATAAAAAATTTCCACCTATGATCAGATGTGTCCTATGATCAGGTGCGCCTTATGTATGTGTTAATTACAGATAATAAGACATATTTAATCTTGTTCTCTTGTTTTTTAATCAGAATTCGTTTTCCTAGTTGGTTTCGGGAAGGGAACGTCTTAACCTTTATGTTATAACAGTTAGAATAATGTAGTAAAAATCTAATGAAAGAGATAACAGTCATGTATCTATAATCATTAATCTCTGACACACATCCTCCCATCCATTCATTATTCCTACACATCCACTCGTCTATTTATCCATCCATGACTCATACCTTTCTCCGGTTGGGGGTAGAACGTCTTTACAGCCGACTTGGTGGCCTGTTCTTTCAGAGGAGTTGGAGAGAAGACTAGTTTTCTGGCTCTCGATTCTCTTAGTTCCTCTTCTCGTCTCAAAGACTCCTGGATTTCTTCCTCGATGTAGTCTATAGCACCATGTTCTCGCAACCGAAGGCCAGCGGACTGCAGATTTTCTCTCCAGGACTGAGTCATCATGGTAACTGGAGAGACAGAAGCTTGATCTTGATGTCTGAAACTTTCAGAGTTCAGCGAGGTGGAGGCTGTCCACAGATCTTCGGGATGACGGTGAGGACAACACGGAGATGGTAATTCTTCTGATTGAGGACTTTCTGCAGCTGCTATCCTCAGAGCCTTTGGTTCTTCTAAAAGTCCTGCAGAGTCTTTTTTCAGGATTTGTTTCCGAGACGCCGTTACGTCCTCTATGGCCTGTTTTTGCTCCTTACCCTCTTTCATCACCAATGGCAGACGTTTGGATTTGATTTCCACCACTTCCATCGTACTACCTAGTTTCAGACCACGGAAACGTTTTAAGTTCTCCTCACGTTCCTGAACTAACCGAATCTCCCTTTCAATAGGGGTTTCAGAGGCATCTGTATTCAGATTCAGAGTCTCTGTAGACTCTAAACCAGAGTTTGGTTCATCAAACACGTCATCGAGCACCTGGAGCATGGTGAACTTCTGCAGGGAGTTCTCTTCTTTTGTTTCCACTAGCGAGTCATCTTTAACATCGCTGGTCACATGAAGGTCTTGTTCTGGTGGTTTCAGGTGGGTTGTGGAGGACCGGAAAGGCCTGAAAAGGGCAGTCTGTTGTTTTTTCTCCATCTTCATAAATTTCTGTCGAACTTCGCTAAAATTAATTTCATTCTTATCGATGGATTCGGGCTCAACAGGTTGCTGTTGTTCAGGTGTGGAGCCCTGAATCAGATCCACATTCTGAACCAGGTTGACAGGTGAGCTAATGGGAATCTTTTTTGGTGCCTGACTGCGGATGATCTCCATGCGGAGCTGTTGCTCCTCCAGCTCGCTGACACCTAGACTGTGGTTCTGATCCAGCTTGTACAATGAGTCTCCGTTGCTCTCCAAGAACAAGCTCACTGGCTTCCTGCTGGTACTATAGGTTTGTAGTTTAAATCCCTCCTGCTCCTTCAGGGTGGACAGCTGAGCTTGCCTCTGTGGTGACACCATCCAGGCCTCGTTCTGCTCCGCTTCTGGACTCATTGGGTCATCAACAAAGGAATAGAACCCACAGAGGGAGTCGGAACTGCTGCTGCTGAGACGCCACTCATCGCTGCTGCTCCCTTCCTGGGACACAGAGACTTGCCGGGCCAGAACCGTAACATCGGGAGACACCTCGACCGCCATCAAGGATCCATCGCGATCCTCGGCGTAGCTGCGGTTCTGGTAGTCCAGGGCAGGGCTAGCGATAGTCCGTAAGTCTGACGGTTGCAGCAGAGGAGAAAGAGGTTTCAGGACCCATCTTCGGGGCGTGCTCTCCATGGCCATGATGGAACCAGGTGCTGAACACGACTTTCTAAAACAAAAAGAAAATCACTCCATGATGAGTGTCATTCAAACCAGAAACCATGACGATGCTGCAGCATCTGGGTTAGTCTGATAAACACCCCCCATTCCCTCTGCTGCCATCTGATAAACCCTGTTTACACCAGGCTGGTCTCATTCTGGAGTCCCACCTACTCAAGGAAGCTGGATTTAATTTTAAAGTTTAAAACCTGCTGGACGTCACAGACCAGTTCAATCCACACACACAGTAGAATCCCCAGGATCAGTTGGACCAATCAAAATGGCAGAACCAACAAGCTGATTAGAAATACCATAAAACCAACTTCCTGTCGCGCGTCACTCTATGCCCTGATAAGTAACTGAAGTATTTATTAGAACAAAAGAAAATTAGGTTCTTCTTCTGTTCTGTTACTTTAACTTTACAGATTCAGAGTGAAAATGTTTGCTTACCTTTAACCGGTTCAGACTATTGGAGAGGACTGAAGAAGAGCTGACTAAAGACCGAAGGTCACGTTTTATCATACACACGCAACCTGAAGAGACCACACACACCACAAGCAGAAACTCCACCCACACATTGGATGAGCAGACTGGTTGTCCAATAACCAGAGGGTTGTTTGTTGTTTGGTTCCCACCCGGAGGGAGACGCTTCATGCCAAAGTGTCTCTGTGCAAAACAGTGATAGTTTTGTGGTTTTGGTCTCTGCAGTCTGTTATAGAAAGGTGTGGTTGGATTCAAGCACTGACACAAATACAAGGTGTAAATGATCATTTATTTCTATACGTTTAAGGCAGACCGGCTCAGGCAGGATGCCTGGCTGACTGAACCGGGCAGATTTCTAGGAAAAAGTAAACAGAATATTATAAAACCGGCAGAGAAAAGATTTATTAATGGCTGAATGTTGTTACCACATGGGAACAAACAACCTGGCAGAGGCTGGAGTTGGAGGGTGGCGTAAGTAGCTGGTGATGATGATTTCTGATCACTTCCAGGTGGTGAGCAGGTTGTCACAGAAACAGGTACACACTTTGAGGCAGGAGCAGGGATCACAACAAAGTCATGGGCAGGCCGACTCTTGGTGTGGATCAATCCCCAATTGTTGTTTCCTCACAGCAGCATCAGGCCAGATGTTTATTTTATTAACTTAGTTAAGGAGACTGTAGCGCTGCATGGTGGCCTCACAGCAAGAAGGTCAAGGTTTCAAATCTTGCAGTGAGGCACGGCTTGAATCACTGACCGTTCTTTGTGGAGTCTGCATGTTCTCCCTGTGTATGTGTGGGTTTTCTCCAAAAACATGCATTATAGGTTGATTGGATGCTATGAAGGATGCTGGGTTTGGAACCACCAGGAAAGAGGACTATAGGAAGACCAAAGAGGAGGTTCATGGATACAGTGAAGGAAGACATGAAGATAGTTGGTGTGACCAACGAGGATACAGCAGATAGGATTAGATGGAAGAAACTGACTTGCTGTGGCGACCCCTAAAGGGAAAAGCCGAAAGAAGAAGAAAATTTTAATGATTTTAATAATTACAGACCAGTATCCAACTTACCTTTTTTAAGCAAAATTCTAGAAAAACATGTTTTTACCCAGATTGTTTTTTAAACACACACAAAATTCCAGTCAGGTTTTAGGGTAAACCACAGTACCGAGACAGCTTTAACAAAGATTTTTGACTAAGTTGTGATTCTAAACAGGCGATAGTGTTGGTTCTACTGGATCTAAGTGCTGCCTTTGATACAGTAGACCACACTATTCTTTTAATCAGATTAAAGCACCATGTCGGTCTCTCCAGTACTGTTTACAAATAGTTTACCTCCTATCTACAAGACAGAAATTTTATGGTAAGTTTAGATAACTACTCTTCTAAACCACAGAGAATAACCCTGGTGTGCCTCAGGGTTCTATTTTAGGTCCAGTACTTTTTAATCTGTACATGCTCCCTCTTGGTGGTGTCATCAGGAGACATGGAATCACAGTTACACTGACGACACACAGCTTTACATCTCCATGTCTCCTGAGGACATCCAACCAAAGAATGCTCTTTTTAACTGTATTTTAGACACCAAGTCTTGGATGTCAGAGAACTTTCTCCAGCTTAACCAGGATAAAACTGAGGTTTTACTTATCGGTCTGGAAGCCCTGAGAGAGAAACTTTTACCTAAATTACAAACCCAGTCTTTTTATCCATCATCACAAGCAAAAAATCTGGGCGTTATTTTTTACTCTGAGCTGACTTTTATTCCACACATTAAGAATATCACACGAACAGGTTTTTACCACCTTAAGAACATTGCCAGAGTCCGTCCTATTCTCTCTCAGGCCAATGCATAAATCCTAATGCACGCTTTTATTACCAGTCGTATAGATTAATGTAATACTGACTGATGCTGAGGTGGCTCCTCAGATACCCTGTTCTCAGCTGTTCCATCTGCATCCAGCCTATTGCATTTTTAAGTGAGTGTGTGCCTGTATATGAGGGTGTGTGCTCTATTTGTATTTTTACGCGTGTGTGTGTGTGTGTGTGTGTGTGTGTGGTGTGTGCGTGTGCGTGTGTGATCTGTGTGGGTGGGGACTTATTTTTCTTTTGAGTTTTGGGTTTTTTAACTTGTAAGGCGCTTTGCTTTGCGTTGCATTTCATGTATGAAAAGCGCTTTATAAATAAAGTTTGATTTGAAATGTTCCATCGCTGAAAAACAGAGCCACCAAATTTCCTGCAGTAAATCAGAAAGCACTGCCAGAAAATCAAATTTGTGCAAGATGTTATATACTTGAGCGGCAGCTGAAAGAAAAATCTGAGGAAAACCAGAGATTAAAGGAAGAGCTGCGCAAGTTCAAAAACTTAGAAGAATGTGGACGTTTACAAGAAGATGTTTTCTACTAAAATAAATGAAATAAAATACTTTAAAAACAACCGGTTATGGAGTTAAATAAAATAATGTTCATGTGAAATATTAAATGAAATAATTATTTGATATAAACTGATATGTTTACATCTGTAACTAAGAAAATATCAGACTTATCCGACCTCAGTGGGTTCAGTGCCCTTTGCAGTTCAGTTGCATGGCAGCATCCCCATCAGGTATGAATGTGTGTGTGAATGGGTGAATGTGAGCTACCCTGTAAAGCGCTTTGAGTGCCAATGCAGGTGGAAAAGCGCTTTATAAATAGAGTCCATTTAGTTTTACAGGGTGTCGGTTCTTATCCATGTCCAAGAGACCACATTGACTCTCCGAGTTTCTATTTTCTCTGAGACATAAACTGAACTTTTATTTTTCTCCAAGATGCATCTGTAACAGTTACTATGGCTCGAATTGGTCAGAGTATGTTTTACTTTAGTTCCTGTCATTTTTTCAGTGACTTACTTTAAATCAACTCAGTCAAGTTTACGTGGTCATTTGTTGAGCCGTTTCCATAAAAACAAGATAATTTCATCTTCTGAACATCTTATTTCTAACAGGGTCTGCAGAGGGTGCAAGTGCCTATCCCGGCTAATTTCAGGTGAGAGGCAGCTGGAGAGGCCACACTGTGTAGGTCATCATTCGGTTACAAGGCCACACACACACAACCATCCACACACACACTCAGTCTTGTGGAGAATTTCATAGCAGCCAATCAACCAAACATGCATGTTTTTGGAGGGTGAGAGGATACCAGAGAAAACCCACACACACACTGGGAGAACATGTAAACTCTACACAGAAAGTCTAGTGCTCTAATCCTCGGCTCAACCTGGGACTTAAACAGAAACAATATTATAATTTTAAAAACAACAATCTTCCTTTGATAGAAGTGAATTTTTGACGCCTTTTTACCTGACTCGTCTCCTCTACCTATCGCTTCCACTTTACCATCTCTTTGCTACATTATTTGGTGCTACATGCAGAGGGTTTGTATTTTATTTTATAGTAACTGTCCTTCCGTATCCATGGAAACGATGGACTCTGTTCCTGGAAACTGATCTGTTAATGGGTCAAAGTATGGGAACGATGAGTCAGTGTAGTATTTTTTTTTCCCACAATGGCTAAACAAGCAGGTTGATCAGTCATTGATTCTGTCTCTGTTAGATTATGCTTCTGTGCTCTGGTCAAACACAAGTGAAAATATTCAAATCAAGATTCAAGTGGCTAAGAATAAAGCAACACGGTTTATGGACACCTGTTTCAAGGTGGAGCTCCTTCTCCAAGAGGCTCAGACAGCTCCGCTCAAAAACCGCCCGGAACCGGAAATCTTTTATTCTCAATACAATAACACTTTATAATAACAACTCACAGAATAACAGATAACTGGTTCGTGCTCATGTAATTCATCACTGTTTTTCACTTTATATTGGTTATGTCACTTTTTATTATCCTTAATGTTTAGTCACATTATTCCTTCTATTTTTGTATTTTAATATTTTATTATCCTTCTTGTAGACAGTATATACTGTCTATTTCTTTCTTGTTTGCTGCTGTAACACACAAATTTACGACGTGTAGGATCAGTAAAGTAATTCTAATGTAATCAGGCAAACAGCCAACCTGGCTTCAAGTTTCACAAATGTAGTGGGCACCACAGCTATGTCTTTAAATTGGGGGAAGGATGGCTCGGTGGGTAGGGCGACCGCTCCGTAACCGGAAGGTCGCAGGTTCGATCCCCCGCCCAGAGTCCATGCCGAGGTGTCCTTGAGCAAGACACCGAACCCCCAGTTGCTTCTGATGATAGTGGTCTGCGCCTTGCATGGTAGCTCCCATCATCAGGAATGAATGTTGTGTGTGTGAATGATTGTATGGAGTGAATGATTAATGCATATATATATGTAAAGCGTCTTTGAGTGTCCAGAAAAGCGCTATATAAGTTCAATGCATTATTATTATTATCTAGAAATACAATTTAAAAGGCACTTCTAAAAGGGTTCTTGGCATCCTCCAAAAATATTTTCCATGTCTCATTAGTCAAAGAGTGGTTCAGTAAAGACAGTCCAAAACGACTTCAAACTGGGACTCTTTGAAAATGGTTGATTTTCTGTTTCAACTGGATCTTTTCACATTCAGATTTTAATTATTTGCTTTGATTGTTATCCTGAATTTGTATTAATTTAGAAAGAATTGTTAGGACTGTTGTGATGTGGAAGGAGGAGGACCCAATTCCAGGACTTAAAACAAGGTTTATTAACTCAATTCAGGAAAGTCTGAAAAGCAAGAAGCACAGGATTAACTCAAGGTTTCAAGGTCCAAATGATAACAAAGTTCAAACATGGTCAGGTAACCAGGGTGATCTGACTGGAAGGGATGGTAAGACCCAACCGGGAGGTCTGGGCTGATTCCCCTTAAATAGATGGCAGGGTGCACAGATGTGAGGAATCAGGAATCATCACAGGTGTCCCCCAATCGGGGTGATTAGGACCATCCAGGGCCTCCTCCAGCGGCAGGCGAGGGGATCACAACAATGACTGGCTCATGGCCATAAAAAGCAAGGAGACACCACAGGGTGTCAACGAAATATTTATAAATCAAATTACAAAGTACTTAATATTTAACAAAACGTAGGGTATGAGGTTTGAGTGTCTGTAAGTCAGTGGTGTAGGTGGTGTGTGTAGGTGGTGTAGGAAGGCTGTTGATGCAGTTGGGTGTGGTGTGTAAGCAAAAGACAAACTCAAATGTGCACTGGAGGGAGCGCTCTGAGCGTGATGGGGTGAAGTAAGGTGGAGGAGCATGGAGCCAGAGATTTGAACCAAGAGCAAAACCAGAGCACCTTTTATCAAAGAATCAAGGAATCAATGACTTTTTATTGTGATTGTCAATAAAAATTTATACAGTAGACGAGGAACTTGCTTCGGCATCGTGTGAAACATCAAACATAAAATTTGTCTGAATTAAATAAAAATAAAGACAGAATAAAAAAAACACTATAAAATAAAAATCACTTTGCATGTAGCATAAAAAATAAAATGGGGGGTGGGATGGGACATTCCACCTCTTGCTTGTTAGAAACTCTGACACCGCCCCCCCAAAGACAACGTGGAACAACCCATTCAGAAAATGATTGAATGGGAAACATTAAAGGGCGTCACAGTGGTGCAGTGGTTAGCACCGTGGTCTCACAGCAAGAGGGTCAGGGTTTGAGTCACGTAGTGGGGGCGAGGTTTGAAAACATGGTTCTTCTGTGTGGAGTTTGCATGCTCTCCCCATGTACGTATGTATGGGTCTCCTCTGGTTTCCTCTCACTCTAAAAACATACGTGTTAGGTTGATTGGCTGCTATAAAATTGCTCCTAGGAATAAATGTGTGTGTGTGTGTGTGTGTGTGTGTGTGTGTGTGTAGATAGTTGTGTGAGATGCCGCGACACGCGATGTATTCGGGGTGTAACCTGCCTCTTGCCTGAAATCAGCCAGGACAGACTCCGACAGCCCCTGTGATCCCAATGAGGACGAGCCGATGAGAAAATGGAACATAAAAAAAAAAAAGTTCTTACAAAACAGGAAATGACATAATAACTCTCTGTTGTATGACAGGAAGTGCAGTAAAGAAGCAGGTGAGGGATTAGGGGGTGGGACTGGCACAGTGGGGAGGGGGGACTGGAACATAGGGGAAGACAGGCAGGAACAGTTGATTAATCTTCTGATTTTTCACATGATGCTACAACATTTACACGGTCGTTTTCCCTCCGCACCCCCCTCATCCGCCGCCTGCTCGTCTGTCTGACTGACCTTTAGTTCTGCAGGGGGATCGGGCAGAGCTGTGCTGGGGGGCACTGTGGTGGGAGCCATGCTGGGGGGTTTTGGGGATGGGACTGTGGTAGAAGGCTTTGGTGAGGGCAACGTGCCGGGGGGTTTTGGGGAGGGAACCATGGTGACGGGCTTTGGGGAGGGAGCAGTGCTGGGGGCCGTTGGGGTGGTGACCATGGGCACCGTGGTGGGTTCACTGGTGAAAGTGGGGGCAGATGGCGAGGGGGTGTCATCAATCAGAACCAGCTCCACCTTCACCGTCCCCTGCAGACCCAGAACTCTTTTAGTTTCATCTTCATCTTCCACACTCTGGTATCCCATAAACACCATGGTCACCGGGTTCTCTTCACTGGCTTCGGTTACGCTCGGCTCCGTTTCCATGGTAACCGGCTTTTCGTCATTGGCTTCTGTTGCGATCGGTTTTGTTTCCAGGCCCAAAATTTCTGGTCTTAGGTTCAGTTCAGAACCTGGTTCCTGCTGCAATCTGGAGCCTGATTCAATGCCTGGTTCTTCGAAGAGTCGAGAGATCGGTTCAGGCCTCAGTTCAGCGCTCCGTCCCGGTTCTTGCTTTAAGACCGGTCCTTGTTCTCTCTTTAGGGCTGTTCCCTGTTCCTGCTTTAGGGCATGTCCCTGTTCCTGCTTTACGGCCAGTCCCTGTTCCTGCTTTAGAGCCGGTTCTTGCTTTAGGGCCCGTCCCTGTTCCTGCTTTAGGGCCGGTTCCTGTTCCTGCTTTAGGGCCGGTTCCTGTTCCTGCTTTAGGGCCAGTTCTTGCTTTAGGGCCCGTCCCTGTTCCTGCTTTAGGGCCAGTTCCTGCTTTAGGGCCGGTCCCAGGCCCAGTTCACCCTTAGGTTCTGCTTTTGGGAATGAAGTTGCAGCATTAAGAGATGATGACATCATCGAGGCTTCGTCGGCTTTATGGATGAGCTCTTCGACTTCGGAGCAGCTGAGGAGGTGGACTCCATCCTCACCGTTCACCTCATGGACCACTACAAGACGAAAAAAGAGGTTTAAACCTGGATGGAATCCCTCCAGGATCACTTCATTTGTTCTTGAATCATTTTCTAACAAACACATTTCTATCAACTCATTGATAGAATGAGTTGCCTCACCATGGTAACCAGGATCTACGTTCCTACCCTCACCATAGTAACCAGGATCTATGTTCCTACCCTCACCATGGTAACCAGGATATACGTTCCTACTCTCACCATGGTAACCAGGATCGACGTTCCTACCCTCACCATGGTAACCAGGATCGACGTTCCTACCCTCACCATTGAATCCAGGATCTACGTTCCTACCCTCACCATGGTAACCAGAATCTACGTTCCTACCCTCACCATGGTAACCAGAATCTACGTTCCTACCCTCACCATGGTAACCAGAATCGACGTTCCTACCCTCACCATGGTAACCAGGATCTACGTTCCTACCCTCACCATGGTAACCAGGATCTACATTCCTACCCTCACCATGGTAACCAGAATCTACATTCCTACCCTCACCATGGTAACCAGGATCTACGTTTCTGCCCTCACCATGGTAACCTGTCTACATTTCTACCCTCACCATGGTAACCAGGATCTACGTTCCTACCCTCATCATTTTTGTTTATTTTTATTTTGAATTACTCTATTCATCCCTCACCGGGGAAATTTGTTTGCTGCACTCCTTACACCGCAGCAGGCTGCCCTTCAACGGCGCCAATGGTGGGAGAAGTGGGGGTTAGGTGTCTTCTCCAAGGACCCTAGACGTGCTCTCCGTGGGACGCGAACCCGCGACCTTCCGGTCCGCGGGCGAACGCGCTAACCACGCGCCCACCGTCTCCACCGTCTCCACATCATGGTCACCATTGTGGGTTGTAACCGAAAAAACAAGATTGCAGATACAAATGGCTGGTAAAAGGCTACTCTGAATGTTGAAAGCGATCTTTCTAAGCGTTAGAGGGAGGAGCTCGAAGTAGAACCATTGCTCCACCGGATCAAGAGAAGCCAGATGGGGTGGTTTGGGCATCTGGTTAGGATACCTCCATTGCTAGTGGGGTAGTACATCCCACCGGAAGAAGAACCAGAGTTAGAGGCTGGAGAGACTATCTCTCACAGCTGTACAGGGAACACCTAAGGATGCTCCGCGGTGAACTGGAGGATGCAGCCGGGGTAAGAGAAGCCTGGGTTTATTGTCTGAGGCTGTTTCCCCTGACAACGAAGTCCCGGGTAAGCAGAAGACAATGGAACGTTACCTTTCTTCTCGTCTTCGTAGACTTTAACTGCATGATTGGACAGGTCAACAGGAAGCATGGTGTTGGTGGAAAGAACTCTGGTCTCGCCAGTCAGTTTGTCCCGTTCAACCGTTATCTCCACAGAATACATGGCTGCAGGATCAGAAACACAGGTTAGAAAGGCATACTTAGTACCACACTGAGTGAATTCTGGGTAAATTACATGTTATGTAATTACTAAGTAATGAAAAGCTAAGAGGAAGAATGTTAGAAAGAGGTGAATAAAGTATGTAAAAAAAAAAAAAAAAAAGTAACTACAGGTAATGAAACATGTTACAAATAACATAAAATAATGTTTTAATACTGTCGTGAAAAGTGAACATGCTTAAATACCGTGTAGTAAACAGTAAACACACCTGTATTTATTTATTTAAAACATTAGGTTTGAATTATACTTCAACATTAAAGTACTAGAATTAGCAACGAGTTAATTAAAAATAAAAAATAACAAGAGCCGAGAGACAAACAGCTTCATTTACTTCAGGGATCGCCACAGCAAGACAGTTTCTTCCATCAACAGTGAACCCTTGCTACTTATTGGTTCGATCGTCGCTGATTATTTTCTTTAGGTATATTATAAGAGAAATAAATCGCAAATATTCCGGAAATTTTTAAATAGTCTAAATATATAGAATGTGCATCTTTTTCATGAATCTTTTTTTACTGCATACAATAATATTGTTAGAAAAAAAATCATGTCTGGAACAAGCTTATCCAACAACAAAACGAGTATAAAATAACGTAAAGTACCTTGTATTTGAATTTGTAACTGGTTTGTAAGACTGTTGGTTCCAATGCTGATAGATGACCAATCAGCTTCCAACGTTTCTAATCTAGCTCATGATTGGTGATTTGATCGCTTCTTTGACGCAAAACAGCTTCTAAATACTGTAAACATGGTGTCCCTACTTCGTGAATTTTCAGCTATTGCTGCCGGTTTTGGAACCTTTCTACCGTGATAAACAATATAACCCTAAAACCCTGTCTCCTGCTTCCACCATAACTCACAGATAGATCTTCGGCATCTTCATCCCATCTTTCCATGTACAGTACATCAAACAGTTTCTAACACCTAGAACATCTTCCTACTCAGTTAGATGCTCAGATGTGAATAATCTGTGGAGCAGCCGACTCACCTCGTCGCATCTCTTCCATCGGTTGACCTCTGGTCACTTTGACATCCTCTCTTTCTGATGAACGAAGAAACAAGAAACAGATTGACCTCAGTTTCGTTTTGTCTCCTGAACCTCTTATCCCTAACGTGGTAACGGAGAGGTTACACACACACCCACAACCATCCACAAACACACACACACACTCATTCTTAGGGATAATCATACTATATATTTATTCTCATGGGGAAATTACTTTTGTCGCATTGCACTGCAGCAGGCTGCCATGACGTCAGTGGTGGGAGAAATGGGGGTTAGGTGTCTTCCCCATACACACTTAGGGATGAGCTCAGTGGGAATTGAACCGGCTTCTCACGCTCCAATGATGGACATTCTACCATTGAGCTATCGCCTCCTCAGTGATTTAAAAGTGAAAATCATTTTCTCTTCTGAGCATTTCCATTAATTTTTTAATTTCCATTTAATTTGATAAAAATGTAACTGTATTTTTGTGTTCAAGTGATTTATGGTGTTGGAAACTTTTAAACCTTTTCCACGATGGATGCCTGCTGGATGATTACATGAATTCGACATGTAGGTACCGTATTTTCCGCACTATAAGGTGCACCTAACAACCTTAAATTTTCTCTAAAGTGCACGATGCGCCTTTTAACCCGGAGCGCCTTATATATGGATTAATATTCAGCTACAACAGGTGTCGCAAATGCAGTGAGCAGCCGCCGACTCCATTTCTCCCGTAGAAGAAGCAGTGCGTGGTGCATGCTGGGATATATGAAAGGGCGTCTCATTAGATGCGTTCGAGATGACACAGGCCGATTTTTGCATTCAAAAACTAACCGGCATGCATTGCGTACCAATCTGCGCCAATCAGAACTGCGTCCGCCTGTGTCATCTCGAACGCACCTATTTCCATTTGTGTGTTTGTTTCCTACCAAGAGACACTGTTACACCGCGGAGTTTAAACTCAAGGTGATCAGTCACGCAGTAGAACACGGGAATAGAGCCGCAGCGAGAGAGAGAGTTTAACATTAACGAATCAATGGTGAGGAAGTGGAGGAAGCAAGAGGATGTGCTGCACCAAGTAAGTAACACTAAACAGAGTTTCTCTCCAATGGAAGATAAACTGTGTCACCAAAACACTAAGAAAATAATAAAACAGCTGTTTATTCATTTTGGGAGTAAAAACAGTAAGCTCTTTTGTTAATAAAGTTTGACTAACCTATCTGTTACATTCCCTTTAGCGCAGCACCATTTAGTGGATGCATAACGTAACCCCAGACTTTACTGTAGAGCGCTTTATAATGCGGTGCGCCTTATACATGCTAAAAGTTTTAAAAAAACGTCATTTATTGAAGTTGCGCCTTATAATGCGGAAAATCCGGTATTCTGTGGAGCGGCCGGCTCACCTCGTCGCATCTCTTCCTTTGGTTGAACTCTGGTCACTTTGACCTCTGCACTTCCTGATGAACAAAGAAGGAAGAAACAGATTAACTTCATTTTTCTTCTGAACAGTTTTTTCCTAATGAGGTCACAGAGGGTGCCGTGCCTATCCCAGCTGATTCCAGGCCAGAGGCAGGATACACCTCGAACAAGTCACCAGTCAGTCACAGGCCCACACACACACACACACACACACATTCTTAGAGACAATTTCATGGCAGTTAATCAAACTAAAATGAATGTTTTTAGAAGAAACCAGAGAAACCCACACGTACGGTACACGGGGAGAACATGCAAACCACACACAGAACAGTGTTTCAAGCCTCACCCCCACTCCGTGACTCGAACCTGCGATGTTCTTGCTGTGAGGTCACCGTGGTAACCACTGCGCCACCATGCAGACATAGATAATCTTTTGTTTACTGAAATTACTTCCACTCGTAAAATAAAATTACTGAGTGTAGATTGTAATCTCATTACATCCCTTCACTGTAATCTGATTACCTTTCTCCAGCTGATGTACCTCTGAGGCCCCTCCCATCTGAAGACTGCCGTGTCCTTTGACCTCTAACCCCGACTTGACCTGAAAACATGGATTTATTTACCAAAATAAAAGCACAAACAAACCACTAAAATCAAAAACTCTCACAGTCGAGGGATGCGCTCCAGTTTCCACGGTTACCAGTTCTTCTTCCAACCTGCAGGGAACACACAGGAAGGTAACCAAGACAACTTGGCATTGTTACCGTGGTAACCAGGTTAATAGATCACACACTTGCTGATGGTCTCCTCCAGGTTCCGAGTCCTGGTCCAGTTCTGATCTTCTCCTGGTCTGTCAGCGAGGTCCTTGGAGTCTGTGGGGTCTCCGTCCAGGAGCCAGCGCTCTCTCAAAGACTTAGACTGAAAAACATGGAGGAATGAGGGCGTCGGTTGGATGCAGACGATCTACGGTTACGACCTTGTTCTTAAGGGTTACCTTCAGGTGCTGTAGGGTTCTTCGGTCCTCTTCCAGCTGACGACGCTTGTTCTCCATCTCGGTCTGATGCTTCCTGTCCTGCAAGAGGAAACAGATCGGTCACCTGCTGCTCCACTTGTTGCTCCACCTACTGGTGGAATGGTATCCATTTTGCTGTCCATCTGCGGACTAAACACCCAGTACAGGATACTTCAACCATGCCTCTCCCTCCTTCACCCTCCTACATTCCACCAGCAAGTCCACTAAGACTCTGGATTTAATGAACACCTTGCTGTGAGACCACTGTGCTAACGACTGTAAGAATGTAGATCCTGGTTACCATGGTGAGGGTAGGAATGTAGATCCTGGTTACCATGGTGAGGGTAGGAACGTAGATCCTGGTTACCCTGGTAAGGGTAGGAACGTAGATCCTGGTTACCATGGTGAGGGTAGGAACGTAGATCCTGGTTACCATGGTGAGGGTAGGAATGTAGATCCTGGTTACCATGGTGAGGGTAGGAACGTAGATCCTGGTTACCATGGTGAGGGTAGGAACGTAGATCCTGGTTACCATGGTGAGGGTAGGAACGTAGATCCTGGTTACCACGGTGAGGGTAGGAACGTAGATCCTGGTTACCACGGTGAGGGTAGGAACGTAGATCCTGGTTACCACGGTGAGGGTAGGAACGTAGATCCTGGTTACCACGGTGAGGGTAGGAACGTAGATCCTGGTTACCATGGTGAGGGTAGGAACGTAGATCCTGGTTACCACGGTGAGGGTAGGAACGTAGATCCTGGTTACCACGGTGAGGGTAGGAACGTAGATCCTGGTTACCATGGTGAGGGTAGGAACGTAGATCCTGGTTACCACGGTGAGGGTAGGAACGTAGATCCTGGTTACCATGGTGAGGGTAGTAACGTAGATCCTGGTTACCATGGTGAGGGTAGGAACGTAGATCTTGGTTACCATGGTGAGGGTAGGAACGTAGATCCTGGTTACGATGGTGAGGGTAGGAACGTAGATCTTGGTTACCATGGTGAGGGTAGGAACGTAGATCTTGGTTACCATGGTGAGGGTAGGAACGTAGATTCTGTTTACCATGGTGAGGGTAGGAACGTAGATCCTGGTTAACATGGTGAGGGTAGGAATGTAGATCTTGGTTACCATGGTGAGGGTAGGAACGTAGATTCTGTTTACCATGGTGAGGGTAGGAACGTAGATCCTGGTTAACATGGTGAGGGTAGGAATGTAGATCCTCGTTACCATGGTGAGGGTAGGAACGTAGATCCTGGTTACCATGGTGAGGGTAGGAACGTAGATCCTGGTTACCATGGTGAGGGTACGAACGTAGATCCTGTTTACCATGGTGAGGGTGGGAACGTAGACTGGTTACCATGGTGAGGGTGGGAACGTAGACTGGTTACCATGCTGAGGGTAGGAACGTAGATCCTGGTTGCCATGGTGAGGGTAGGAACGTAGATCCTGTTTACCATGGTGAGGGTGGGAACGTAGACTGGTTACCATGGTGAGGGTGGGAACGTAGACTGGTTACCATGCTGAGGGTAGGAACGTAGATCCTGGTTACCATGGTGAGGGTAGGAACGTAGATCCTGTTTACCATGGTGAGGGTGGGAACGTAGACTGGTTACCATGGTGAGGGTGGGAACGTAGACTGGTTACCATGGGGAGGGTAGGAACGTAGATCCTGTTTACCATGGTGAGGGTGGGAACGTAGACTGGTTACCATGGTGAGGGTGGGAACGTAGACTGGTTACCATGGGGAGGGCTCAGGTCTTTCTTCAACCCGACAGATTGATGCAGCGTCCTGATTATTGCAGACGCTGCAACAATTCATCTGTCAATCTCCTGCTCTAACCTTCCCCCACTGGGAACAAGACCCCAAGATATTTAAACTCTTCCACTTGGGGCAGGACTCTCTCCCTTTCATCCTTTTATGGGAGAGTATCACACGATCCTCGAATTTGGAGTCATCAGTTGTATCTGGGAAAATGATTTTTTAAGAGTTGGAGTAATCCGATTACTTTTCCATAGCTGGAGTCATGTGATTATTTTCTCATCAATAAATAATGATTTGTTTATAAAAATCTGCTTGTGATGCGTTTACTGACCTCATAGAAAATTCACTTACTGCCAAGAGCTGCATTGGGTCCTGATGTTCATCATCTGTCCTGGAACACAAAACCAGAGCCAATCAGAATCAAACCGAAAGTTAACCGGAAGTTCGGAGGTTGAGTCCCACTGAGTTCACGTCTAGGATCCTCAGAGAAAACACCTAATACCCCGTTTCTCCCACCATTGGCGCCGTTGTGGAATCCTGCTGCGGTGTCGTGGTACAGCACACAAATTTCGCCGGTGAGGGATCAACAAAGTATGTAAAAAAAAAATTAAAAATCCACCTCATCTTCCAACCCCCCCCCCAAAAAAAGAATATAAACAATCTCCCATTATAAAGTAAAAACTACCTGGACCAACATTCATGGGTTTGAGAGAATGTGAGATCATGGGCTTTTCTTTTGAACCTCTATTTGCCTCCACCTTGTAAACTTCTTCTCCTCTCCACATCTCCCTCCAGGGGGCGCCACATCTAGTCAGTTTCTTCCGTCTAACCCTATCTCCTGCATCCTCTTCAGTCACACCAACTATCTTCATGTCTTCCTTCACTGTATCCATGAACCTCCTCTTTGGTCTTCCTCTAGTCCTCTTTCCTGGTGGTTCCAAACCCAGCATCCTTCTTCTGATGTACTCTCTCTCTCTCCTCTGCACATGTCCAAACCATCTCAGTCTGACCTCTCTGACTTTAAAACCTCTAACATGTGCTGTTCCTCTGTTTCTGTCCATCCTGGTCACTCCCAGAGAGATCCTCAGCATCTTCATCTCTGATACAAACATCTCTGCTTCCTGTCTTTGAATCAGTGACACTGTCTCTAGACCAATCAGCATGGCCGCTCTCACCACACTGTCTCTAGACCAATCAGCATGGCCGCTCTCACCACACTGTCTCTAGACCAATCAGCATGGCCGCTCTCACCACACTGTCTCTTGACCAATCAGCATGGCCGCTCTCACCACACTGTCTCTAGACCAATCAGCATGGCCGCTCTCACCACACTGTCTCTAGACCAATCAGCATGGCCGCTCTCACCACACTGTCTCTAGACCAATCAGCATGGCCGCTCTCACCACACTGTCTCTAGACCAATCAGCATGGCCGCTCTCACCACACTGTCTCTAGACCAATCAGCATGGCCGCTCTCACCACACTGTCTCTTGACCAATCAGCATGGCCGCTCTCACCACACTGTCTCTAGACCAATCAGCATGGCCGCTCTCACCACGCTGTCTCTTGACCAATCAGCATGGCCGCTCTCACCACGCTGTCTCTTGACCAATCAGCATGGCCGCTCTCATCACGCTGTCTCTTGACCAATCAGCATGGCCACTCTCACCACACTGTCTCTAGACCAATCAGCATGGCCGATTGGTAGAGACGGGAGAGAGTCTCTAGGAGAGGGTCTCACCTGAAGGTGTGGCTGCTGCAGGATGACACAGTCTTTGACCTCCCTCTCTCTCTCTCTGATTCTCTCTCTCTTTCTGCTGTTTTTCAGAAATCTTTATTTGTGCAGCGCGTCCCTTTTTTATTTAGTAAAAAGTTCAAATAAACAAAGTTTGAGGACATTTTGTTTGACTTTTTTTAAGCAGCGTCAGACTGATTCTAACTCAACCACCAAAAGAAACCCCTGTACTCATATTTATACATGTTTTCATTAATCAACTTACTTTAATTAGTCCATGTTTATTCATAAAAAAACATTATGGACTTTTATTTGTTTATTTATTTTAATTATACTTTGTAAATTAATTTATTTTAAGTTAAATTTATTGAATAAAAATCACAGACATGCAGTCCGGTGCAGGAGCTGCTGACTCAGCAGTCTGATGCCGCACCATGATGTCACACAAATCAGCACGCGCACGCGCACATATAAACATGCAACCTGCCGGTAAAAAACAAAAAAAAAACTAAATCTAATCATTATTAAAAACTTACCGCATTTTTTCTCAAGAGACACTTTTTCATCATCAATGAAGAAAATCCAGGAAGATCCCGCCTACCGGGAGGAGGGGGCGCCGCCTTCTGCATCATCACCCCCATCAGCACCGACACCGCCCTCTGCATCAGCATCAGCACCAACACCGCCCTCTGCATCATCACCCCCATCAGCACCGACACCGCCCTCTGCATCATCACCCCCATCAGCACCAACACCGCCCTCTGCATCATCACCCCCATCAGCACCGACACCGCCCTCTGCATCATCACCCCCATCAGCACCGACACCGCCCTCTGCATCATCACTCCCATCAGCACCAAAACAGCCCTCTGCATCATCACCCCCATCAGCACAGACACCACCCTCTGCATCAGCATCAACACCGCCCTCTGCATCATCACCCCCATCAGCACCAACACCGCCCTCTGCATCATCACCCCCATCAGGACCGACACCGCCCTCTGCATCATCAACCCCATCAGCACCAACACCGCCCTCTGCATCATCACCCCCATCAGCACCAACACCGCCCTCTGCATCATCAACCCCATCAGCACCAACACCGCCCTCTGCATCATCACCCCCATCAGCACCGACACCTCCCTCTGCATCAGCATCAGCACCAACACCGCCCTCTGCATCATCACCCCCATCAGCACCGACACCGCCCTCTGCATCAGCATCAGCACCAACACCGCCCTCTGCATCATCACCCCCATCAGCACCGACACCGCCCTCTGCATCAGCATCATCACCTCCATCTGAACTTTTAGAACCAGTGGAACAGGTGGAGTGTTCCAAATAACTGTATCTTGGGTCACAAGTCACTGCCTGTCATGATCCTCCTCTCATCTGGAACATTTCCTCCCCTCTAATCCTGAATTTCCCCACAGGGATCTAATTCTGAACACCTGGTCCAGATTTAACCCTCCCTGATGTCTCCAGCTTCCCCTGGATTATTTAAATCCTGGTGTCTTTCACTTCCAGGTCAAATCATCCCCTGTTGAGTATTCTCTCCATGTCTGGTCCCTCACCCTGCACCTGGTGCACCCTGCTGAACTCCTACTTCTGGTCCCTCATCCTGCTGAGCTCTTTCTGGTTCTGCACTCCTTGTTAAAAGTGGCTGTGTATCCGGGTCCTACTTGACTGTAAATGTACTTCGTTACTGTACTTAAGTAAAAAAAAAAAATGTGTATCTGTACTTTAAGTAAAATTTGAGACCTTTACTTTCATTTCACTACATTTTTGAGCAAATATTTGTACTTTTACTTCGCTACTTTTTAAAAGTCTGTTTATAAATTTTTTGAGCCATCATTACACGGAGCAGGGGCGGCTCCAAGGATTTTCCAAAGGGGGGCGTGATGTCATTAACAAAGCCAGTATAGGAGGACTGGGAGCCCCCCCTCAGAACATTTTGAAAATAAGATTTTTTTTCCTGCATTTTGGTGCCCATTCACTGGCCCTGCAGGGGATAGCTTGACTAGCCCCCTTTCCTTTCTTTTTTTTTTTCCTGTGGACCAGAGGAGGGACGAGGGTGGGAGCGGAGGGGGTCACGCTACCCTCTTCTTGGATCCGTCCCTGCAGAGTATTTATTTGTGACCCTACGGCACAAAAAATAACATTTGAATTATTATCGAGTACTTTTACTTTTTACTTCAAAAGTAAAATTTACACCAATTACTTTTGTACTTTTACTTAAGTAGATTTTTTTATTGGTATTTTTACTTAAGTACTAAAAGTGAGTACTTCATCCACCACTGCCTTCAAGGTACTGTCAGACTCTCTTTATTGAGAAGCCCTTCAACGCCATAACGACATCCCTGCTGTAGATGATGAGATCCTCCCACAGAGACTAGAAAAACCCTTTAGATGGCAGTATTTAACTCTCTCCAGAAGATCCGCTTTAAACCTGACAGGATCGCAGGGGTGCGGGAGCCCATCCCGGCTGATTCAAACGAGAGGCAGGGTACACCCCGAATGGATCACCAGTGTGTGTGACACGCACACTCATTCTTAGGGGCAATTTCATAGCAGCCAATCAACATAACATGTATGTTTTTGGAGGAAACCAGAAAAAATACACACATACACGGGGGAGAACATGCAAACTACACACACAAAGGCCAGTGTTCCAGGCCTCGTCCCCATCCGGGATTTGAATCCCAAGCTTCTTTGCTGTGAGGCCACAGTACTACCCTACCATGCAGCCTAAATAAATAAATAATAAATAAACACTTGTTTGATTTTTTTAAAGTTTTTATTTTTAAAAAAACTTGTTAGTGTTACAGAAAGTAAAATCTGGTTCCGGATCGTTCCAGATCGTTACGGATCGTTCCAGATCGTTCCGGACATCTAAAAGGACACTTTGGATCAAATAAATTATGGCAGTAAATTCTAAAGGCAGCGCGGTTCCAGCATGCATTGCTGCAGCAGCAGGAGGCGCTGCAGCATCACAGACGTGTAAAGAAATCAGACGCATCGATCGTTCTGAAGAAATGTTCAAAATAACACAAAAACAATCAGACGTATCGATCGTTCTGAAGAAATGTTCAAAATAAAACAATCAGACGTATCGATGGTTCTGAAGAAATGTTCAAAATAAAACAATCAGACGTATCGATGGTTCTGAAGTAGAGATAGGCTACCAATACCATCTTATCAATACTAGTACTCCTATCGATATCTCTTATCAATCTTGTGTTCTATTGATACTTTTCAGTGTAAAAACAATGCAGATGAAAATAACCCTTTTATTTTGAAACAATTTAAAACTAATGTAAACAAAGTCAAAATTTAATCGTTTTAATTTGTTTACATTGTTTGTTTTCATCTGCATTGTTTGTTTGTTTGTCTTCTTCTACTTATTTTCACACTGAAAAAGTATCAATTAGAGTAATAACACACCGGATCGATAAGCAGTATCGTTAAGAGTACTAGTATTGACAAGATCGTATCGATAACGATCTTATCAATACTAAGATAAGAGTATCTTATCTTAGTATTAATAATACTAAGATACACACTGATTGGTCAAAATAATACGAAAACAATCAGACGTGTCGATCGTTCTGAAGAAATGTTCAAAATAAAACAATCAGACGTATCGATGGTTCTGAAGTAGAGCTAGGCTACCAATACCATCTTATCAATACTAGTACTCCTATCGATATCTCTTATCAATCCGGTGTTCTATTGATACTTTTTAGTATAAAAACAAACAGAAGAAAGCTTTTATTTTGAAACCATTTAAAACTAAATATTGACTTTGTTTACATCAATTGTTTTAATTTGTTTACATTGTTTGGTTTAACCAGCATTGTTTGTTTGTTTGTTTGTTTTCTTCTACTTATTTTCACACTAAAAAAGTATCAATAAGGCTATTGATTAGACACCGGATCGATAAGCGGTATCGATAAGAGTACTAGTATTGATGAGATAGTATCGATAACCAGGTGTTCTCTGTGGAAATGTTTAGAATAATACGAAAACAAAACAATCAAACATATTGATCGTTCCGTTGAAATGTTCCGAATAACACGACAGCAACATAATCAGACGTATCGATCGTTGTGATGATTGATGACTCCGATGATGTCAGAACTCCACCTTGCAGGCAGGGAAGGTTTCTTCCTGCATGGCGACCGTGCTGTTGCTGCCCAGCACCATCACCGACACCTCCTTCTGAAGCTCGTGCGTCTCTTGGTACCAATCGTGCATCGCCAGCGAATCAAATGTCGGAATGAGGGTCACCTGAGAGTAAACAGCCAATGAGAAACGGCGTGGGATAGAAGGCGGTTTGATTTACTCACCTGCACGTCCGGCCAGCTGCTCTTTCCTTCCAGCAGCGCGTCCAGGATGCTCCGCATAGCCGCCTCCTTCACGCCGTCACCACTGATGATATAATGCGAAGATCGCAGACACCTGAAAAGGTGCACGTCGACAGTGGAGGAGGCGGAGCCTGACGGTAGGTAGGCCAAGTCCACGTAAACAGGATCTACGCCCGATCCAGAAGAAATGGCAGCTTTAAGACCTGAATGTATAGAAAACACACACCGGTGTCAGACGGGCGATAAACCGAAGTCCTACTGGTTTCTGAGCGACACTGGACTTTAATCGTAAACACCAGACATTAATCATAAATGCCGACTTTAATCGTAAACAACGGACTTTAATCGTAAACGCTGGAATTTAATCGTAAACGGACTTTAGTCGTAAACAATGCCTAATTATTCCGATTAAAACTTCTTTACAAACAAACAGTCTGGACAGATGATAGAAGTCAGCATGTCTACTAGGTCAGGTTTCATCCCAACCCCATCTATTCATCTATGCTCCTTGTTTTCTTACCATAGTCAGTATTTAACCCTTTAAAACTGGCACACGTTTCTCACCTTCTTTTGATCTGAACGGGTACGCAGGAAGTGAAACAACAGGAAGAGAAACAACAGGAAGAGAAACAACAGGAAGTGAAACAACAGGAAGTGAAACAACAGGAAGTGAAACAACAGGAAGTGAAACAACAGGAAGAGAAACGACAGGAAGAGAAACGACAGGAAGTGAAACAACAGGAAGTGAAACAACAGGAAGTGAAACAACAGGAAGTGAAACGACAGGAAGTGAAACAACAGGAAGAGAAACGACAGGAAGAGAAACGACAGGAAGTGAAACGACAGGAAGTGAAACAACAGGAAGAGAAACAACAGGAAGTGAAACAACAGGAAGAGAAACAACAGGAAGAGAAACGACAGGAAGAGAAACAACAGGAAGTGAAACAACAGGAAGTGAAACAACAGGAAGAGAAACAACAGGAAGAGAAACGACAGGAAGTGAAACAACAGGAAGAGAAACAACAGGAAGAGAAACAACAGGAAGAGAAACAACAGGAAGTGAAACAACAGGAAGAGAAACAACAGGAAGAGAAACAACAGGAAGAGAAACAACAGGAAGAGAAACAACAGGAAGTGAAACAACAGGAAGTGAAACAACAGGAAGAGAAACGACAGGAAGAGAAACAACAGGAAGTGAAACAACAGGAAGAGAAACGACAGGAAGAGAAACGACAGGAAGAGAAACAACAGGAAGAGAAACAACAGGAAGTGAAACAACAGGAAGAGAAACGACAGGAAGTGAAACAACAGGAAGTGAAACAACAGGAAGAGAAACAACAGGAAGTGAAACAACAGGAAGAGAAACAACAGGAAGTGAAACAACAGGAAGAGAAACAACAGGAAGTGAAACAACAGGAAGTGAAACAACAGGAAGAGAAACGACAGGAAGTGAAACGACAGGAAGAGAAACGACAGGAAGAGAAACGACAGGAAGTGAAACGACAGGAAGAGAAACGACAGGAAGAGAAACGACAGGAAGTGAAACGACAGGAAGAGAAACGACAGGAAGAGAAACGACAGGAAGAGAAACGACAGGAAGTGAAACGACAGGAAGTGAAACGACAGGAAGAGAAACGACAGGAAGAGAAACAACAGGAAGTGAAACGACAGGAAGTGAAACGACAGGAAGTGAAACAACAGGAAGAGAAACGACAGGAAGAGAAACAACAGGAAGAGAAACAACAGGAAGTGAAACAACAGGAAGTGAAACAACAGGAAGAGAAACGACAGGAAGAGAAACGACAGGAAGTGAAACGACAGGAAGTGAAACGACAGGAAGTGAAACAACAGGAAGAGAAACGACAGGAAGTGAAACGACAGGAAGAGAAACGACAGGAAGAGAAACGACAGGAAGTGAAACGACAGGAAGTGAAACGACAGGAAGAGAAACGACAGGAAGAGAAACAACAGGAAGAGAAACGACAGGAAGAGAAACGACAGGAAGAGAAACGACAGGAAGAGAAACAACAGGAAGAGAAACAACAGGAAGAGAAACGACAGGAAGAGAAACAACAGGAAGTGAAACAACAGGAAGTGAAACGACAGGAAGAGAAACGACAGGAAGAGAAACGACAGGAAGAGAAACGACAGGAAGAGAAACGACAGGAAGAGAAACAACAGGAAGAGAAACGACAGGAAGAGAAACGACAGGAAGTGAAACGACAGGAAGTGAAACGACAGGAAGAGAAACGACAGGAAGAGAAACGACAGGAAGTGAAACGACAGGAAGAGAAACAACAGGAAGTGAAACGACAGGAAGTGAAACGACAGGAAGTGAAACGACAGGAAGAGAAACGACAGGAAGAGAAACGACAGGAAGTGAAACGACAGGAAGTGAAACGACAGGAAGAGAAACGACAGGAAGAGAAACGACAGGAAGTGAAACGACAGGAAGAGAAACGACAGGAAGTGAAACGACAGGAAGTGAAACAACAGGAAGAGAAACAACAGGAAGAGAAACGACAGGAAGTGAAACGACAGGAAGTGAAACGACAGGAAGAGAAACGACAGGAAGTGAAACGACAGGAAGAGAAACGACAGGAAGTGAAACGACAGGAAGTGAAACGACAGGAAGAGAAACGACAGGAAGTGAAACGACAGGAAGAGAAACGACAGGAAGTGAAACGACAGGAAGTGAAACGACAGGAAGAGAAACGACAGGAAGTGAAACGACAGGAAGTGAAACAACAGGAAGAGAAACAACAGGAAGAGAAACGACAGGAAGTGAAACGACAGGAAGAGAAACGACAGGAAGAGAAACAACAGGAAGTGAAACAACAGGAAGAGAAACAACAGGAAGAGAAACGACAGGAAGAGAAACGACAGGAAGAGAAACGACAGGAAGAGAAACGACAGGAAGAGAAACAACAGGAAGAGAAACGACAGGAAGAGAAACGACAGGAAGTGAAACGACAGGAAGTGAAACAACAGGAAGTGAAACAACAGGAAGAGAAACAACAGGAAGAGAAACGACAGGAAGTGAAACAACAGGAAGAGAAACGACAGGAAGAGAAACGACAGGAAGTGAAACGACAGGAAGAGAAACAACAGGAAGAGAAACAACAGGAAGAGAAACGACAGGAAGTGAAACAACAGGAAGAGAAACGACAGGAAGTGAAACAACAGGAAGTGAAACAACAGGAAGTGAAACAACAGGAAGAGAAACAACAGGAAGAGAAACGACAGGAAGTGAAACAACAGGAAGAGAAACGACAGGAAGAGAAACGACAGGAAGTGAAACGACAGGAAGAGAAACGACAGGAAGAGAAACGACAGGAAGAGAAACAACAGGAAGTGAAACGACAGGAAGTGAAACAACAGGAAGAGAAACGACAGGAAGAGAAACGACAGGAAGTGAAACGACAGGAAGTGAAACGACAGGAAGAGAAACGACAGGAAGAGAAACGACAGGAAGTGAAACAACAGGAAGTGAAACGACAGGAAGAGAAACGACAGGAAGAGAAACGACAGGAAGTGAAACGACAGGAAGTGAAACAACAGGAAGAGAAACAACAGGAAGTGAAACAACAGGAAGTGAAACAACAGGAAGAGAAACAACAGGAAGTGAAACGACAGGAAGAGAAACAACAGGAAGAGAAACGACAGGAAGTGAAACGACAGGAAGAGAAACAACAGGAAGTGAAACAACAGGAAGTGAAACAACAGGAAGAGAAACAACAGGAAGAGAAACAACAGGAAGTGAAACGACAGGAAGTGAAACAACAGGAAGAGAAACGACAGGAAGAGAAACAACAGGAAGTGAAACAACAGGAAGTGAAACGACAGGAAGAGAAACGACAGGAAGTGAAACAACAGGAAGAGAAACGACAGGAAGAGAAACAACAGGAAGTGAAACAACAGGAAGTGAAACGACAGGAAGAGAAACAACAGGAAGAGAAACGACAGGAAGAGAAACGACAGGAAGAGAAACAACAGGAAGAGAAACGACAGGAAGAGAAACGACAGGAAGAGAAACAACAGGAAGTGAAACGACAGGAAGTGAAACGACAGGAAGAGAAACGACAGGAAGTGAAACAACAGGAAGAGAAACGACAGGAAGAGAAACAACAGGAAGAGAAACAACAGGAAGTGAAACGACAGGAAGTGAAACGACAGGAAGAGAAACGACAGGAAGTGAAACGACAGGAAGTGAAACAACAGGAAGAGAAACAACAGGAAGAGAAACAACAGGAAGAGAAACGACAGGAAGAGAAACAACAGGAAGTGAAACAACAGGAAGTGAAACGACAGGAAGAGAAACAACAGGAAGTGAAACAACAGGAAGTGAAACGACAGGAAGAGAAACAACAGGAAGTGAAACAACAGGAAGAGAAACAACAGGAAGAGAAACAACAGGAAGAGAAACAACAGGAAGTGAAACAACAGGAAGAGAAACAACAGGAAGAGAAACAACAGGAAGTGAAACGACAGGAAGTGAAACAACAGGAAGTGAAACAACAGGAAGTGAAACAACAGGAAGAGAAACGACAGGAAGTGAAACGACAGGAAGAGAAACAACAGGAAGAGAAACAACAGGAAGTGAAACAACAGGAAGTGAAACAACAGGAAGAGAAACGACAGGAAGTGAAACGACAGGAAGAGAAACAACAGGAAGTGAAACAACAGGAAGTGAAACGACAGGAAGAGAAACAACAGGAAGAGAAACGACAGGAAGAGAAACGACAGGAAGTGAAACGACAGGAAGAGAAACAACAGGAAGAGAAACAACAGGAAGTGAAACAACAGGAAGTGAAACAACAGGAAGAGAAACAACAGGAAGAGAAACGACAGGAAGAGAAACGACAGGAAGTGAAACGACAGGAAGAGAAACAACAGGAAGAGAAACAACAGGAAGTGAAACAACAGGAAGTGAAACAACAGGAAGAGAAACGACAGGAAGTGAAACGACAGGAAGAGAAACAACAGGAAGTGAAACAACAGGAAGTGAAACGACAGGAAGAGAAACAACAGGAAGTGAAACAACAGGAAGAGAAACAACAGGAAGTGAAACAACAGGAAGTGAAACAACAGGAAGAGAAACAACAGGAAGAGAAACAACAGGAAGAGAAACAACAGGAAGAGAAACAACAGGAAGTGAAACAACAGGAAGTGAAACAACAGGAAGTGAAACAACAGGAAGTGAAACGACAGGAAGAGAAACAACAGGAAGAGAAACAACAGGAAGAGAAACGACAGGAAGTGAAACAACAGGAAGTGAAACAACAGGAAGAGAAACAACAGGAAGTGAAACAACAGGAAGTGAAACAACAGGAAGTGAAACAACAGGAAGTGAAACAACAGGAAGAGAAACAACAGGAAGTGAAACAACAGGAAGTGAAACAACAGGAAGTGAAACGACAGGAAGTGAAACAACAGGAAGTGAAACAACAGGAAGAGAAACAACAGGAAGTGAAACAACAGGAAGTGAAACAACAGGAAGAGAAACAACAGGAAGTGAAACAACAGGAAGTGAAACAACAGGAAGTGAAACAACAGGAAGTGAAACGACAGGAAGAGAAACAACAGGAAGAGAAACAACAGGAAGAGAAACGACAGGAAGAGAAACGACAGGAAGTGAAACGACAGGAAGAGAAACGACAGGAAGAGAAACAACAGGAAGAGAAACGACAGGAAGAGAAACGACAGGAAGAGAAACGACAGGAAGAGAAACGACAGGAAGAGAAACGACAGGAAGTGAAACAACAGGAAGTGAAACGACAGGAAGAGAAACGACAGGAAGAGAAACGACAGGAAGAGAAACGACAGGAAGTGAAACAACAGGAAGAGAAACGACAGGAAGAGAAACGACAGGAAGAGAAACGACAGGAAGTGAAACGACAGGAAGAGAAACGACAGGAAGAGAAACGACAGGAAGTGAAACGACAGGAAGAGAAACGACAGGAAGTGAAACAACAGGAAGTGAAACAACAGGAAGTGAAACAACAGGAAGTGAAACGACAGGAAGAGAAACGACAGGAAGTGAAACGACAGGAAGAGAAACGACAGGAAGTGAAACGACAGGAAGTGAAACGACAGGAAGAGAAACGACAGGAAGAGAAACGACAGGAAGAGAAACAACAGGAAGAGAAACAACAGGAAGAGAAACAACAGGAAGAGAAACGACAGGAAGTGAAACAACAGGAAGAGAAACAACAGGAAGAGAAACAACAGGAAGAGAAACAACAGGAAGTGAAACAACAGGAAGAAAAACAACAGGAAGTGAAACGACAGGAAGAGAAACAACAGGAAGTGAAACAACAGGAAGAGAAACAACAGGAAGAGAAACAACAGGAAGTGAAACAACAGGAAGTGAAACGACAGGAAGTGAAACGACAGGAAGTGAAACGACAGGAAGAGAAACGACAGGAAGTGAAACGACAGGAAGAGAAACGACAGGAAGTGAAACGACAGGAAGTGAAACGACAGGAAGAGAAACGACAGGAAGTGAAACGACAGGAAGTGAAACAACAGGAAGAGAAACAACAGGAAGTGAAACAACAGGAAGTGAAACAACAGGAAGTGAAACAACAGGAAGTGAAACAACAGGAAGTGAAACGACAGGAAGAGAAACGACAGGAAGTGAAACGACAGGAAGAGAAACAACAGGAAGTGAAACGACAGGAAGTGAAACGACAGGAAGTGAAACAACAGGAAGAGAAACAACAGGAAGAGAAACAACAGGAAGAGAAACAACAGGAAGAGAAACAACAGGAAGAGAAACAACAGGAAGTGAAACGACAGGAAGTGAAACGACAGGAAGTGAAACGACAGGAAGAGAAACGACAGGAAGTGAAACGACAGGAAGAGAAACGACAGGAAGTGAAACGACAGGAAGTGAAACGACAGGAAGAGAAACGACAGGAAGTGAAACGACAGGAAGTGAAACAACAGGAAGTGAAACAACAGGAAGTGAAACAACAGGAAGTGAAACGACAGGAAGAGAAACGACAGGAAGTGAAACGACAGGAAGAGAAACAACAGGAAGTGAAACGACAGGAAGTGAAACGACAGGAAGTGAAACAACAGGAAGAGAAACAACAGGAAGAGAAACAACAGGAAGAGAAACAACAGGAAGAGAAACAACAGGAAGAGAAACAACAGGAAGTGAAACAACAGGAAGTGAAACAACAGGAAGAGAAACAACAGGAAGAGAAACAACAGGAAGAGAAACAACAGGAAGTGAAACGACAGGAAGTGAAACAACAGGAAGTGAAACCACAGGAAGAGAAACGACAGGAAGAGAAACGACAGGAAGAGAAACGACACGAAGAGAAACAACAGGAAGTGAAACAACAGGAAGAGAAACAACAGGAAGAGAAACGACAGGAAGAGAAACGACAGGAAGAGAAACGACAGGAAGAGAAACGACAGGAAGAGAAACAACAGGAAGAGAAACGACAGGAAGAGAAACAACAGGAAGTGAAACGACAGGAAGAGAAACGACAGGAAGTGAAACCACAGGAAGAGAAACGACAGGAAGAGAAACAACAGGAAGAGAAACGACAGGAAGAGAAACAACAGGAAGTGAAACCACAGGAAGAGAAACGACAGGAAGAGAAACAACAGGAAGAGAAACGACAGGAAGAGAAACAACAGGAAGAGAAACAACAGGAAGAGAAACGACAGGAAGAGAAACGACAGGAAGAGAAACGACAGGAAGAGAAACGACAGGAAGAGAAACAACAGGAAGAGAAACGACAGGAAGTGAAACAACAGGAAGAGAAACGACAGGAAGAGAAACGACAGGAAGTGAAACAACAGGAAGAGAAACGACAGGAAGAGAAACGACAGGAAGAGAAACGACAGGAAGAGAAACAACAGGAAGAGAAACAACAGGAAGAGAAACAACAGGAAGTGAAACAACAGGAAGAGAAACGACAGGAAGAGAAACAACAGGAAGAGAAACGACAGGAAGAGAAACGACAGGAAGAGAAACGACAGGAAGAGAAACAACAGGAAGAGAAACAACAGGAAGAGAAACGACAGGAAGTGAAACAACAGGAAGAGAAACGACAGGAAGAGAAACGACAGGAAGTGAAACAACAGGAAGAGAAACGACAGGAAGAGAAACGACAGGAAGAGAAACGACAGGAAGAGAAACAACAGGAAGAGAAACAACAGGAAGAGAAACAACAGGAAGTGAAACAACAGGAAGAGAAACGACAGGAAGAGAAACAACAGGAAGAGAAACGACAGGAAGAGAAACGACAGGAAGAGAAACAACAGGAAGAGAAACAACAGGAAGAGAAACGACAGGAAGAGAAACAACAGGAAGAGAAACAACAGGAAGAGAAACAACAGGAAGTGAAACAACAGGAAGAGAAACGACAGGAAGAGAAACAACAGGAAGAGAAACGACAGGAAGAGAAACGACAGGAAGAGAAACAACAGGAAGAGAAACGACAGGAAGAGAAACAACAGGAAGTGAAACAACAGGAAGAGAAACAACAGGAAGTGAAACAACAGGAAGAGAAACAACAGGAAGTGAAACGACAGGAAGTGAAACGACAGGAAGAGAAACGACAGGAAGAGAAACGACAGGAAGTGAAACAACAGGAAGAGAAACAACAGGAAGAGAAACAACAGGAAGTGAAACAACAGGAAGAGAAACGACAGGAAGAGAAACGACAGGAAGAGAAACGACAGGAAGTGAAACGACAGGAAGAGAAACGACAGGAAGAGAAACGACAGGAAGAGAAACGACAGGAAGAGAAACGACAGGAAGAGAAACGACAGGAAGTGAAACGACAGGAAGAGAAACAACAGGAAGAGAAACAACAGGAAGAGAAACGACAGGAAGAGAAACAACAGGAAGAGAAACAACAGGAAGTGAAACAACAGGAAGAGAAACAACAGGAAGTGAAACAACAGGAAGAGAAACAACAGGAAGTGAAACGACAGGAAGTGAAACGACAGGAAGAGAAACGACAGGAAGAGAAACGACAGGAAGTGAAACAACAGGAAGAGAAACAACAGGAAGAGAAACAACAGGAAGTGAAACAACAGGAAGAGAAACGACAGGAAGAGAAACGACAGGAAGAGAAACGACAGGAAGTGAAACGACAGGAAGAGAAACGACAGGAAGAGAAACGACAGGAAGAGAAACGACAGGAAGAGAAACGACAGGAAGAGAAACGACAGGAAGTGAAACAACAGGAAGAGAAACGACAGGAAGAGAAACAACAGGAAGAGAAACAACAGGAAGAGAAACAACAGGAAGAGAAACAACAGGAAGTGAAACGACAGGAAGAGAAACAACAGGAAGAGAAACGACAGGAAGAGAAACGACAGGAAGTGAAACGACAGGAAGAGAAACGACAGGAAGTGAAACGACAGGAAGAGAAACAACAGGAAGAGAAACAACAGGAAGAGAAACAACAGGAAGAGAAACAACAGGAAGAGAAACAACAGGAAGAGAAACGACAGGAAGTGAAACAACAGGAAGTGAAACAACAGGAAGTGAAACAACAGGAAGTGAAACGACAGGAAGAGAAACGACAGGAAGTGAAACAACAGGAAGTGAAACAACAGGAAGTGAAACGACAGGAAGAGAAACAACAGGAAGTGAAACAACAGGAAGAGAAACGACAGGAAGAGAAACGACAGGAAGTGAAACAACAGGAAGAGAAACGACAGGAAGTGAAACGACAGGAAGAGAAACGACAGGAAGAGAAACGACAGGAAGAGAAACAACAGGAAGTGAAACAACAGGAAGAGAAACGACAGGAAGAGAAACGACAGGAAGAGAAACAACAGGAAGAGAAACAACAGGAAGTGAAACAACAGGAAGTGAAACAACAGGAAGTGAAACAACAGGAAGAGAAACGACAGGAAGTGAAACGACAGGAAGTGAAACAACAGGAAGAGAAACAACAGGAAGAGAAACGACAGGAAGAGAAACAACAGGAAGAGAAACAACAGGAAGAGAAACGACAGGAAGTGAAACGACAGGAAGTGAAACAACAGGAAGTGAAACGACAGGAAGAGAAACGACAGGAAGAGAAACGACAGGAAGTGAAACGACAGGAAGTGAAACAACAGGAAGTGAAACAACAGGAAGTGAAACAACAGGAAGAGAAACGACAGGAAGTGAAACGACAGGAAGTGAAACGACAGGAAGAGAAACGACAGGAAGTGAAACGACAGGAAGTGAAACAACAGGAAGTGAAACAACAGGAAGAGAAACAACAGGAAGTGAAACGACAGGAAGTGAAACGACAGGAAGAGAAACGACAGGAAGTGAAACGACAGGAAGTGAAACAACAGGAAGTGAAACAACAGGAAGTGAAACAACAGGAAGAGAAACGACAGGAAGTGAAACGACAGGAAGTGAAACAACAGGAAGAGAAACGACAGGAAGAGAAACAACAGGAAGTGAAACGACAGGAAGTGAAACGACAGGAAGTGAAACAACAGGAAGTGAAACAACAGGAAGTGAAACGACAGGAAGTGAAACGACAGGAAGAGAAACAACAGGAAGTGAAACGACAGGAAGAGAAACGACAGGAAGTGAAACGACAGGAAGAGAAACGACAGGAAGAGAAACGACAGGAAGTGAAACAACAGGAAGTGAAACAACAGGAAGAGAAACGACAGGAAGTGAAACGACAGGAAGTGAAACAACAGGAAGAGAAACGACAGGAAGTGAAACGACAGGAAGTGAAACAACAGGAAGTGAAACGACAGGAAGAGAAACGACAGGAAGTGAAACAACAGGAAGTGAAACAACAGGAAGTGAAACAACAGGAAGAGAAACGACAGGAAGAGAAACGACAGGAAGTGAAACAACAGGAAGTGAAACAACAGGAAGTGAAACAACAGGAAGAGAAACGACAGGAAGTGAAACGACAGGAAGTGAAACAACAGGAAGTGAAACAACAGGAAGTGAAACAACAGGAAGAGAAACGACAGGAAGTGAAACGACAGGAAGTGAAACAACAGGAAGTGAAACAACAGGAAGTGAAACGACAGGAAGTGAAACAACAGGAAGAGAAACGACAGGAAGTGAAACAACAGGAAGTGAAACGACAGGAAGAGAAACGACAGGAAGTGAAACGACAGGAAGTGAAACAACAGGAAGTGAAACAACAGGAAGTGAAACAACAGGAAGAGAAACGACAGGAAGTGAAACGACAGGAAGTGAAACAACAGGAAGTGAAACAACAGGAAGTGAAACGACAGGAAGTGAAACGACAGGAAGAGAAACAACAGGAAGAGAAACGACAGGAAGAGAAACAACAGGAAGTGAAACAACAGGAAGAGAAACAACAGGAAGTGAAACAACAGGAAGTGAAACAACAGGAAGTGAAACAACAGGAAGTGAAACAACAGGAAGAGAAACGACAGGAAGTGAAACAACAGGAAGTGAAACAACAGGAAGTGAAACAACAGGAAGTGAAACAACAGGAAGAGAAACGACAGGAAGAGAAACAACAGGAAGTGAAACAACTGTAAATCTGGATAACCTCTTTGCTTTTGTCTAACTCCACACAGAAAGGCCAGTGTTTCAAACCTCGTCGCCCACCCGGGATTTGAACCCATGCGATTTGAACCTATGCCCTTCTTGCTGTGAGGCCACTGTGCCACCCACTGTGCCACCTACTGTATGTAGTTACAAACTACACCCATAAATAAAGTACCGTATTTTCCGCACTATAAGGCGCACCTAAAAACCTTAAATTTTCTCTAAAGTCCACGATGCGCCTTTTAACCCGGAGCGTCTTATATATGAATTAATATTCAGCTACAACAGGTGTTGCAACTGCGGTAAGCAGCCGCCGACTCCATTTCCCCCGTAGAAGAAGTAGTGTGCGGTGCATGCTGGGATACATGAAAGGGCGTCTCATTTCCATTTGTGTTTTTGTGTAAAGACCCTGAAATGGCTTCTACCAAGAGACACTGTTACACCGCAGAGTTTAAACTCAAGGCGATCGGTCACGCAGTAGAACACGGGATTAGAGCCGCAGCCAGAGTCTTGTTTACTTGGCGCAGCCAAGTTTTCTATGGTTTCCTCTAAAAACATACATGTTAGGTTGATTGGCTGGGATGAAATTACCCCTAGGATTAGTGTGTGGCCGCGACAAACTGGCGACCTGTTTGGGATGTACCCTGCCTTTGGCCTTGAATCAGCCGAGATAGGCTCCGGCACCCCGTGTGCCCCAATAGGGATGGACGGTTCGGAATCTGAATGGATGAATTTTAGGACATGTATTCATAATATTTTTTAGGTGACTCTGTTTTCTACTATCAGTAGAACGGGTCGTCGTTATCGACGACCCGTTAAGTTTGGTTAACGTAAACAATCTGTGGTCACGACATAAAACCAGACCTGCATCTTTTTAACACTTTATTTACAACTGTTAAAATTTAATGTTTGTATTTGTTGTATTTATTGTTATTATTATTATAATTAGGAGGATAAGCCCCTCCCCCTTTGAGATGAGACAACTCGTTTTGAGTTGTTTTATTGGATGGAGGGGGTAACCAGGAGTACCTGAAGGAAACCCATGCGTACACGGGGAGAACATACAAACTCCACAAAGAAAGGGCAGTGTTTCAAACCTCAACCCCACCCGGGATTTGAACCCCCGACCTTCTTGCTGTGAGGTCACTGTGCCACCCTCTGTGCCACCCTCTGCTTTAATGTTTTTCTTTTTCCTCAAAACAAATGAATAAATTACCTGAGGGGTTTTTGGTGGACCCGGTCCTGGAGGCACCGACTGGAGAAGAAACAGTCTTTGTGGATCCGGTGGATCTACTGGTTTTAGACTTAGAGCTGCTTCCGGACCCGGTTCGCTGAAGCGGTTTCTTCTTCGGGCTTTTATCCGCCTGCGGGTCCATCATGCAGGCCCCGGGCCGGGTGGGGAGGGGGGGCAGGTCTTTGATCGGAGCTGGAGGAGGATCAGCGGAGAAGTGGACCCTCCGGACGGGACTGCAGTCTGAGTCGGTGCTGATGGACGGATACTCATCCAGGTCTGGAAGGACCGTGTCACTGACGGTCAGGGTCTCCAGAGTTAGACTGTCCGACCCTGTAGGTGTGGCCTCCAGGCTGCAGGCGGCGCTCTCCTCCTCCAGACTGCAGGCGGCGCTCTCTTCCTCCAGACTGCAGATAGCGCTCTCCTCCTCCAGAGGGTCGTTTTTCTCCGTCTGATCAGAGGAGCGGCTAATCCTGAGGTGGGCACCAGGGTTCTGGTTCTCTGGACTCCCAGGATGCTGGAACTCACAGGGTGACACCAGACAGAGATCCACATCATGCGGGACTTCGGGGACCAGATCTGACAAGGTCACGACCTTTGATTCACGAGGAACCTCATCAGACGGTCGAACCGGGTAAGAGTCGGCGTGTCCGTTGGAGCAAACGGTCAGAAGCGGGTCTGCGGAAACCCGGTCGGGGTCGGACGGGGGCTCTGCAGTCCAGCCGGAGTCCTCAGTCGAGGGTTCAGGGAACTCCGTGCAATCTGAGATCTGATTGGTTCCTGATGCGGGTGTGTGGTCGACGTGACCCAGACTCTCTGAGTTCTGATTGGCTTGTGACTGGTTCATGAGGTCGTGACCCAGACTCTCTGAGTTCTGGTTAGTGTTCCCATTCTGGTCCAGTCTTCTAAACTCCGGCTCTTCTTTTGGACCCGTCTTCTGATTGGTCTTTCCGGATCCACTTTGTTCGGATCCGTTTTTCTTCTTTACGTCTGTTTTTAGTTTCGGACTAATGACCTCTTTTTTTTTCTTGTCGTCCGACGCCTTTTTAAGCTCCTTCTTTACGCCAGTCTTCTTCTTCTCCTCGTCCTTCTTCTTCATCTCGTTTTCTTTTTTCATCCCGACCTTCTTCACTTCCTGTTTCTTCTTCTCTTTCATCTCGTTTTCTTTCTTTTCCTCCTTTAAAATGTCTTTTTTCAGCTCCTTGTTCTTTACGTTGTGTGTTTCTGTTTTCTTTACGTCTCTACGTTCCGTTTCTTTTCTCTCCTTCGCCACGGCGCCGTCTCCTTTAGCCGCAGCGCCGTTTCCTTTCGCCTCGGCGCTGTCTCCTTTCGCCATCGTTTCCGGTTTCTTTACGTCTCTGCGTTCCGTTTCTTTTCTCTCCTTCGCCACGGCGCCGTCTCCTTTCGCCATCGTTTCCGTTTTCTTTGCGTCTCCTCGCCCGATGCCGACCGTTCGTACCTCCCGGGGGCGGGACTTCGTGTTGGGTCGGATCTCAGCGGGTTTGGGTGTCTTTAGGTCGTCGGGGCAGACCGAAGGCTGCTTGAGGAAGTCCAGGTGTTTCAGTTTATCAAGAGCGTCTAGTATTCTGGTCTGAGGGGTACAACCCGGGAAGAGGACCCGTACGATCCGGTCCTGAGGGTTCGCGGGATGCCAGACCAGCAGAACGCAGATGGAAACCAGACCTGGCAGGTCAGCGCTGCCAGCGTTCGGCCACACCTGCATGAAAGCATCCAGATCTTTGGAGCCGCGGACCGGGTTGAGGGTGTAAAGCTCCAAACGGCCGACGCCCATCTTTTGGAACAGAATTATTGGTTCGATTTGGGCCCCCGGGGGCCGGCTCAGGGGCTCTGGTTTGATCCCCAGCTGCTGTAAATGCTGTAGAGTAAGAGCGGCCTGGTCACAACCGCGGAGCCGGTTTGGATCCGGCCTGACTGATTCCAAACCGCCCGGGGCGTTAAAAAAGACGACGCCCACCTCCGGGGAGACCCTGTTTTTCCCCCAATCTTCGTCCAGGTCCCGCTCGGCCACCTTCCTCCGCAGCAGGCTGTTCAGCCCCGGCAGGTTGTCCACGCCGACGTGGGTCAGCAGCAACGAGTCGACCCGGTCCAGGTGTCGGACCAGCTTCCAGAAGCAGGATCGCGGTTCCGAGCCGCCGTTCACCAGAACGTTAAAACCGCTGACTGCGAAAAAGGCGGAGTCGCCGGCGCCTCCGGGGAAGATGTAACAACATGGCCGCGCCAGCTTCAGGAAACCGACGGCACCGGGCGGCTCCAGCAGGGAGAACGGGTCTTCGGGTTCCACGCACTCCGACAGGTACTCGGTGAACTCCTGCAGACCCTCCATCTCTGGCAGGACGGGCGGGGGGTTGATCTGTACCGACTGGAAGCTCCGCAAGTTCTTCCAGAGACCAAAGTCTGGGCAGCTGACGGTGAGCTGGACCGCCTTATCCGGGTCGCTGGAACTCAGCAACGTCTGGATCTAAAAAAAACAAAAAAAAAACAGGAAGTGATTTTATTTCTTATTTTAATTCAAAATGAACAGAAGTTTTTATATCTCACCGTGGTGCCCCGGATCTACGTTCCTACCGTCACCATGGTGCCCTGGATCTACGTTCCTACCGTCACCATGGTGCCCCGGATCTACGTTCCTACCGTCACCATGGTGCCCTGGATCTACGTTCCTACCCTCACCATGGTAACCAGGATCTACATTCCTACCCTCACCATGGTAACCGGGATCTATTTTCCTATCCTCACCATGGTAACCAGGATCTACGTTCCTACCGTCACCATGGTAACCAGGATCTACGTTCCTACCTTCACCATGTTAACCGGGATCTACGTTCCTACCCTCACCATGGTAACCAGGATCTACGTTCCTACCCTCACCATGGTAACCAGGATCTACGTTCCTACCCTCACCATGGTAACCAGGATCTACGTTCCTACCCTCACCGTGGTAACCAGGATCTACGTTCCTACCCTCACCATGGTAACCGGGATCTACGTTCCTACCGTCACCATGGTAACCGGGATCTACGTTCCTACCCTCACCATGGTAACCAGGATCTACATTCCTACCCTCACCACGGTATCAAGGATCTACGTTCCTACCCTCACTGTGGTAACCGGGATCTACGTTCCTACCCTCACCATGGTAACCAGGATCTACGTTCCTACCCTCACCATGGTAACCAAGATCTACGTTCCTACCCTCACCGTGGTAACCAGGATCTACGTTCCTACCCTCACCGTGGTAACCAGGATCTACGTTCCTACCCTCACCGTGGTAACCAGGATCTACGTTCCTACCCTCACCATGGTAACCAGGATCTACGTTCCTACCCTCACCGTGGTAACCAGGATCTACGTTCCTACCCTCACCGTGGTAACCAGGATCTACGTTCCTACCCTCACCATGGTAACCATCTACGTTCCTACCCTCACCGTGGTAACCAGGATCTACGTTCCTGCCCTCACCGTGGTAACCAGGATCTATGTTCCTGCCCTCACCATGGTAACCAGGATCTACGTTCCTATCCTCACCATGGTAACCAGGATCTACGTTCCTACCCTCACCATGGTAACCAGGATCTACGTTCCTATCCTCACCATGGTAACCAGGATCTACGTTCCTACCCTCACCATGGTAACCAGGATCTACGTTCCTACCCTCACCGTGGTAACCAAGATCTACGTTCCTACCCTCACCGTGGTAACCAGGATCTACGTTCCTACCCTCACCGTGGTAACCAGGATCTACGTTCCTACCCTCACCGTGGTAACCAGGATCTACGTTCCTACCCTCACCGTGGTAACCAGGATCTACGTTCCTACCCTCACCATGGTAACCAGGATCTACGTTCCTACCCTCACCGTGGTAACCAGGATCTACGTTCCTACCCTCACCGTGGTAACCAGGATCTACGTTCCTACCCTCACCATGGTAACCATCTACGTTCCTACCCTCACCGTGGTAACCAGGATCTACGTTCCTGCCCTCACCGTGGTAACCAGGATCTACGTTCCTGCCCTCACCATGGTAACCAGGATCTACGTTCCTATCCTCACCATGGTAACCAGGATCTACGTTCCTACCCTCACCATGGTAACCAGGATCTACGTTCCTATCCTTACCATGGTAACCAGGATCTACGTTCCTGCCCTCACCATGGTAACCAGGATCTACGTTCCTATCCTCACCATGGTAACCAGGATCTACGTTCCTATCCTCACCATGGTAACCAGGATCTACGTTCCTACCCTCACCATGGTAACCAGGATCTACGTTCCTATCCTCACCATGGTAACCAGGATCTACGTTCCTATCCTCACCATGGTAACCAGATCAACCTGTAAATCTTAGCTTTTTCTGAGAAACTGTTTTATTTCATTTTTTTAAACATTTTTTCAAACTGAAATTGTTTACTAATTTTATAAAAATGAAACCAGAAAAATTTTTTTTATAAGCAAACACATTAACAAATAAAAAGCTACACCAGGGCCTTACAGCAAATAGGTCAGGATTTGATTCCTGGAGTGGGGTGAGGTTTGAATCCCTGTTCTTTCTGTGTGTAGTTTACATGTTTTCACTGTGTATGTATTCCTCCATAAACATGTATGTTAGATTGATTGACTGCCATGTACTAGCCCCTAGGAATGAGTGTGTGTGTGTGTGGCCCTGCAACAGACCCTGTGTGTATCCTGCCTCGCGCCTGAAATCTGGCGTCGCTCCCTCCTGTTCCCCCCGTAAACCCGGTCGGAATAAATGGTTCAGAAGACAAAAAAAAAAGCAAAAAAAAAAAAGCGCGAGGGTCGAGTTTTTTTGACCAGAACGTTTTGATTTAAAGCAAACTACGTCATTTTAAATGACTCAACATGTGACAGAGCGGTTACTATGGTTACCCGTATGAACGTGTTCCTACCTGTTCTTCAGAAAGAACCTGCAGGATGTGCTGAGAGGACAGGTTCCCGTTCTGCAGGACGATGTCCCCGCTGTCCTCCAGACACTGACCCACCAGAACCAGCAGTTTGAACCTGGAAGGACTGAGCAGCAGGCGGCGGATCTGAAGCACAAAGAAAAGGACTGACTTCACCCTGAGAGCTGCTGGAGCACATGATCCACCAGCAGGAGCACACGCTCAAAGCCTGCAGGGAGCCCGATCCGTTCCGCTCTGAGTCTGCACACGCTCAGAGCCGAATGCGATCTGTTCTGCTCAGCTGGTCTGATCAGGACTCACCTCTGAGCAGACGAAGTCCCGGACTGGATTCAGAACCACCTGCGTGTCCAGAAGGTCTCCGCAGTGCTTCAAAGTCCTCAAACCTGCAGACAGAAAACAGACGTGTTCTTCTAGACCAGTGCTTCTCAATTAGTTCCCGTTGCGCCCCCCCCGCACACACACACACTCTCTCCACCGTGACTATAACTAGTATCATTTGTCTATGAAATTGTTATAAGCAGTGGTCCCCAACCACCAGGTCGCAGACCAGTACCGGTCCGTGGGTCGTGTGGTACCAGGCCGCACAGAAAGAAGAAATAACTTCCATTGTTTCCATTTGGTTTATTATTCGAACCATAATGATGTTTTATTTTGAAAAGTCACCGGCTTTACTTCCTTACATCCATCGATGACTCACCAATGACGCATCATCCTGTTAAATTTAAACCCCTAAACTAGCAAAATGAATAAAAAACTAAGATCTACGGGAAGCTTCTTTAAGCAGAGTTACGAAGCAGACTGGACTTTAGAAACACTCTTCAGGTTTCAGGTCAAAATGGGACTGTCTGGTTGCAGCAAAACAAACTCACAACTCTGATTGATCTAGTCTTGTTGTGAAGGAGTCTAACTGGTATTTTTATTCACTCTGTTTTTGTGATGTCTTTTATTTTGAAGGTATGTTTACCGTTACCATGGCAACGAGAGTGCGTTAGAGCAGAGCGAATGTTATCGTGTTATAAAGACGCTGCTATTAAATTTTCTTGTGAAGACAAAGTGGATTTAAGTTCATTATTATTGATTAAAAAGCCAGGTTTTTCAGGCTGGTTTTATCACCTTTAGACCCGTCCGTAGTGCAGGAAAGGTTGGGGACCTATGCTGGAGTGAATGTGCCCCCCAGGGGCGGCGCGCCCCCTATTTGAGAAGCACTGTTCTAGACAAGTTCTTCTCAATTAATTTTCTTTATGCTGCCTCAAGCAAGAGGAAACAATCCCCTCTAGTTTCTGTGAAACGTCGGACGTCATGTTGATTCTCTAACGTCTCAGACATCCTGAGACGAGCGGAACAGAGACTTCATTCTTCCTCTTCTTAGTATCCGTTTCCTTTTTCTCATGTTTCTTAGTCATTTCCATCCTGTTCAACGCTCACATCGGATAACCACACACCCTGTTCAACGCCCACCTAGGGTATCCACACATCCTGTTCAACGCTCACATCGGATATCCACACACCCTGTTCAACGCTCACCTCGGATATCCACACACCCTGTTCAACGCCCACCTCGGATATCCACACACCCTGTTCAACGCCCACCTCGGACAACCACACACCCTGTTCAACGCTCACCTCGGATATCCGCACACCCTGTTCAACGCCCACCTCGGATATCCACACACCCTGTTCAACGCCCACCTCGGATAACTACACACCCTGTTCAACGCCCACCTAGGGTATCCACACACCCTGTTCAACGCCCACCTCGGATAACCACACACCCTGTTCAACGCCCACCTAGGGTATCCACAGAACGAGAAGGGCATCTGGACACACTCAGTCTCCTGAGCCCCAATGGTTGTGGGTACCTCGTCGGCCAATCAGGTTAGTTTATATAGAACCAGTTCTCAGGTTCCTCCTGAGGATGGATCAGGTAGTTCCTCTGGGTTGGACCAATCAGGTTCCTTCTGAGGATGGATCAGGTAGTTCCTCTGGGTTGGACCAATCAGGTTCCTTCTGAGGATGGATCAGGTAGTTCCTCTGGGTTGGACCAATCAGGTTCCTTCTGAGGATGGATCAGGTAGTTCCTCTGGGTTGGACCAATCAGGTTCCTTCTGAGGATGGATCAGGTGGTTCCTCTGGGTTGAACCAATCAGGTTCCTTCTGAGGATGGATCAGGTAGTTCCTCTGGGTTGGACCAATCAGGTTCCTTCTGAGGATGGATCAGGTGGTTCCTCTGGGTTGGACCAATCAGGTTCCTTCTGAGGATGGATCAGGTAGTTCCTCTGGGTTGGACTAATCAGGTTCCTTCTGAGGATGGATCAGGGGGGTTTCCTCTGGGTTGGACCAATCAGGTTCCTTCTGAGGATGGATCAGGTAGTTCCTCTGGGTTGGACCAATCAGGTTCCTTCTGAGGATGGATCAGGAGGTTCCTCTGGGTTGGACCAATCAGGTTCCCTCTGAGGTTGGATCAGGTAGTTCCTCTGGGTTGGACCAATCAGGTTCCTTCTGAGGATGGATCAGGTGGTTCCTCTGGGTTGGACCAATCAGGTTCCTTCTGAGGATGGATCAGGTAGTTCCTCTGGGTTGGACCAATCAGGTTCCTTCTGAGGATGGATCAGGGGGGTTCCTCTGGGTTGGACCAATCAGGTTCCTTCTGAGGATGGATCACGAGGTTCCTCTGGGTTGGACCAATCAGGTTCCTTCTGAGGATGGATCAGGAGGTTCCTCTGGGTTGGACCAATCAGGTTCCTTCTGAGGATGGATCAGGAGGTTCCTCTGGGTTGGACCAATCAGGTTCCTTCTGAGGATGGATCAGGAGGTTCCTCTGGGTTGGACCAATCAGGTTCCCTCTGAGGTTGGATCAGGTAGTTCCTCTGGGTTGGACCAATCAGGTTCCTTCTGAGGATGGATCAGGTGGTTCCTCTGGGTTGGACCAATCAGGTTCCTTCTGAGGATGGATCAGGTAGTTCCTCTGGGTTGGACCAATCAGGTTCCTTCTGAGGATGGATCAGGGGGGTTCCTCTGGGTTGGACCAATCAGGTTCCTTCTGAGGATGGATCAGGAGGTTCCTCTGGGTTGGACCAATCAGGTTCCTTCTGAGGATGGATCAGGAGGTTCCTCTGGGTTGGACCAATCAGGTTCCCTCTGAGGTTGGATCAGGTAGTTCCTCTGGGTTGGACCAATCAGGTTCCTTTTATCAGATTGAAGATGATTTCTGGTGAAAGTCGAAACGTCTTGATCATCAAACACTTTGTAGTCGATTCTACTCTGACAATCA